>JAJEKV010000305.1:0-362302 GCA_021234155.1 Isoetes taiwanensis | reverse complement strand
GGTGGAAGAAGAGAAGAAATAATCTGAATGCCCTCTCCTCCTCGATGATGAAGATGTTCGCGAGAGAAGCCATCCTTGAGGAGATGGCGCACTAAAGCCGAAGGAAGAAGAAGGAGGACGGCGGAGGATGAGGGCTAAGGATGAGGTTTTTTGTTATTTATTTTTAGTTCATGAAAGCGAAATGGGCATCTCCAAAAAAGGCCCCACCTTAAGATTTTGAATGGAGCTAGGTATCTCCTTAAACCTGCTTTGGAATCATCTTGAATAAAAGAGTCAAGGCAACTCTAATAAAAGGCCCTCCTTATGTTTTTTTTTTTTTTTTGATAATATAAATACTTAATTTCTATAATTTATTTCTACTCTCACTTTTTAATCTTTGTACTTTAATTTCTTGACTTGCTTTAACTTGTCCCTTCTATATTAATGCTTTGAAAAAAAGCCATCTTTTTTTTTTTTTCTTTTCTCCGCTTAGGCGCATAAGAATTCGTTCTTTTGGCTTTCTCTCCAGCGCTTAGGAGTTCTTTGTGGGCGAATCAAGGTAAGGGAGTTCTTTGTATGCATCAAGGTAAGCTTGATTTAGAGTTGCTGATCAAGGTAAGCCCCACATCTTTTTAATTCCGATTTGTTAAACACACATCTAGAGCAAGTCTAAAGTTCAGAACCTGCTTTGAATTCTTGCTCTTTCAATCTTAGTTTTGAGAGAGCTCAACCTTAGTTTTGAAATCCTAGTTTTTTATTTCTGAAAAAGTTTGTTAATTCACCGGTAGCGGGTTAAGTTTCTTGTGCAAAAGGTTTAAATTGTAAATCAGTCATGCCCCCGCGTGAATTGCATACAATGGCTAGTTTTTCTTACTATTAATCTCTTATACAAAAGCCTTACGCTAATTCTATTAATGCATTCAAAGAGTTTAAACTTTAAATTAGTCCAATTCACTAACTGCGTGAATTGGATACAATAACTAGTTTTCTTAATATTAATCTCCTACACACTGCCGAATTAGCAAATGGGCATAAAGTGCCTTTTACTAAATCTAATTTGCATTCAAAGAGTTTAAATTATAAATTGGCAACAATTCCGGCGTGGAATTCACATACGGTGATTGCTATTATTAATCTCTTTATATAATGCTTCAAACGCGAATAAACGCCTTTCAAATCCTTTTTTTTTTTTTGTTTCCTTCGGTTCAAATCTGGTTGTTATCTATCTTTTTTTTTTTTTTTTTTGCGTAGATCATTAATTATCTCTTCCGCCAAGAATGCCCGGGACTCATGATCGGGATGGAGGAGGTACCCCCCCTCCTCGATGCCTAAGCGAACTCTAATGACGTTGAGGTTGAGCAGGTTTGAACACACGCTTGTGAAGTTCCTCATGTGCCGGAAAGGACATTTAGCGCCGGGGCCTATATTAATCTTTGAGTTTCGCGAAGGTCTTGATATTTAACGGCCATAATATGGCGTTCTTGATTAGATATTTTAGAAGGGATGGCTACAAGCATAGGCTTATTCAATGAGGAGTTATGTCATGCTCTGGAGAGGCTTGAAATAGAGAATGCTCAGCTGAGAATGAATAGAGCTCGAAGCTATTTGGGTAATAGCCCAATAACTACGCCATCTAATTTATCAGATTCTTACGTTGCCCGACTTTTCTTGTTCAAACCTCTCGTACCCGGCTTCTCTTGTTTTTACTTCTGCCCCGGCTTCTCGTGCCGGATTCGATACTACTGAGGAATAATACACAGATCTATGTAAAAAAATGTAAAGAGTGTCAAGCTGTTTTGTAAACTCAATAGTCTGGTCTGTAGGCCTTATAGTTTTGAAATTTTGACTGAATGGTCTGGTTTGCAGGTCTATTAATTTTATACATATGACAGAATCACTTGAGCATCGTAGTATATGTACTCAATCTATTTCTTCTGATGCATCTTCCTCTATTTCTTTCAAAAAAATAAAACTCTTACCTTTTTTAAGCGACTGACTGGCCATGCAACAAAGGTTCCGATGCTTTCTCCTACTATGTCTCCATCAGGATGCCTTCTGGGTAATGCTTCATCATTGAAATGGCAACTGGTAATTAGGATCTTCACATGATCACTTCCCAGAGGAACTCCATGGCATACTGCTTTCGGATCGATTGATTCTATCTTGCAATTCCCCATCATCCTCTTCAAATTCATCGCCGACTCGTAATTCCTCTCCGATTTCAATCTCGTAAGATTATGGGATTAAATTGCAGTGGGCGATCCAAAAGAGTAGATGAACTTACATGAAGGCGCTCGACATAGTTTAGACGCAGGCGTCTTCCTAGTTCTTCTGACTTCTTTTGATTTCCTGATATGGGCTTTCGAATGGCAAGAAAGGCTGACGGCAAGATTAGGTGGCAGCTTCAAATTATCCGTTAATTGTAACGCTTTTTGATGGTCGAGTGGAATCTAATTTTGGATTTCATAATCTGGCGTCCTTGAACCATTAACCGCGGTTCAATTACATGTCATTCCATTAGAAGCAATCGTAAGATTTCGACCCGTCGATGTAAAGTCGATCCATGAAATCTAAATAACGCTCCCATCTATTGGACCGTCGATCTAAAGTCGATTCAAATGAAACCCCGTCAATCCAAAGTCGAATCGGCTAATCAAACCCGACCGCCGACTTTATGAAAATCTATATAAGTTTTTGAATTTTATTTCTTGCTTTTTATTGCGGACTTGCTCCGTGGCGCCAAGAACTCAAGATCGCCGAGGCACTCAAGAACTCAAGAACTCCGAGGCACTCAAGATCGTCATGAAAATGCAGCCCAAAGGTTGTCTTTCTCAACTCCGGGTCGAGCCATAAAGAAGCCGCCAAGGTCGGGTATTCTTCATCATTCTCATGTCATTCATTCATTGTTCGATTCTTTGTTCAAAGTTTTAGGTTCTGCTCATTGGTTTGTTTATTGTACAGTGTTTGTTCTTTATTTTTTGTCAATAAATCTTCCGCCCGACCTAATTGTTATGTCTATCATTTCTCTGGCGAAGTGAGTTAAATCCGCTTTGTATAATTGTCCTTCTGTTTGTCCCGGGGCGTGATTAGGCGCTTGGTCTATAATTTGTTTGGCGATGAGTAAATTATTCGCCCATGTTTAATTAGCCCTGCACCGGAGTGATTATTCAGCCTTTGCTCTTTTGTCATACCCGTGATTAGTCTGCTTCTATAATTAGCGACTGTATGCCATTCTTTACAGTTTAGTCTGTCTGGAATGGTAGACCACTCGAAATTGCGCTAAGTATATATTGCACCCTCCTTTGCAGGGAAGAAAAGGCAAAACCGGTAGTTGCTACACCTCCTCCTAAGAAAGCAAGAGGCTGGGAAGATGCTCCTGCGACCTCAAGCTCACAAAAGAAGGGAAAGCCTAATGAGGATGCAGTACCCTATGCATTGTCAATGGATGATAGCGGATCCATTATCAGAGCAGACACAAATCCTCGATGCCCCGAGGAGAAGATGGATGATAGTGCAGAGTGGTATGTTGACGTAGGTAAAACAAATGGTAAGGTGGATCTTGTATTATACTGCGGAAGAAAAGAGACCGATCTCATGAAGAAACAAGGTATTCTTATCACTTGTGAGGAGCAGATGACATATTGTCAACTCCTAGTGGACAAGAAAGATCTCGTCAGATTTACACATGCCAGGGCAACAGCTTTCAAAGATGGTCTGATGAAGAACGATGTGAGTGTTGAGTCATGTTTCAAGTATGGATGGCCTCAAAAAATACTGCTCTCACTCCAAGTCTATAAGTGAAGGAGTGTTCAGGTGAGGAGAGCTTTGGAGGACCGTCTCCAAGCTACTACCTGGAAGACTTGAAGCATCAAAATGATATCAGGGATGTACGAAGATTGCTGGACTTAGGAAAGGACATCCCAGCTGCAATAGTTGATGCCATGCTGGCAGAAAATGAGTAGGAAAAACATTTGCAGCTGGAGGCAATGAGTAGGTTAGTCAAGTATGCAGACAACTACCCACTTGGCCAATCTTTTACACATCCCATCCATGTTGACCGCTTGGTGAGATCACATAAGTCAACATTTGTTAGCAGGAGGCATGATCCTAAGAGAAATCATGAGGGCGATGGTGAGGAATCTAGGCCAAGTCCCCATACCAGCAGAAGTGCTTCCTTGGGATAGGAAAAAGGATGCTCCACTCTAGTGGACAACCGGAGGAGCTTCAAGAGAGAACCCAAATGTATGCTTTCTTATTATTGATGGACAACATTCTATTGAAGCACAAGAATCCCTCTCCAACTAGGCTAAGCAAACAAGACAAATCATGTATGTGCTTCATTACAACTACAAGAGATGTCGATTTCTAAGCCCCTATACGCCTGCAGAGGACCTCGCAGAGATTAGTGTAACATTAAATGAAATGGGCAAAGTCTTCCTTTATAAAAGATTAGTATATTAGGTTAGGAATAACAACAATAGACTAGGTCAGGCTGTATTCATGCTGCCAATTCGCGTCTGGCGTGAATTGTTAGCATGAGTACGTCAAGCGCCGAATGGGGCACTCGGAAGATTGCCAATTAGTATTGATATTCATGCCGCCAATTTGTATTCACCGGCGTGTGTACATGCTCATAAATTGGGCATGCGTGGATTTGTCCTTTCTTGATTATCCTGCCGGGCTTGATCAAAAAGTGGTATATTTTATATGTCCCGCGTGTTTTTGGATGATATGCTTTTCTTATTCGCGGCAGCCCCATTGGAACAACTCGTCATGCCCGCCAACAATAGATAGAATGCATGCTTTGATGGCTTCATATGACTTGGAATGCCTAAATGTTGTTAGGGAAGGTTCTCTTCTCTTTGAGACAAAGGATATTGATTTGAAGATGCGGTTTAAAAGCGCTTGTATCTTTCGTAATGATATCCCTTGTGTGCGGATGATGGCTATGAGGTAGCTAAGAGCAAAGGGACATCAAATAAAGGTGCATGGCAGTGTTTTCTTTTCGATGAACCCAGCTTAAAAAATGTGTTATACAAAGTGGATGATGAGGATGAAGCGAATGAATGTCAGGAATTTGATGTTCCTGGCCTTTACCGAAGAGACATCACTCTGGAATTGCTAACAAAAGAAAAGGGGCCCTTGAATAAACATGGGTTTGCAATCAATCTAGCTAGCTATCTTGTTGAGGCTTTTGAACCTCTTGATACCACTTGTTGTGAACTTCATGTTGGAGGGTACATTGATAGACATCAAGAAGATGTCTAAGTTTCGTCAATGATGACCAGTCCAGGAATTTCCTTGAAGTGTTTTTCGAAAAGGTACTAGCCACTACTGATTGTGGTCTTGTCAAAGATAAAAGCATGTTTGCTTTGGTACCTTACAATGGGAAGAAGCAGACTAGTATTTCACAATCGCCTCCAAGAACAACTCCAGAATGTTCAAAAAGCAATGCAACCCCAAGGAGAATGCCGCAATGCTAGAGCGGGAACGTGAGATCATGGAGCAAAGTATGGAGTCTATGCTTGGTAATATTCCAACTGGTAATGTTACACTTGGGGGTACGACTATGCTAGTTCTTGATACAAGCCAGCATGATCATGCAAGCTCAGATTCAACCACTGAGGCTAGGAAACAAAACCCGAGAGGTAGTTCATAGAAGAGAACATATTCGAACTAAACCGTGGAGTTGATGCTTACGCGATAGCATCAGGAAATGAAGTAGACGCTTACGATTGCGGGGATGACCACAAAGGCTCTGATGATGAAAGGTAATTCACACGGTAGCGATATATAAAAATACTTATGACCGACAAAACGTGCTTGGCGTGGTATTGCGCATAATGTTTATATGGCTAACTTTTGTTTTCCATGGTTCGGGCTCCACCTGCATGTGACAAAATCATTATCTTCGATCTAAATGGTGTCCTGTGTAAAACGTTTCCTAGGAAGCTTATTAACAGGGATGACTTCGAACAAGTCCCTCTAGAATCGAATACTAAGTGATCTATCCTTGCCCACACTTAGAAGATATGATGAATGAGGCGTTCAGATTGTTTCAGTTGCCATCTGGTCCTCAATGGAGCACAAAAATATTGAAGAAGTTCTTAGGGTGTTACCAGAAATGAATAAAGACTGTGACGATTTGGGACCAAACTAAGTGCATAAAGTTTCCACATCCAAGAGATCCGGATGGCAAACATCTTGGTACTATGATGGATCAGCTTGGCATT
Source organism: Isoetes taiwanensis (assembly GCA_021234155.1). Lineage (NCBI taxonomy): Eukaryota > Viridiplantae > Streptophyta > Lycopodiopsida > Isoetales > Isoetaceae > Isoetes > Isoetes taiwanensis. The sequence continues at coordinate 356,090 of JAJEKV010000305.1, read as the reverse complement.
CAAAAGAAAGAGGACATCATAATAGTAGATGATGATGCTCTTAAGTGCTTTTATAATCAAGGTCATGCTTTAAATCCACCAAGTTATACTCCACTAAATTACTCAGCAGATGAGTTTCTAGTACTATTCATGTCCATCATGAGTGGGTTGAGCTTTGGTAAAAGCGGTATCGGATGTTGTCAAAACAGCGTCGAGAACTAGATGGGACTAAGGAGATGGATCCCTACCTTGAGAGTTATTTGACAAAAGAAAGAACTAGTCCCCTCCATGAAGTAATCTTCATATCAAGTGAATACAATGTAAAAAGTGTTACATTAATATTGATGTATTGTTATCTACAAATGCTAATCAAACAACGATTCTTCTCATTAAAACAAGTCCCTCCATGAAGTAATCTTCATATCAAGTGAATACAATGTAAAAAGTGTTCTGTGTATATTGATGTGTTGTTATCTACAAATGCTAATCAAACAACATTCTTCTCACTAAAACAAAGGAAATGTTAAACCATCCACTACTATAATGTAAAATTTGCACCCTTGCAAAATAGCATGTCACACACCACAACACTATATTGAAAAAAAGGTATGCAAAAGTGGCGTGCTTTTTGGAACATACATAAATCAATTTAAATGAATGATGGTTGTATCAAAGATCTATAAATAGAGGTTGAACAAATTTGGGCAATATTTACTTCTCTGGAGGCTGTCTTGGAGTCTAGTTTAGGATTGGGCACCACTTTGTCTACTTTGTTTGAATGAGAGATGTATGCCAAAAGAGTGGCGGGGGTCAAAGAAGGCTAGCTTTCGAGGAAAAGCTACTAGTGGAAGATTATGCGGCCTTGCCATAGTGCACCGGTTCTTAGCACCGATTGACCCGGTTGAGTGGTGAACTACCTTAATTTTGGAGAACTAAAAGCTTGGCCAATTTGAGTTATTGATGTAACTCGTATCCTCTGTTTATTTGATTTGTGTTTATTTGACCCATTACTTCAAATAGAGATCTTTTGTAATTGCTAATAATTTGATTGTTGATTAAATAGCAATTATGTATAGATTATAAATTGTGAGAACCATGGATTGCTGAAGAAGTCTTGAATAAGGTCTCAAAGCTATAAAAGGTATGGTTCATTGGTGTGATCCATAACAATTGGTATGAGGAAGCAGGTTATTCTTGACATTTGCAAGTCATCCTCCGGTGCTAGAATTATAAATTTGGAATAGAATTCTTATTGACTATTCTTGAGGTTTGCAAAGTCAAATCAGTTAGTCTTTGGTGATTACAAAGCGAATAGAAACCCTTATCATGAGAACCTAAATGATTTCTCTCTATGAATTTAATTTATTTGAACTATTTTACCAATATGATCCTTAAAAGCAAGAGAGCCTTTTAAAGCAGCCCTTGAATATCGTATGGCATTCTTTTTTGTTGCGGGAAACATCTATCAATATATTAGGTAGAGGTGATTCGAAATAAGCAATGGGGCCCAGAGACTATCCCACCTTACCAATCCATTTTCTTTTGCCAAAATGGATCTCCTTCAAATCAAGCCTAAATAAGCTGACAATCCATCTCCTTGGCCAAGATTGATCTCTGATCTTCCTATATCTACGGTCGACGAATCTACTTTTATCCAAACTAATCTGAAAGCCCAAACAATGTAAACTGCATCTTTATGAGTCCCATTATTTCTAGTTGCTAGTGATTAGAGTTTGCTTGTCAGTGATTGTGGTTTAAAAGTAGAGGATAGAGAACCTGTTAAAAGTTTATGGAGTGGTTGGAGCCACTAGAGCTATTGTAGATTAAATTTTATGATTTTAATGCTTTCTTCTGATGGTTGTTCACGCCATTAATATATGCATAATATTATGGTTTGTACCATACGTATTTCATGTTAATGGATGACATTGAAAATTTTAGATTGATATCAAAAAATCTGAGCAGTAATTGGTGCTACTAGTTGAGGTCTCTAAAAAAACTAACTATAGAACGCTATCTAAATGTTTGAATTTGAGTAAAAAATATGTTTCAACAGCAACACATAGAAGAGTAGCGTGAAAATTAGTGGGGAAACAAAACAAACGGAGTTTGACAAACTTACTTATCATGAACAACAGCTTGTGTTGAGTTCTGGACCAACAATTCAAGAGTGTCTCCATACAAGAAGCATGTAGTTAAAATTAGGATTGCCAAAGGCAATAAAATATTGCATTCTCTACATTTCTTGGAAGAGACTGAGGTTGGTTTAACAAACTTTGTTTAACTTCCCATGCTTATTTGTTTACTTTACCATGTCGAGTATCCAAAATTTAGTCTCTTTTTCAGCCTTCCATGCACTGAAATCTAGCTTTGTAAAGAAAGTGAAGGACGGGGAGACCTGCTCCTGTGTTTAACACATGAGGTTAGATTATGTAAGACAAGCAATTAACAAGATGAGGTTGAATACAAAGATTTATGGAATATAATATAATTGTACATGTGTTGTATGTATTTCTGACCCTAAATGTGAAGCCAAATTGATGACATATATATAGGTCATCAAGTGACATGTGGAGGTCATTGGTTTGTGCCAAGGATATATCCGATGAGTGATATCAACATATTTATGCTATTGAAATGTAGTTCACGTGGTCCTTTCAAATTATCCATCTGTCCAAAAGACTTGAATAGACGTGATGTTGTCACAGTTGACTGGAAGACATTTGATAGAGTAAACCCTTGCTTTTATGACTATTTTAGTGTGCTGTTGTATTTTAGATTTCTTATACTCAACAGTTTGTTCGAACCATCTAATCTAGGTATTTATAAAAATGTTTTAAAAATCTTTATGTTCTTATGAAGATTTTTATAGATTTTGCCAAGTTCAATTTTGTTTTTTAAGTTTTTCTCTCTTCCTTTTTTTTAAGAGGACGAAGGTCTACTTAGTGAGGTAATGTTATAGCATGTTGTGGCATGCTTTGTAAGACTAAAATATACCTTAAGTCTTCACAATTAGTATATAAGATCCACTAGTATCCTTTGAAGAAACAAGTCAGTATGGCCAATTAGTTGACTAAAACCTATGGATTACAATCAGAGGACTATATTTTAGGTGGAGTTTAACTATTGGAGTTGATTAGACATTTTTAAAGGTTTTTAAAGATTTTTAGCCATTTTTAAATTTTTTTAGGAAAAAAAAGGCATTTTAAGATTTTTAGAAAAGATTTGAAAAATCTTTTAAAAAATTTTGAAAATGCACGAGATGCGTACGAATTTTAATGTATGTGACTACCTTGCATCTAATGAACCTTACATTTTATTTCATTCTAGTATTCCATTTATCTGAAATTATTTTGCCTCTTATCATGGAAAAAGTAAGGCAACACAATTGATTTACTTAAATGGAACACTTCAAAGTAACCTTCTCGTTTTTCTTTTTATAGATGAGCATGATGGGGAAGGGGCAGTGATCAAAAGAACATATGAAATGTTGAAGAGGAACTCTAGACCACTAAGAAATGCTCATGATACTGTAATATTTTGCCAAGAACACTTCACAATCCTGGACAAGCATAGGTAAAGGTTGAGTATATGGTTGTATTGTAAATAACAAATTTTTGTGCTCATCTAGTTGGTTGCAGGTACTTTTGGAAAATGGGTAAAGTTGAAGTGTGCAGGGTTGAATTGTTTGAATTGCAACTTTGATAGGATCCAACAAGATCCATAGCATTAGATCAGTCAACAAGAAGGATCCTACTATGGTTGCACACATGAATTATTCCTGCTTTTGCCACCACTGTTGGTGTGGTAAGCACAGCAAGTGCGTTAACAAAGAAAGAATAGGGTCATGGGTTTTTCTTTTTTACAGAATTAAGGCCAGGAATTGAGAAAGAAATAGAAGCGTGTGATGGGCCAGTGTATGAAGGTGATGTTGAGTGGAAGTCTGATATCATAAATATTGGAGAGAATTTCTTTGTTGTTGCTCCAACAGATAATAAGGAGAAAATTGATTTTTACATTCTTACATGCACTCAAACTAAGAATGTTGTTAAGAAGGCTTTCAAAGACCCCTGGAACAGAATTTTGGAAGGAGGGAATCTGTAGTAATAGTAAGTTCTATAAGTTTATTGGTGATAATAAGTATGAACTTCTAAGACATGAATAAGACTGCAATGTGTATAGTCACTTAGTTGTATCATGTAACTTCTTGATGAAAGATGTAGAAGGTAACATGTATGAGTTACAAGAGGAGGTCCATGAGCATATACTAGAAAGTTTGCAAGCTCAATCTTCCATTCTAGCCCAATGTGATGCAGCAAACAATAGCACGCTAGCAGAACCAGCAAGTAAGCCCAATCCAAGAAAAGCAACAAAAGTGAAAAAAAGAACAAATAAAAAACAACAGCAAACCAGCACGCAAGCAAAAGGTTGAAGGATTGCAAACAAGGTCACATGCAAGACAAGTAAGAAAAATAGTGAAAAAAGAATTGAAAAACAAGAGCAAAAAAGCAAAAGACAGCAGTAAACCAACAAAAAGGGTGAAAAGGAAAAGGTGAACAAAGATGCAAGAAAAGTTGAAAAGGAAGAATTGAAAAACTAAGTTTGAGCACAATTTTACCAATATATTCATTCTTTGAAACCATTGAATTTGAACTTGTATTGGAATTAGAACAAAAAGAAATAAAGTGAAACCATTAAACATTGGAAATAGACCATTGAACTATTGAACATTCATTTACAAAAAGGTCCAAGTGTGGACTATGTTACAAAATGCTTTATGCCCATAAGTATTTGATACAAAGTGGATTTTAGCAGTCTTTCAGCAGTGCAGCAGATCTCAATTATTAATCTTGGATGCAAGGGCCTGATATTTCTTCAATTCAATAGCCCAATCATCCTGGTCAATTGTTATGTCAGGGTCCGGAATCACATCCTCTTCACTTGTTGCATCCTCTTTCTTTCCATCAGCAAGTTTTCCACCATTTATAGTAGAAACAATCTCAACTGTAAAAAAAAAACAAAGTAAGGAAAAGAAGTATAAGAAGGAAAAGAATATAGTGTTACAAAGTTTTATCTTTTTTGGGACTACCTTCCTTTATTACATTGTTAACTTTTGGCACCAGATCCTGGCCACCCATTGCTGCCACAAAAAAAAAAAGATTGAAGTTAAAAACATTACAATATCTACTTATTTAAAATGTTTTTGGAGTGGGTATCCTCTTCCTTCTGGCCGCTCATGGATATTTAAATCCGGCAGAATAGCAAAATTTTGGGATCAGAAAATTATAATCTGGCCAAAAAAATATAAGGGAAAAACTTTGAAATATAATTAGACAAATTTTCCTTTCCTCTGCTACCCATTTGGGTGGTGGGCGGTGGTAGCCGTTATTCTAGAAGATGTAAACGCCTAAATCCGTGCCCCGACTCTTCAAGTTGATTCAGGCATAAGTTTAAGTAGAGCTAGCGGGGATATGGGATCAAATTGTAGGCCAAGCAGGAGTACCATGAGAGAGAGCGCCCAAAATCTTGACTTTTTTGTCTTTACCCCCCTTTTTTGTTCAAAAAATTTTCTTGCCAATTTCAAGAGAGAAACACCACGAATTGATCTGATTGACAGCCGAATTCAATCGAACTGCAAGCTAGCCTTGTAGAGGCTAGCATCTTGATGAATTTAGGATACCAATAGATACCAAATTTTTTGCCTATGGATAGGTAGGATACCAAATTTTTTGCAATTATAAAACAAGAAAATAGACTGATCTGTGGTTTTCTTGAAGGCCCTTCATCCGATTTGTGGAATTCTCTTATCTACAGGAGATCCTTTCCACATAAAAATTTTCGCTTAGAGTACTCCTTTATCCCAGGTTGTGAACAATTTGAAATTCAAATCATTGATTCTTGGTTAGATGAATTCATTGGATCCAAGAATCTAGAAGCTAGTGCTGTTCTTTGAGTATATTGTGACTGGGTGGACTCTAAAATCACTGTAAAATTGTACTCGAAAGCGGATATAGGAGAATTTTCAGGCAATTAACGAATTCATATGTCTGAGATTTTGGCTTTGAGGGGGTCTTCCAGATTTCTCATTCATAGATAGGTTCTTGATCTTCCTCTTTTCCCCTCCAATTTTCCCTTTTCTTCCTTCCTTTTCTACAATTTCTCTTCTCTGCATTTAATTTGCCCTTTGTTGCTTCCTTCTGAGCATTTTCTTATGGAAAATAAAAATTATATTACCTAAGTTTTTACCTCTGCTTCATGCTTTTTCTTCTCTGGGCGTTTGGTCTAGTGGTAACACACTAGTTCCTTAGCAATGTGGTCTCGAGTTGAGCCGTCCGTAATCTTTTTCATTCTTGTTGGGGGTCAAATTCCAGCTCATTTAAAAGGTGGTTGGGGGGGGGCCCAACCGAGCAATTTGTGGTGTGGTCACATGTCTTGGATTTTGGTGGCGTGGCGTTAAAAACTACTATCTATCTATCTCGCCCACACGAGGATTGAGCAATCTGCTCATTTCATCAAAATCCCAAAAAAACCTTCAAGACTCATTTGGGACAATTTTCTAAAGATCCAAATATGTGGGGGCGTCTACCTTTGCTTGATCCTGCTACCCAAATTCCACTTCCTTATGGGGTCACGAAACCTTCTGTTGAGATTCAATCTGATGACACCTATGATGCTGCTCTGAAGGAACTTCGTCCAATTGAAGGGAGCAAACAAAAGTTCTATCATGGTATTTCTTTAGTTCTTCCTTCAGTTCATGCTAAAATGTCTATTCTCTTAGATACTGCTATTCTTATTAAAGTTACAAAAAGTGGTATCCAGCTTGAAAAATTATGGTCTTTCTGCCTCAGCCTATATAAGGGTATCCTTATCAATGACATGTACTGGTTAAACTACCTTTATATTATGGTTGAATGTGGTATCCAAATAACTGCTAGTTTCTTTCTTAAGCAGGGACCTTTTTTCCTTTGAATCTTATCAATTGTCATTCCTGAAATGGGATTCAAAATTGAACTCTGATAGCCTGGATAGTTTATGTGTTGCTTCAACCACTTTTCATGGCCTGAATCCTATTTATTGGAATGAAGAATGTTTCAAACTACTCTTCAATTCCATTGGCAATTATGTTTCCACTGAATATTCTCCCTCCAAGTCTCCAAGAGCCTATGTCTAACTTGACCTCTCCAAGAACATTCCCACATCCATTCCATTCTCTGATGATTTTGGCCGAAAATCTCATCTATCCTTGAGATGGCCTGACTTGCCTCCTCATTGCCACAATTGTTTGAATTGACAAATGTATTATCTCTAAGGAAGAAGTTTCTGAGAATAATAATACTCTACGTGGAATTTCTCACCCTACTTCTTCTACATGGAATATGGTTCAGAGTGATAAGCCTAATGACTTCATTCATCCTTCTGGCGACACAAATGTAAATTACATTGCTAAAGTGAATGATAAATCTGTAACTTCTACATCGACAATATCAGATTATAAGAAAAATAACATCAACAAAAGTTTTCAATGGACAAGAGTGAATGGAAGTAGAAGAGAATTAGAAACAATCAATTGAAGAGACAGGGTATAGATCATCAGCATAAAGAGATCATGGATAATTCTGAACACTATCAATAGGTTGCTTCTGATGCTAACAGATTCTCAGGGGTTAAGGTTCTGCAATTTTATGACAAGGCAAAGGATTAGGGAAAGTCTCCCATGCAAGCTAAGGAATCTCACATAGATGATCTACATATTAGGCTTAACTAGGTCATTGCAGATACTAAAGTAAATCTAAAGCTGCAGTCTTATTCTCTGATAGACTTTCCTCTTCAAACAAAGGGTAAGAATGTTCCATTACTTAATAAAAGCTATAATAGTCGTGAAAGGAAAAATTCCCATAGTCGTCAACCAGCCGTATTCAAAGGTCTTAAAATATGTGATGAAGTTTTATCTCGAGGACATGGAAATGTAAAAAAGTTTGGGACTGTAACATTTGCTCGGACTAAAAATTGTGATCAAGCAACAGAAAATGCTATGGCCAAGAAACTTGAAGGTGTGGTTGCAATAAGGGATATCTCTTAAACAGTCAATGCAGAGACCAGATCACATGCAAATACTTGCTTTAATCCTATGAAGGCTTCCACAATCAATATTTCTGAAGCTCTGCTAGTTTCTAATAAAGAAACTGAAACAAATGTTCCTGCTCCATCTGCATCAGCAAAAACAAAGATCCTAATGATTAACAAATTTGAAGACAAGTCTGAAGATAAAATTGGTTGTTCCAACCAATTTGAGGTACTTGCTAGCTTAAATGTTGATCAAGATTTAGATCTTTTATTGAGCAGCAAAGCAAACCTAGATAACCTTGATAATTCCATGGTCAATAGAGATATTTCCATCCCTTGCCAACAACCTCACTCAGATTCCCTAATTGTTTATCTCATATGCCTTCTCCATCATCTACCCTTTCTTCTCTTATTTCCAAAGAAATTGCAGAGCAGCTTGCTACACTTCAAGATGGGCTCCTATCAGGAATCAACAATCAAGGGGTTAAGTTTGGTAATGAGAATGGAGAAACAGATAGTGCTGTTTTGACAGATATTGTCAAAGAAACATCAGATCAAGTAAGTACAGAAGAAGAAAATTTGTCAAATGTTTCTGCTTATAATTGCTCCAAAGAATGTCCTGCTACTCAGACCTCGACTCTACCATTAGGATGCAGTAATGCAATCAAACCTCCCAGGCAAGTACCTCTCTTTTATAACTCTAGTAATGTTACTTCTAATGAGAATGTTGTTAATGTGTTTGAATTCATCCCTGGGGGTACCTCTGACACAGATTATGGTAGTGACAAGGAGAATTGGAGTAAATATAGTTATCTTATAAGTAGCACTTCTGTCAATAACAAAAAAAGAGGCAAAAAATCAAAAAAGAAAACTTCATCTCTTGTTGAACCTCTCTCTTATCTCCATAAAACACCTGCAGGGAATACTAGAAGTAAACAGAAAAGAAGAAGATAGTCTTTCTGTCTTCTGTTATCCTTTTCTTATTTTTATCCTCTCACCTATTTTATATTGCCGTGAAAGTGAGAGGGGTGAAAGGCTCTGTAAAGAGAAGAAGAATTATTTCTCAACTAAGGCATTACAAAGCTGACATTATTCTGCTTCAAGAAACCAAGCTTCCTAAATTTGAAAGCTCTAGCTTAGCTGACTGGATCTACCCTGGAGCTTCTTCAATTAATTCTACTTTTGGAGTGATTAACATTTATGCTCCTACCAATCCTAAGGATAAAGAAATCTTATGGCCAGATATTAATTCTTGGATTAGCTCTCAACCTTCTATTGATTGGATTATCTCTGGTGACATTAATAAGACTCCAAGTTGGGATATGAAATTGGGCAATAGGATAAACATTGCCTCCCTAATTCTGTTTTTAATGTTCTTCATCCTAGTGCCAATACTTCTCCTCTTATGTGTAACATCCTAAAGGCTTGGAATGTTGTGCATCAATGCTTTCATGGCTCTGAAATTTAAGATCATCATAGTACTCTTCCTTATTCTGGTCTCCTATCTTCAATGACTGTAATGGTCAGGTTCTTGTTTTGAAGCATCCTAAAACTTATAGGAAATGGTTTGATAAAGGTATTATTCACATTAAAGATCTATACAGGAATGGTCATATCATTTTGTGGACTAATCTTAGAAAGCTGATCCATGGTACCTCAAGTGATAAAATGATCTTCCTTCATCTCAAGAATATCTTGATGCATTTTACTAATCTGACAAATTGTGACAATGGCCTCACATGGAAGATTAATGGAAATATAAGATATAAGGTTAGCTCTGTTTATGCCAGACTGAATTGCAAGAATATCCCTGTCAAAGCTCAATATAAATGGTCCATTTTTGAGGAGGAGTGCAAATCTTTGTTTAATAACATATGGAATTCTTATTGTCCTCTAAAGGTAAATTTCTTCATTTGGTTGATAGCCCAGAAAAGTGTTCCAAATCTTATTTTCCTTTCTCTAAGAACTCCAATTATTTCTCCTGCTTGCCAATCTCATTGTTCTCAGATGGAAACCATGGAGCATATCTTCAAATGTCCTAAAATTGCTCAATTCTGGACTTGGTTTTATAATAAATTCGGTGAGTATTTTCATGTTGACAATCAAGGAAATTTGTTGAGATATATTCAAAATAATGATTCCTTTGTTAATATTATCATGTTCAATGCCCTGTGGAATATTTGAAAAGCAAGAAATAGAATTGTGCATCGTGGTAAGAAATTGATTATGGAATTTTCAATTAGATATTGAGGTTTTTGTAACTGCACATAAAAGGAAATTTGGAGAGAATTATTGTATTGTATTGTATTGATCATGCTCCGTCGAACCTTGAAGGTTATGGAGGCATAATTACAGAGTATTTACTTTTATCAATAAATCTCGGTGTGATTCTACCGATTTAAGATATGGACCTAAACTTGAAGGATCCATATCAAACAGCATATATAAATTGTTTGCATCTATGTGGAATTTTGCTCTAATGTCTTGGTATGCTGAACAATCCAATAGGACATGCTGCTCATCTTCAACCTCGTGCCAGTCACATAAAGTACATATTCTTTCATCTCGTGCAACAGAAGCCCATCTCCCTGTCTCAATATTTAAATGATGTGAGCATGTTCTATAGCGTGCTATTATTTTCCTCAAGAACAAGGGAATGTGTGCTCTTACATAGTGCTGATCCGTATATGTGAGCATCGGATTTATTTCAGTGGAATAAAAGGTCATTATGGTACCTTTTTTTAGCCATATTCATTCCAGTGCCTTTTTTTGTATGAGATCTCTAGCACCATCTTCCGTGTCAGGCCAGCTCGCTAAATCTATCCCCCATCGTCCTGCCCAATTCAGTACATCCTTATACCACCCTGAGTCCATAGAATGCAGCAATGCTTGCCTTGAAAGCCTCTCATCATTCTGCTGCCACACCCGATTTACAAAGTTTATAGTCTGGAAGAGGGCTTCTGCTTCTAGCGGAATTAACCTGGTTTCTGCCAATAGGATTGCATATGGTGTTTGTGCCTTAACGCCCAACTCCTCTCTTATGAATAGCTTCAATACTTGCTCTATCTGTTGCCAATACTTGCTTGTTGCGCCAGGCCCCCAGATCGGTGCTCCATAGAGCACTACCGTCTGCACCAAAGTTCTAAATAAAAGTTTTTTGGGCCCCCATTGCTGAAGAGATGCATTATGACACTTCGAGAGCATGCTGAAAAGAGCCGCCTTGCCTCCTGTTACACGTCTTTTGATGCATTCTATCCATGAATACTTGGCTGAAAAATCAATGCCCAAATACTTAAAGCATTCTACTGTCTCGAGCTCCTCTCCTTGATAGTAGAAAGTTGGTCTGTCGTAAATGCCTACAACCATGATTTTTGATTTTGTCAAATTTACCTGCATATGCCTTGCTTTGCAAAAGAGTGCCACTCTGTCGAGATGTGCCTGCAGCCCTTCCTTTTTATCCGCAATGAGTACTACGTCATCAGCATACAATAGCAACTGGACTACGTAATCTCCCAACCGGGTACCTGCCCGATTATTCTCTTTCGGCCATGCATCGAGTTCATCAATATACAATCCGAAGAGAGTGGGTGATAATGGACACCCTTGACGGACTCCTATGGTGCTGTGAATTTCCAAGTCCATATCCCTGGATAGTTTCACTTTTACTTCCGCATATAATTTGGATACTGCCCCTCTGATTGATTGAGAGATATTCAACTGCTCCATTCGTTCTCCTAAATCTTTTCTAGGCACTTTATCAGATGCTTTTGTAAAATCTATGAATCCAATAAATAATGCATTCCTTGGCCTTTTAGCCCTTTCAATCAAGACCCTTAATGCAAGAGCATGGTCTAATGTGCTATGGTTTTGCCTGAAACTAGCCTGGTACAATGATCTCAAGCCATGCTCTTCTGTATATGCGCTCAATTTTTTCTCCAAGAGCGATCCTAACAACTTGGAAAAGGTGCTTCCTATTAGGATGGCCCTATAATTACTTGCATTCATTTTGTCTCCTGATTTATGGATCGGGTGGACCCTATTTAGTTTCCAAGCCTCTGGAAGACCATTCTTTACTGCCTGATTCAGCATGTCTGTTATTATTTGCAATGTCTTTTTGCTGCTCCCTTTCAATAACTCTATACATAGGCCCTCCAGATCGGGTGCCTTCCCATTAGCCATGTGTTTAAGAGCAAAACTGATATCTTCTACTGTAAAGATGTCCTCTTTACATTCTACTGTCGCCATGCTGTTTGCTTCTGGGCAATTATATACTGAATTAACTAGTTGTGCAAGGTCATCCATATTTAGACTATGTTGAGCTGGTTTCTTCTAGATCGTATTCCAAAAGGCTTTGGGATTTTTAGATAGACTTCTACTTAAATCTTCCTGTTTCTTATGCATGAAGGCTCTCTGTTTGCTTCTTAGCAAATTCCTATACCATCGTGGCTTCTTAATGCATCCCTGTGGGAGCTTTGATCTCGCTTCCTTGCATTCTAAATCCCACCAGCTATTACACGGTTTTCGCCTGCAATTGCTCTTTGTTTGGCCAAAAATTTCATGTGCTGCTGCTGCAATAAAACTTGATATGAGCCTTGAGTCCTGCTCAACGTTATCCTGCCAATCGGCGCCTTCTACTTCTCGTCTAAACGCTTTTTGTATGCTTCGCTCTTCTTATAATCTATTTTGAATCTGGGCTGTCTTTTATATGCATCAGGCTTCTCATGGTTTTGCATCTGAATCTCCAAGAGCAATGGAACGTGTCTGATTCTGGTGCCTTCTCTCCAATTGCAAAAGAGTGAATTATGTTTGGGTCTTTGGCAAGAGCATAGTCCACTACCGAAGCTCCTATGTATGTAAAGCAAGTGTTTGCAGCTGAGCTTGGATACTTTGCTATCCCGTTTAGGATCTTTAGATCACATACTGTCCCAAGTTCCAACAATTGTGAGCCTTGCTGATTGGTACCAAGGTCTGCAGAGTTACGTGTGAAGGAGACATCATGTGATTCGTCCAGTAAGAGATCATTCGATGTGTCATAGGTCACTGATTGCATATTAGCTGTTCTTGCATTGAAATCTCCAACCAAAAGGATCTCACCCAGCGCTTGATATGCTCTGATATCGTTACTTAATGAGCTAAAGACGCTTTCACTGTCATGCTTCTGCTTTATGCTGCTTTTTACTGGTGCAGGTGGCAGATTAAATATGGCGTTGATGCAATGAGAGTTTGATCCATTAGCTGTTAAACTCATGCTTAGACTGCAAACTAACCAGATGTGCAAGATCTTTTCTGATGTATGCTGCTAAGCCGCCATGACCTCTTCCTTTTGTTGTAGTCTTTTCGTTCCATGCTGTGCCAATTAATTGGAAATTATCCATTTGTGGTAACGAATTGAATTGGTGTTGCCATGTCTCACACATTAGCACAAGATCTTGATTTTTCCAAATTTCATTTGATGCATGTAACCTCGCCTCATTTGCTCCTCTGACATTCCAGACAAGAACCTTCAAGGTTCGGGTTCCCTATGCTTTTTACCTTTTTGTGATTACGCCTTCCCTGCTCTATCCAAATAAGCTATTATGCCAGAATCTCTAGCAGCTTTTACTTTTTCCCATTCTCTTCTTCTGAGCTCCTGTTGAGCCTGGGTTAAATCATGGTCTGACCGTCTGACCAAATTTTCTGTCCCTTAAGGGCGCTTCTATTTGCCAAGATTCTTTCTTTTACTTCTGTGGTCTTGAATTTGACAAGAATTGCTCTATTTGGAACATTTTACCGCCCAAGGCGTTTACCATTTACAAACCCCGGCTCGTGTAAATGCATAGTATCAGAGAAGAAATGATGGAGCACCTGAGTTAGGTCTTCAACTTCTGATTCCGGGATACCAGATATTTTCAGATTTCTAGCTTTAGCTTGTTGCTCAATTTTCTCTGATTCGGCCATTTCTTGTTGTGCTCTTGCTGCTTCAGTTACCGCATTGGACAACTTCCCTTGCAGTTCTTCTAACTGCATATGCCATTTATCCTCCGATAATATGCTGGGTTCTTTACCCATTGAAGTCTGCATTTCCACATTTTGTCTTTTCAGTTCAGCATTCTGGAGGACCAATTCTTCCACCGTTTTTTTCAGTTCTGAGACTTCTTTTTGGAGACCTCCCATTTGCTTTTGTATGTCCTGCAGAATGCCTAGAATCGCTGCTGAATCCTCTTCATATTCAGTGAAAGGTTTCCCCTTTTCTGGGGAAGAACCTTTTGCTTTGCCACTTCGTGTCATATCGTAGCCTCCTCCGGAATCCGGAGGCCTCTACGAAATCCCCTGCCCTGCACCTAATTATGACAGGAAATGGGATGCAATTGGTACCTTCTATGGTGTTTTTAATCTTTTCATATCTCATCTTAATGTGATCCATTCTAATGCTCCTTACTCTGATGATTTTGATAGAATATCTGGAGTTCTGTATGGGTGAGGGCAGAAACAAGTTCGACACTATGTTGACTTACCATGACGCAACTCTTTACACTAACAGCACAGGTATTTCAAACATTCAACCTCCAGGTCTTGGTGCTACAACAGACGAGATTAAATTGTATGAAGTCAGAACAAACAGTAATGAAAGGGAGGTTGTGCAGATGTACTGCTTATTCAACTTCTTGTTCATGTATCATTACTCCTTAACTGATAGACAGCTCAGCAGATATAGAGAATTATACTAGTCTCATAAGATGCTAGCAGACCTCTATGGCACAATCATTATCCTCATGGAAAAAGAGGATATTCATTACCTTCTTATGGAAAATGGCACAGACAAATGTCAGTTATAAGTTTGGTACAACAGCAGGTTTTTACTGGGTATACAATTCTATCTTTGATCAGATCGTGCAATGATCTTTCTGTTACACTTCTGCCACATTCTCAGAGCCTCATTATAACAGGCCTCTTTCACACTAGGCCTTCATCCCCCTATCTGCCGACCAATGCTAATGCTCAATATTAAATCTTGTTTTTGGTTAACATTTTGCTTGGGTATTGACTCAAGTTTTGGCTATTATATTGCAGTCAAAGATATTACTGTTGCAAAATCTACTTTTCCATGTTTATTTCTCAAGTTTCATACTATTAGTATTGTGCACAATTTATTGGACTTAAAATGTGACTATAGTAGCTGGTTTTTTTCCCCTTCATGGATCTGCTCTCTATTAGCAGATATATGTATGGCTTTTATTAATTAATAGAAAAAACATCTCTTACTTTCCAAAAAAAAAAAAGGGGGCAGGAGTATATTTAGCTATGGATTTTGCCGAGTTGGGTTTTTTTTTTTTTTTTTTTTTTTGACCTGCATCTAATAATTGATTTTCGACTATCCTAATCAGAAAAGTTCTATCGTTGGTGCAAGGCCAATTCTGTAAGCTCTTTACCAAAGAAGAGCATTGTCTTTATGTTCGCACCTGAAATTTGTTTTCAAGGTCTTGCTTGTCGCAAGGAGGCAAGGTTGGACCATCCACGTTTTGATATTTGCTAGATTTGGAGCTTTCTTTATAGCATGTCGATTTAACAACTACTTTCAATTGCAGGCCTCAAATTCCGGCATCAAATTCCGTTACACTGGGTGTAAGGTGGACAATGCCTAAATAATCCTATTCCCGACTCTTCAAATCCATTTTCAAGTTGAATTATTGATAAATTTCAGCCATTTCCTGCACAAGGAAGGCTTTGAACAAAGCTCTGCAACAAATTTGCAATGGATTACCAGAGGTTGCGATGGATGTGCATGACTAATCTGGTTTGGTCGACTTTGATCTTTGTGTTTGGATAGTGCATATGTTTTTATTATGGAATCCACCCAAATCTGGCATAGTTGCTTAAGATCATAAGCCAAATTCTTTATCAACTGCTCATTCTCTGATAAATATGCATTTTGGTCCTCATGGATTGTCTGTTTTGGGTTCTTCATCCGATTTCATCATGCCCTAAATCTTATCCTATTCTTTTGTTAGAGCTCCAAACAGACCCATTTTATTTGAATCAGAACATCGCGGTGCATCATTTTCTTTCGACTACACTTTTCTGAAGTTAAACAAGGATACCTTCAGCTAGGATGAAATTTGAATGGAGATCCTCCCCTTTCACACTTTGCATTTGCCTTGCATTTGTGTTTTGGGTTGGATTCTCATGAATAGCTATTAGAGATAAGATATACTTAATGTTTTCATTGTTGGTTTGCAGTATGGAGACTTGCATTGTAGCATATCTCTTCTTTTTCTTCACTTCTATCCATCACTAGTTTAACATCTATTATTTCTTTAGGTTGGAGGATCAGCAATCTTTATTTTGCTAAAATATCGTTATGAATCCTGGAAGTTGAATTCGAACTCTGTAGCTCCAATTTCGTGGCTCAGTAAATGGTATTACCATGTAAGACATCATAAAGCATTGATGGTTTTATTGGATAAGAATGCTGAAGATTGATTTATTGCCTTTGTGTTTGCCATATCTGTAAGTTCGTGTCCTGCACTATCAAGCTTTTCAACATGCATTTGGGTGGATAAGATCCGCAGAGGGCTAGAGTTGAGCATGCTTATTTGTTCCTGCAAGTAAGGCCATCGGATCAGCTATTCAAATAGGTGTTGAGAATGCTTTAAACTTTAGCATTGTCTCAGAACTGAGCAATTGAAATCAGTTGAGATTTGCGAGCAGCTATCAGGTGCCATGTTTTACAGCTTTTGTAGCAAGGAAGCTTTTGCAGGATTTATTCCTAATGAACTCCCATGTTTGCGTCAAAATAAAATATTAGATTCTAATAGAAGGATCCATGAGCAACCTAGAGACTATTAAGCATCTCGGGGGCTTTGTTGCTAGTTCAAGATTTATGGTTTTTATTTGCTGGGTCATGATATTGTCTTATATCTTCTGTTTTTCTGCAAGATTCATCATTGACTTTGATCTCACTGTCATTTTTGTTGGAAGCAACGGCTATGTGTAACGTCCCTAACCGACATGCCCTTAACCAACTGGGCAAAACCGTCTAGACGTTTATGAGTAGTCGCTTCTACCCATTTATGTCGATGTATCAGGAATGCCCCACAGTATGAGTAGTCGCTTCTACCCATTTATGTCGGTGTATCAGGAACGCTCCACAGGCACATTCAAGGTTCTAATACTCGAGCGGTCTATCATGGGCCCGTTATAGTCTCTCCCACTAGAACTATGCTCGTCCTCTAGCATCCAAGTCTATACCATGTCTATGCCATACCATGTCTTTGCAAATTACCCATGCATATAGGCACCCATGGAGACTCGAACTCGAGACCTACTCTGATACCAACTGTGACGTTCCTAACCGACATGCCCTTAACCAACTGGACAAAACCGTCTAGACGTTTATGAGTAGTCGCTTCTACCCATTTATGCCGGTGTCTCAGGAATGCCCCACAGGCACATTCAAGGTTCGAATACTCGAGCCATCTATCATGGGCCCGTTACACTATGGCAATTTTTTGGTGTATGGTTATGGTGATCTACTGAGCTATGAACAAACTTGCTTTCCTCTCCATTTTGTAGTTGTTCACAAAAAGAAGTGCAAGTCCGACATGCAGGGATATCTTCGAAGCTTCGTGCACAGAAATCTTATAAGGTATGCCATGGAATTTAAGATTTTTTTGACTTGGCCATTAAGTGCAATAATGGTTTCATTGCTGGCAGATTCTTTGGTTTTATAGGAATGCAACAATAGGGGGTAGAACAACATATATGGCTGGGGTTGAGTTGTTCAAACTAAACTCAACTCCAGCCACCACATGGTACAATTTTAGCAACAAGTGGCATTGACAAGACAATAAAAAGTGTGGACTCCAACACTAGAAAGCATCGCATCACTTCCTGAAGATGCAGATAAGGTGAGCTTCGCTCTTTTTCCTTAACTAGTGTTTGCAATTTGGAAATGACTATTGTTCATGACTTGCAGATTATAGAGACAAATCAAAGGAGAAGGGAAGATCATTTGCTCAATGTGCCTTGCTTTCATATGCCATTATAATGGAGCCTTCTGTTGATTGCAGGAACACAGGATATGCACGATTGGTAACTTGACACTATTATAGAATTTGACCCTACAAAATGGAAGCACAAGAACCATCTTGAATATCTGGTATACAATCACTAGTGTTGCAAGTATACCAAGAACTCCAGCTTTAACTAATGGAACGATTGTGTTCAAACAGACCAGCTATAGCAATACTTGAGATCCATTCTATGAAATTACAATTTCATGACTAAATGAAAAATATGTCTATTAAGTGACAGCTCATGAACCTAGCCAATCAACCATACTATGCATAGAAGAAACTAGCTGCTACAGATATTCCACTGACTTCATTAGCATCTAATAATGGTATAGTTATCAACGTTGAACTTTTCTGCATATAAAGATATATGCAAAGGATTCTATTATATGAAGGTGGGCACAAATTAATCATTTACAAAGGACACTACACTAATGAATAGGCATAAATTGCAAAAGACAATTGCCCTCCTGCCAACATGGAATGAGCTCGTTCAAAAGATATAGAGAACATTTAGCAAGCCTACCTCAAGTGCAAGCAACTGACTACAACTCTCCTCCAACCTCGAACATACCTCAGCAAGTGCCATGAGCACTCCCTCGAGCCGCCTCTCTATAAGTCCTTTGCAGTAGAAAGTCCACAAGTTTCCTAATTATGTTCAGCTCATATGCAAACTTCTGAAGCTCTTCAAAGTTTGCTACTAGGTCGGCCAATATTCCAGAAGCTTGCTCACCAACTTGTCCTGATTCATCCAATTAACATAGACTTCCTAATTTCAATCTCATTTTCGTGTCCAGATGGGCATGCTCTCCCAACATTGTAGAGACATATGCAAGCAAGCAACCTTCTACAAGAGGACTTATCTTTTGTTAATCTCATAATCTTTGTTACAGCAGCTCCCTGTTCCATAGCCTTCAGCATTGTTGAGGTTTGCTGATTATTTCTCGTAAGAGCTGCTAAAACATCTAATGCTGCTTCTCTTTTGTTTACAGACCCTGTAAGAAGGTCCATAACACTTTGAAAGCATCCCACATCAGCAAGTGCTTTCTGATGTTCATGGGTTTCACAGCAGCGTGCTAAAACACTTGCAGCAACTTCGGCAGTGTTATCGTTTCCACTGTTAAGCAATGCCATGATCAGTTCCATCCTATGCCCTTGAAACATGTCATTCTTAAGTGCAAGTGCAGATTGGAATATCATTTTTAAGAACCATGCGCTTGCTTCAACTACCTGTTTTGTCGGATGAAAAGAAATGGCTTCTTCATGCAAGAAGATAAAATGCCAAAACTATTTCAACCTATGTTTGACAGCTCATGTCACGCAGAAGTAGCATTAGCCTATATTAAAGAACACTTCATTCTAAAAAGGGAAATGCAGTGTCTTATCCAGAGAACTAAAAGAGAAGGTAGACATGATAAAATCTTGTTTTCCTTAGAATGGCATGTCGAGATATATGATATCGAGATCACCATCTTGCTTTGACAGCACTCAGCACATAGGTGCTGACTATGTGCTGAATCAGCACTTCATCAGCACATACGCCTGCCCACCCACTTGCCTTAATTAGCTACGGCACCCACTTGCCTTTATTAGTTACGGCATAATTAAGTGTGGTTGGTAACGGGAGCAGCTATTATTTACTGCCCCTTTTTATATCTTGTATTCTCACATACGTTTCAATACAATTCCATTTTGCCTTTGTTTTGGGAGCTTGCGCTCTCGGATATTGGTGTGCATCCCCTTCTCTCCCTTTCTTGGTGCAACCTTGACATGGTATCAGAGCACTAGGTGTGCTAAGATTGATTCAAGATCAACACAGCAATAGAGAAGGATGCAAGCTACAACCAGATTACCTTCCCTGGCGGTCGTGTGATTCAAATCTTTGATGGCACAGGTTTTCAGCAATGGAAGAGAAGAATGACTCTCATTCTTAAGGCTGAAGGAGTCTGGGGAATTGTTAGTGGCCAAGAACCAAAGACCCGAAAGCTTGCGGCCAGATGGCAAGAATAAATCTGTTCTTGATGCTTGGCGGTACGGATGACAAGGCTATGGCTACGATTGGGCTTTCTGTTCTTTGAATCTCTTCTTGATGAGGTTCAGAAGGAGAACAACCATGATTTATGGAATGCTCTCATCCAAGAGCATGAAAAAGAAGACCCATACACAAATTGGGCATTTGTATCTTTGAAGGGTGAATATCTTGTTGGGGAAGAGACCGAGAGTCTTGACAAGTTCGCAGACCGCATGAAGAACACCTTTCGCAGATTGAAGCCTCCGGAGAAGAGAATAAGATCTCTCCTTCATTGCAATTATTCTTCTTTCTTAGATCCTTACCCAATTCTTTCCATGCTTTCTTGCGAGCAATCTCATGCAAATTCTTGACATGGACCTCAATCGCAATCAATCACTTCCGTCAAGGAGGAGATTATGATGAGGAAGGATCTTTGGGATTATCAAAGATGAGCATAATGCTTTCTTTGCAGGTCATTC
Organism: Isoetes taiwanensis; assembly: GCA_021234155.1. Classification (NCBI taxonomy): domain Eukaryota; kingdom Viridiplantae; phylum Streptophyta; class Lycopodiopsida; order Isoetales; family Isoetaceae; genus Isoetes; species Isoetes taiwanensis. Next base: position 335,505 of record JAJEKV010000305.1, on the reverse strand, counting down.
TGAGCCTAAATCCTATGCAAAAGGTAATGAAAAAAGCTAAGAAAAAGAAAAATAACATGAGCAACAATGCCTTCAAAGGGTCTTGACAACAAAGGCACACATCAAGCAAAGAGGTTTGTGACTATTGCAAGAAAGGCAATCATACCGCGGCGAGAATGTAGGAAGAAGATGAAGGATCTTGAGCACAAACTGAAAGCTTTGGAGACAAACAAAGCTTCAAAACAATGTAAATAAATTGTTGAAGAAGTAAGCGTAGCCAATGTGGTTCCTTGCAGCCCGGATTATGTCTATCTTTGTAAACAAGTGGCAGCCCCTCGCTCTATCAAATTCATCATGGATTCTGGTGCTACAGCTCATATTAGTTGGCACAAAGATTGGTTTGAAAGTTTCAGACCTACCTCTTCCAATCACATTGTTCAAATCGGCGACAATAGTGAGCATCAAATCTGCGGAATGGGTGACATTCAAGTACCCACAAGTCTTGGTAATTTCACTCTAAAAGGGGTAATGTATGCGCCTACTTTGCGTAAAGATCTGATTTCTGTTGCACGTCTTGCTGATATGGGCACAATAGTTATCTTTGATAGTGATGACTGCATTGTTCGCAGCAAAGTTACAGGAAAGAGCCTTGCTCGTGCTATTCGTACGGGTAATCTCTACCATTTGGGCCAAGAATATGCTGATCAAGTTGTTCTTGTAGCTGCTGGTAATGGTACTTGTGATTTGTGGCATAAGAGGCTTGGACACATCAGTCTTAAAGCACTCAACCAGCTGCCTCAACTTGTAGAAGGTTTTGATCTTCATCAGCACCCTACTCTTGCAAGTTGTGAGGCTTGTGCATTGGGCAAACAACACCGCAGATCCTTTACTCTCATTCGATCTCGTGCTACTGCTGTTCTTGAACTAGTACACACGGATCTTTGTGGTCCAACTCATGTTCCCTCTCTCTCGGGTGCTTATTATTTTCTGACATTCATTGATGATTTGAGCAGGAAAACATGGGTCTATTTCTTGAAGCGAAAATCTGATGCATTTGCCCATTTCCAAGAATGGAAAGCGCTTGTTGAGAATCAAGTAGCCCATCAGATTAAGAAGCTCAGATCTGATAATGGTGGAGAATTTACCAGTCAAGCATTCAATCATTTTTGTGCTGATCATGGTATTGAGCGCCAACTTATCGAGCCTCATACTCCACAACATAATGGCGTTCTTTGAGCGGAAGAATCGCGGCATTGTTGACATGGCATGTTGCTTGCTCGCTCAATCCTCGACACCCATTCAACTTTGGGCTGAAGGCGGTTAAGGTACTCGGTTTACCTTCTCAATAGATTGCCCATCGTCTTTGTGAAAAATCGGACTCTGAACAAGCTTTCAGCGGCATAAAGCCAAATTTGTCTCGCTTTGCGTGTCTTTGGATGTCTTGCCTTTATGCTTATTCCCAAAGCTAACCGCAAAGAAACTTGAGCATACCAAAAAGAAAATGATTTTTGTGGGTTTCTCGACCCGGTGCAAGCATGGTTATAGGTTGATTGATCCTGATACTAAGAAGCTTTGTGTTAGTCGCGATGTTATTTTCCATGAAGATGTTTCGGCATTTCAAAGAATGTTCAAACACTCTAATGTGGAATTTATTGATATCTCTGCTGGATAACGATGGCGCCATAGCTTCCAATCCATCTGGACTCAATTTCTGATATTCCAAAGACTGCAAAGCGGTTCCGGCACAGAAGCGGTTCCAGGCGCTAGCGGTCCGCACTGCGTCCTGAAGCACCCACGTTTCGATCCGCGGTAGCACGATCTTGACACATCCGATCAAGGAGGAGATCTTGACCCATCCGATCCAGGGAGGTGATTTTGATCATCTTGATCAAGGAGGAGTTGAAGAAGAACTTGGTCGAGGTAAAAGGAAACGTTTTTCCTTCTCAAAGGTTTGCTTTCTATGCTGAAATTATGCCCAACATTATGGAGTTTTGTGGTCTTTGCTATTATCGGTGAACCCACCACTATCGTGAAGCTATTTCATGTCTTCGCACCTCATTGGCGTGGGCAATGGACCACGAAATGGATTCTATTGTTCAAAATGGCACTTGGGATTTGGTTCCTCTTCCTCATGATCGGAAGGTTGTTGGTAACAAATGGGTCTACAAATGCAAGCTCCATCCCCGATGGCACCATCGGCAGGCTACAAAGCACGCTTGGTTGCCGCGTGGGGTTCAACCCGACAATATGGCATTGATTACTTGGAAACATTTTCTCCGGTGGTCAAAATGATGAGCATTCGCATTCTTCTTGCATTTGCTTGCTCATTATAATCTTGAGGTTCATCAAGCGGATGTCAAGACAAACATTTCTTAATGGCAAACTTGATGAAGAAATATATATGAAGCAACCTCAGGGTTATATCAAAGCTGGTGCTGAGCATTTAGTATGCAAATTGACGAAGGCACTTTATGGGTTAAAGCAAGCATCACGTGCTTGGTACAAGACCATAGATTCTTTCTTCAAAGACCAAGGATTCCATCCTATTGAGGCTGATTCTAATGTCTACATCCGTCGTCAAGGCAAGTTCTTACTCATCATTGCTTTGTATGTGGATGATTCCTTGCTCATTGGCAACAATAATGCCACGGTTCTATTGCTGTCCCGACATTCCTTGGATGGGGACGTCCCTTTGTCACTCCTCCTATTTATTCAGCCTCTCTTCATTGTTCTATCATCGGCGTTCTCTTGAGCTAGATTTCTCCTTCTTCTCTATCCTATCAGTTTCATTGAACTGCTTGTCTCTGTCTAGCTTTCTCTGAAGTTCGTTTCTTTCTATCCTAGCAGTTTCTCATCCCTGTTCAGTATGTCTCATCTTCCTTACACCTGCCGTAGCTCTTCTTCCTTGTGCCCTAGTGCATCTCATCCTTGACGGTGGAGTTTTCGCTCTGCGTATTGCCGCAATCGTGATCTAGCCTTATAACGAGTTAATCCATGGTATTTGTTTACTTTGCCTTCTTTGTATCGAAGGAGATTATACGCTGCCTTCTTGCTCGGGGGACGGCCCTTTGTCGGCGCTCTTTTACCAGGTACCATCGTCTACAGTCTACAGAGCGACCTCTATTCAGATAAGTTGTTATCACAGAACTGCGTTTTTTCTTCTATTTTTTGGTGGCTCTGTTCTTTCAAGATTTGGGGCTTTTTGTCTTCTGTTCTTTGCCGATTTGGTGATCTTTTAATATGATCGTTTGGTAAAAGTGGTTCTTTCTTGGTTGGCTTTAGAGGTAGGCTTGCCTCGTTTGCACAGAACTGCGTTTTTTCTTCTATTTTTTGGTGGCTTTGTTCTTTGCAGATTTGGGGCTTTTTGTCTTCTGTTCTTTGTCGATTTGGTGATCTTTTGATATGATCGTTTGGTAAAAGTGGTTTCTTTCTTGGTTGGCTTTAGAGGTAGGCTTGCATCGTTTGCTTCAGATTTGGTTCTTGGTATTTTGGTCCAGGGTTTTTTCCAATCTGGGCAGTTTAATCGGTGTGATTGAGGTCTTGTGCTCTAATAGAGGATGACAGCAGGTTTGATGTGTATATTCTTTTGTCAACTCGGTTGGTTTCTGTCTGGCTGGTACTTAGATGGGTCTAGGATGGTTGCTCTTCATAGCTAAAAATTAGATTGCTTCTGTTTTTCGTGATGCTTCTAAAGTGATATTTACCTCTTAGTCCAAGGAATCGATTACAATTATGGGCCGCCCACCAGGCCTCTGTTGTGGCTTCAATCCCTCCGTTTCACTTGTGGGCTCCTACAGGCTCCATCCTACACCCTCTCCAGCTCCGGATCTTGGATCGACCAGGTATAGGCAACTGCGGATGGACTGTTGTCGATGGATCAGAGCTCAGGTAATGTCCGCCATGTCTGGTTTCAGATTTATTAATGTCGTAAATAGAAATGTATTCCATTTGTTATAACATCCATTTAGATAGCGCATTGGTAACATTGTTCGCCTGTTAGGGTGGGAACTTGGGTTCGAATCTTCACAAGCACACGATGGGATTATGTTTTGTTTTATTTAAATGATATGCATTTTGTTTGCAAAGGGACTTGGGTTCGAATCTTCACAAGCACACGATGGGTTATTTTTTGTTTTATATAACGATATGCAGCAAAACATATTTTTGCCGTATTTTTGTTTTATATGGATGATATGCATTTCACTAGCATTATTCTGCAACAAATATCTCGTAGGGTTCCTTATCCCTTCATGATGCTAAAGAAGTAGAAGGGGTTATTTTTTGCTATAGTTTTTTGTTATATATGAATGATATAAAACGTTTCTTTGGACCAATCTCTCGTAGGGTTCCTTATCCTTATCCCTTCGTCATACTAAAGAAGTCATCAGCCAGTTTGAGCCTTTCTTGTTGTCAATCAACATGCCCTCCAACCTTGGTGCCTCAATTCCCGCTGGACCCACCTAAGTGCATCATGGCCTCTTTTTTATCATCTGCCTCTCATTAGAACATTTAAGTGGAGGTATGTCTCGATTTTGGCTATTTGGCTATTGTTTTGGGTTTTTAGAAGTATGATGTCGATGAAGATTCTTGGAACATTTGCAACCTTTACTCCTATATCCACGGCATTTCACATGATGGTGTTTACATCTTTTGGCCCCATATAGGTTTCTTTGTGTCATTTTAACTGCACATGGTTTTTAGTTGAGTACTTTTTTGTTTTGTTTAGCTTGATTGCGCCATTCACTTCATTCCACGTAGTCCTTTTGACTTTTCATTAGGTTCGTTTCTCCCATTCTTTCCGTCCTTGTTGGCTATATTGTTGTTGTTTTCTTTTCATGTGGTAGGCTACATTAGTGGAGGTTTCATAGATTGTCGGCGCTCCTTCATAGCCATATTGTCTTATTTGACCCGTTTGCTCCATCTAACTTTTTGCCTTCTCGTTACCTTTTTATGATCGATTTACTCCATCTAACGTCTGCCTTCTCTTTACTTCCATTTGCTTCCTTTTGATTCCATTTGCTTCCTTTTGCCTCTTCCTGATTTGCTCCTTTTGTTCAATTTCTCATTCGTTTTGTTGCCCTTTTCTTCTCTTTCTTTTCTTATCATATGTGTCTCATCCTATCCACTCCTGGTTGTAGTATCAATTATTGTTGGTTCCTTTTACCATATGTATTCCATTATGTCCCCTTTGTTGTCTTTAACTCTTCTATTTCTTCCATTTGTACTATGTTCCTCTTGTTACGATCCCATTTCCTATCAGTTTCACTTTGTTTTCTTGTTTGATGGGTCCCTTCATTTTGATATTGACACATTGGGCATCCTGTTGACCATTGTAAACTCGTTGTTGCGTTTTGCTTCTATATTTCATGTTCATTTGCTTTTGCATGTCCAATTGTCGCCATGTTAACCTAGTCACTGTTTGTCTGTTCTTTCTATCATTGACTCCTGTTTGCCATGGTTGGATCGAGATCTTTTTACGTACTATGTTGTCATTTAGATGACATTGAGAGTGATAGCTATCTTGACTTAAAGGTAAGGGGTGTGAGAATACTTGTTTGTATATTTGATTGGTGATTCGCATTAAATATTTTCACTTCGTCGATTCTTATATGGTTTTATTCATATAGTTTCCGTTGACCTTCGACATTTTGCGCTGTTTGTTTAATGTATATTTTGGTCATATGCATCTGGTAGATAATGCTTGTACTGCATAGTTTTATGGTGCTTTAGGAGTTGGACAGGTGCCTATCTGGTTTCATCTGATATATGCTTCTCCTCCATAGATCCATTCTTAGCATTGGTTTTTATAACTCATTTGTTTCAGTTGATCACTTGATCCATGCTTGGGATCTCTTATACATTGTTCGTGGATTTTGTTTTTTATCATCGTACTTCCTTATGGTCATCTTTAGTTACCTCCAGCATTTCTCGAGCAGGTTTTGTGGTATTGATGGACCGTGTGTTTCGTTTTGCTCCTCTCTTTCTGATACTCTCTTATGGTTGTTCTGTACTTAGGTTCTCGTCTCAGTGCCAGGTGTGCAGTTGGTCTTGTTGGTCGTATAGGTTCCATTGTTGTCCGTCTGCTTGGCTAGTTCCTTTTTCACCCCATTGACTTTGTTAAACCATTGGCCTTTTGGTTTTTTGCCGTGTGTTTGCTCCATGGTTTTCATAAGTTCCTTTGCCCCTTTGTATGTATTGGCTCCATTGTCATCTAGTCCTTTGCTTCAGTTTGATTTTTGCGTCAGATGTTACCCCTTTGTGCCATTTGCCCACTATTGATCCCTTTTTTTGTGCTTTTATTCTAGTTGTTTTTACTTCGGAGTGTTGCAGCTCTTCGTGTTTTGTAGGGTTATTTTTTTGGTTTACTATTGATCCTGTGGTTAGCACCTTCTTCTGTGACCACAGTGCACTGCTTGTTCTGATATGACCTTGGGTCAGTTTTAATTTGTTCACCCTTTTTTCGTGTGCTCTTGCTCTCTCTACACATCTTGGTGGTTGTTTTGCCCTTTCTGGCTTGGATGATTGCCCATCTCGCATGTTCTATGGATTCAGGAGGACCATGGTCTCGTAGGAGACTGTTCTTTCGTCTTCTCTTATTTTTGCAGAGTTGTGCATTTAGTTGGAGTCGTTAACCAAAAACGTGCTCGGGAAGTGCTTTTGCATCACTATTTGTTGTATTAGGTTTAACTGAGGTTTGGATTCCTATGCATTCATTTTTGTTGAATTCTTGGTATGTAAGGGTGACATTCATGTTAGATAATTTCATATCCTCGATTCTGAGTTTCATTTATATTCTTCTTTTGGCTTTCAACGTTTGCACAGTATGTTCGAGGCGTATTTTGGTCATGTGCATTGGCTTGTACTGCATAGTTTCGTTGTGCCATGGGCATTTTTTAGGGTTTCATCTGATGCATTCTTCTTCGCTAGGAATGTATGGGCATTGATTCATTCTTAGCATTTGTTTCTTATTCATTTGTTTCTTTTTGAAGACTGGTGCCATGCTGGATATTCTGTATCTTGTTCATCTTTATCGTCTTTTGAAAATACCTCCACCAGGCCTTGGAGAACTTTCGTGGTTTATGGTGTTATATTGCTCCCTTTGTGCCATTTACTCGTGGTTGGTTGTTTCACTCGGGTCTTTTGCATAACTTTTCTATGCTTGTAACTGCGAGTTGTGCACCTTTGCCAAGTCTTTTGCTAAAATTTTTATGCTTAGTCCGGTTTATCCACAATTGTCCTTTTGCTCTAGGTTCTTTCTTTTCTTGATATCATTATTCCAATTATTATGTATTCCCCGGACATGTTTTTTGCTATTCTAATCCATCCATTTGCCATTGCTTCATTATCTAACTTTTTTTCCCTCCTTTTGCTCATCTCTTTTCATATTTTCCCTTTTTTCCCGATTGCCAGTGCCTTTTTTTCTCCATTTGTTCCAGTCTATCAGTCGATTTGTTTTATATTGGGTCGCTTGGGTCACTTGGGTGTTTGCTTCTATGTCTTTCGCATTGATCCTTTGTTATCTCTATTTGTGAATTCACTCCACTTGTTCCATGTGTCCCATCAGCTTCATTTGTGCATTCTATTTTGTTGCAGTGACCTTTGTAGACTCGTTCCTCCCTTTCTTTATTCCACATTTTCAATCGCTTTTATTAGATTCTGCATGCTCCATTTGGGTTTGGTGCGCTCCATTTGCTATACACTCCTCATTATCTCGGTAGCTCCATTTTTGATATCATTTCTCTATTTTGGTTGTGTTTGCATTGTTTCCTTAATTTATTTTCTTTAGCTTATTGTTTCGTTTAACTCTAGTGACATTATTACTATATTAGTCACATTGGTTCCTTCTTTGGTTTCTTTATCTTCTTGCTCTTTTTCTATTGCTAGTTAGGATAGTTTGCTTTTATAGTATCTTTGTTAGTGTAGTATTTATTGGACATTAGTCATTTGAGTTTGTTACTTTGATGACATCATGTTCGTGGCTCTGTCTGATGTTGTCCCATCAGTTCCTTCCCTCATCTCTTACTGCATTTTTCCATTGTCTTCTTCATTCTTATGTTCCCGTTTCCATCTCTCATAGCATTCCTCCATCATGTTCTCCTTCATTTTTATTTATTCCATTGTTTATGTTAGGCATTACTTGCTCTTCTGCTTCTTCATTGTTCCTTTGTCTACATCTTCTTTTTATCCCTTTTTTCCTCCATTTTTTTCTTAGTTTCCTCTTCCTTCGTTTTACTCTGATTCTTTTCATTGCTCTGTGCATTCTTTTCCAAAGGACCTTGTAGACTCGTTTCTCCTTTCTTTATACTATATTTCTCTTTAGCTTCTCTTCTTTTATTTCCATCTTTGAGTAGTTTTTTTAGTTTGTTCCTCTTCTATCGGCGGATTATATGTACCTATTATAGGACCCATCCTAGGAATGCCACGGTTCTATTGCGACGGCAATAGAGCCGACATTCCTGGATGGGGGCGATCCTTTGTCCTCCTCCTGTTATTCAGCCTCTCTTCATTGTTCTATCATCATGCTTCGTTCTCTTGAGCTAGATTTCTCCTTCTTCTCTATCCTATCAGTTTCCCTCACCCTCCCTCCCTTGATGGTTTCATTTGATGCGTGTTCGTTATCTCTTTTTTCTATGTTCTTTAAATTTGCATTCTTTATTTCCTCAACATTGGCTTTGTAGCCTTTTGAGGCATACTTATTGGTTTACTCTTTTCTCGGTATGGCACTAGTATTTTTATTTATTCATTCATGTTTTCTCTGTGTGGCTTTGTAGCCTGCGAGTCAATATTTATTATTCATGTTTCTCTAAGGCAAGTGGCTGTTGCCTCCGGAGATCATATTTATTGTTTTTCTCGGCGTGTATTTAGCCTCCTCGGCAGCAAAGACTAATCGGTTGTTTTTTTCCCGCTGATGGTCATTCCGCGGACGGTTCCCGATTGGGTTGGTCAGAGTTTCTTTCTGGCGTGGCCTGGAGCCTCAGAGGTCTTCTTGCCTATGGCATCTAACTCATTGATGGGTTATTTTTTTCTCAAATTTTTTGATTCTGCCGGGGTTTGTTTAAGGCTTTGTGGTTGCCATAGTGCGTGGGGTCGTGCTTCAACTATTTGCTTGGGTTTCCTCAAAAACCCAAGAAGGAGTGCTTCTTCTTCCCGATGAGGAGCAGTCACCGGGTCTTCTCACCTTTGCATCGACCAAGTGGCGGATTAAACCATTTTTTATGTTGTATTCTTCAGTTTCATCATGCTCTCGATGATTGTCTAGTTTCGGAGCATTTAAAGTTCATATTTCCAAATTTATCTATCCCTAGTGAGGGATCCATTTGTACTCAATGTTTTACAAAGCTCAATGAGAACACCACTTCACTTCCGGCCAGTATATGCCTATTATAGAACCCATCCTAGGAATGAGCACATTGCTGAATTCAAGACAAAGCTTGCTGCTAAGTTTCCAATGGTAGACTTGGGTGAAGCTCGCTATTGTTTGGGTTTGCAAATTACAAGAGACCGGAACAATGGGATTCTTCATATCTCTCAAAAGAAGTACATTGAAGAAATGCTTGAGCGCTTTGGCATGGCTGATTGCAATCCATCTAAAGTTCCTATGACTCCAGGTACTCTTCTCACTAAGAAAGATTGTCCACAATCTGATGCTGAACGTCTTTCTATGGCAAAAGTTCCATTTCGGCAATTGATTGGCAGCCTCATGTATTGCATGGTTTGCACCAGACCTGATATTGCATTTGCTGTTATAGCTCTAAGCCAATTTTCAGCGAGATCCGGTCATAAGCATTGGGAAATGGCCAAGCACATTCTCCGGGCTACTTAAAGGGTACCGCTGATTATGGCCTTACATACCGCAGCAATAGTGATGCTTTCTCATTGCTGACATATAGTGATTCCTCACTTAGCGATGTGATAGACAACTCCAGGTCCACATCCGACATTTGTTTTCTGCTTGCCAATGCTGCCATTGCTTGGATCAGCAAGAAACAAGGGCATGTATCTCTTTCATCTACTGGCCGGAGTATGTTGCAAATCTCCACGGCGGTGAGATCATTAGTTTCAAGGACTTTCTTGCGGCGTTGGGCAACGACTCTCTGGACCAGCAAGGATGCTCATGGATAACAAAGGTGGCATTGATTGGTGCTCCTCACGAGTTCGCATCAAAATCTAAGCATGTTCCCAAGCATTATCATTTTGTAAGGGACCTTGTGGTCGATAAGGTGTTCGTGATTGAGCATGTTCCTACGGGGACAATACTACGGATCTCTTGACTAAGCCTTTGGCCTCGTGGAGCTCTTTGAGCGACATCGACTTGGTATTGGTCTTGATAGATTCCAGATCTCATCTCCGGAGGAGGAGGTTGAGCATGGAGATGGTGACCTCTCATCAAGGAGGAGTGTCGAGATATATGATATCGAGATCACCATCTTGCTTTGAAAAGACTTTCACACATAGGTCTGACTATGTGGCCGAATCAGCACTTCATCGACACCTCGCCAAATTTTGCCACCCACTTGCCTTAATTAGCTACGGCACCCACTTGCCTTTATTAGTTACGGCATAATTAAGTGTGGTTGGTAACGGGAGCAGCTATTATTTACTGCCCCTTTTTATATCTTGTATTCTCATATACGTTTCAATACAATTCCATTTTGCCTTTGTTTTGGGAGCTTGCGCTCTCAGATATTGGTGTGCATCCCCTTCTCTCCCTTTCTTGGTGCAACCTTGACATGGCAGGCTGAGTTTGACCATCTTGCGCCTTGAATGCTTCAGCAAGAACATGAGACATGTCTTCTTCTGTTAATTCTGTTTGCTTCTAGTAGTTTTGTCACATGAAACTGCCCAATTAATTTTGTGGAAATAGCAAGAAAAAATGCACAAATAGGCAAATAGCGATCTTTAAAGCAACCTCAGATGTGTCCGTTGGAACATCAAAGTAACCAGAATTTGCCAGACCTTTCGCGAACTGCTTAAGCAATGCTACCTTTGTTGAACTTTTACCAGTTGTAATAAGTCCAAAAACTTGCGTTAACAACTCCATCTAAATATTTAACTCTTCAAAAAACAAATGGCCAAAATGAAACAATAAATTTGCCTTCTAAGCTCGATGATCCGTCTGCTTTCTTCCAGTGATGACCAACTGAAGAAGCTGAAATAGCTAGACTGATCCAAAGATTGATGAATATCAATAGGATTTGGATATGCAGGAATGAAACTGACTGAGGGATCTTAATATTTGAAAACTCATTCTGCCCACAAACCCACATAAGTGAGGGTTTGCCACTGTAGGAGGACGAGAAAAAGAGGAAGAGAGAAAGGAAATAAGGGAAGGGAAAAATGGCATGAGAAAGGATGAGAAAGGAAATGGCATGGGAAAAGAGAAAATGGGAAGGAAAAAGGAAAAAGAAAAAAAGGGGATGGAAATAGTAGGGAAAGGAGGAAATGGGGAAGAGAAAAATGGTGGAAAGAAGGGGGAAGGGAAACAAAAAAAAAAAAAAAGGAAAGGAAAAAAAAAGAGAAAAAGGGGAAAGGAAAGGAAAAAAAAATGGCATGAGAAAAAAGAAGGAAATGGAAAAGGGAAAGGGAAAGGAAAAGACCTGGGAAAAAAAGAGGAGGGGAAAAGTGTGAAGAAGGGCGAAAAAGGAAGGGAAAAGGAGCATGAGAAAATGAAAAAGAAAAAAGAAAAAAGAAAAAAAGAAAAAAGAAAAAAGAAAAAAAAAAAAAAAAAGAAAAAGAAAAAAAAGAAAAAGAAAAAGAAAAAAGAAAAAAGAAAAAAAAAAGAAAAAGGAGGGGCACCCACACAAAAAAGGAATAGGGGCAGAGAAAAGGAGGAAAAAGGCACATGAAAAATGTGGGGTTGGGGGGGAAGGGGGGTTGGGGGAGGAGGGGACCAAAAAGACATGGAAAATGGAAAGAGACAAGGAAAAGAAAGTGAGAAAGAAAAGAGAGAAAATGGCCACGGGAAAAAGGGAAAGGGTGGGGAAGGGATGAAAAATGAAGAGAAAGGAAAAAGAAAAAGGGAGGTGGAAACGGGGATGTAAAGGAAAAAAGGGCACGAGACAAATGGGAGAGGAAACTAGAAAAAGAGAAGGGAAAAAGGCCACGAGGAAAAGGGGAAGACAGAAAGGGTGAGGAAAGGGGAAAGGGTGAAATAGAGCATGGAAAAAAGAGAAAAGAAAAAAGGAAAGGGGAGGGGGAATGGGCACGAGAAAAAGGAAACGATGAGGAAAGGAGGAAAAGGGGCATATGAAAAAGGTGGGGAAAAGGACGGCATGGGAAAAGGGAAAGTGAAAAAGAAGGGGAAAAGGAAAGGGAAAAGGGAAGGGCGGGAAAAGGATAGAAAGGAAGGAAAAAATTCTGTCAGAGATAAGGGAAAGGGAAAAAGGGGAGGGGAAAGGGAATAGAAGGGAAGGAAAAAGGGGGTTAAGAAAAAAAGGGAAAAAAGAAAATGCATAGGGAAAATGAGATAAAAGGAAAGTGTGTAAGAAAATGAGGGAAAAGGCAAAGGAAAAGGAAAAGGACAAGGAAAAGGAAAAGGAAAAGGAAAAGGAAAAAATGAGGGATAGAGCAAAAGACAAAGGGAAGGGAAACGATGCCGAACGCACAAAAACCTCTCATAGCCCAACAGTGTTGAGCTTGGTTTCCATTATATTCTGTTTATGAAAAGGAGTCTGAGCTGAATAGGTTTCTATCTACACAGGTTTCCAACTTATGCCCAACCACACTGGGCATCATTACTAGTACCATTAATAAAAACATAACCTATATACAGTTGATGTTTACTGTAACCCTTGTATGATTAGTCATAAATGCAATCATGCAGCATATTTGCATATTACTCTTAGACTAAGGGTACCAACTAGAAGAAATAGAGTAATAACGAAATCATATGCGACAATAGAAATGGAGCCTACAAGAATGATACACACATCAACTATAACCTCTTACCCTAATGAACCAAGAGGAGATAAGGCAATTAGTAGCCAAAACATCTCGAACTATGAGGAAAGAATTTGAGACTTTCTACGCCTTAGGATATCAAAGAAGACACCCTAAATCTCCTACAAGATCCGCAAAGAGCGTATTCTCATGCTCATGCTCACATTCCCAAGCAATGCACGCAAGAGTGACATTAGCTACTAGATGATCTAGCATGACTCGCTCAGAACAAGACGGAAAAGGACAAATCTCTTAGCTCATCACCATCTCATAACGATTGGAACAACAATAAGAAATAGCATAAAGATGTCGAGGAAGTAAGAAAGCAACAAGATATCATTGCAGCCTTGTGGAAGAACACAAACCTCCAAACCTTTAAGGTGTGAAGAGAACAAAATGGATCATACTAGAAGTATGGTTTCACTAGGTACAACAATTTTGTATTGGCAACCAACTGAATTTTATTAGCATCACAAGAGTAGCTATGGGAAGGTTAACCAGAGTAGCACGCATCTTGCTGCAGAAACCTTGCGGAAATGAGAACAATGAAATAAGGCACAACTAAATGAAAATCTTTCTAGCAATCTACCAAAGAGATTAAATTCTAACTATGATAGAGAAAAGACAAGCTTTAGCAAGGCTAACACAAAAAAATAAATCCATATATGAATACACGTGCATTTACATGAGTTTCAAACTCTACAAATGCATCTTAGAAGAAGAAGTCGTCGAAGGATTCATTGAAGGTGTTTGACAAGAAATAAAGGAGCAGGTCAAGAATTGTAGACCCATGATCATAAGGGAGGAAGAAAACTATGCTAAGAATGTAGAGTCTATTGCAGCAAGCATGTAAGCTTTGCATTATCAGTAAGAGACGACGACAGTGATGACGATGATGTCAACGACGACGACAACAAAGGAAGATCTACTGCCAACCTTTTGAAAGGAGAGGTTTCTTCAAGGAAATGTTAGGAAATTTCAAAAGAGACATAGGAATTTACCAAGGAACATAATTTAGCTGACAAGATAGGATTCGAAGAATTGAGAGTGAAAGGCCAGACATCAGAAAATTCGAAAGAGAAAAGAGGCCACCATTGCACCCAAAGCTTAAGAAATTTGTAGACAAGCCGATACTTGATCAGAAGGTAATAGCTAGATCCAAAAAGTTATGTTTCTTTTGCATGTTAGCTAGACACTTGTCCCATAGTTGCCGAAAGTCGAAATTCGCTAGGGCATTACTGGACATGTTTGGGCCGCAATACGCTGCTGCAGTTGCCACCTCTGGGGCCTCTAAAGGTGGGACTGTCGTTGCATGGAAGATGCATGTGCAGGTGACTTTTACCCTGGCCGACCGTTGGGGCAGGTGGGTCATTGTCAAGTGGCGAGAGGGACCGCACGAGTGGGGGACTGTGAATGTCTATGCCCACAACAGTGCGCGACAGAGAGGGGCGTTGTGGGCATTGCTGAGGCACAAGGTCGCATCTTCGGGGGCTGGTGTGGCTTGGCTGCTGCTGGGCGATTTCAACATGGTCGAGTCCATTCAGGATAGGTGTGGCAGAGGAGCGGAAGTGGTGCAGGGTTTTGAGCGGCAGCAGTGGGTGATGTTGTTGGACTCCTTGCACTTGGCAGAGGCGCCGGACGACTCTACATTTACTCGGTGTAATCAGTGGACGGGGGCCGACTGGGCGTACGCTCGACACGACAGATGCTATGCTAATACCCTGGCATCGGACCAGGTGCCTCAGCTCAAGCGGAAGAACATTTTGTCTACCGCAGTCTCTGACCATTTTCCTCAGTTAATCTCCCAGGGTTCAAGTGCAGTCAGGCCGGGCGCACAGTGTTCACGTTAAATACCGCTTACCTAAAGGATGTTGATTTCTCTTGGGGATGCCAGCAGATTTGGTTTCGTACCTTTCGGGATAACTTCGGGATGACAAGAATGGTGAAGGCCCTGGCTGAGGTCAAGGCATTCCCCAAGTCGTGGGGAAGTCGGAGAGCACGGCAAGAGCGGGAGGTGTTAGAGGCATTGTATCACGAATTGGAAACCCTTAGATCGCAGCCATCTGATGGGGTGCGGGAGAATGAGATATTGCGCCACATTGCAGCAGAGGAATCCAAGAGGGCTGCTCAGGCAAGGGTGAAGGCAGGGATCACCTGGCTGCGGGAAGGGGACACCAATTCTCGAATGTTCTTTAGGGCGGCGCGACAGAAGAAGTATGCGGCCTCAATGACGTCACTGGCATTGGCCGGTGGTCGTATTCTGCACTCGCCTGTAGACATCAAACATGCTACTTTTCAGCATTTCTCTCAGTTTTTTCAGGAAAAGAGATATCCCTACACGGACGTGATGGAGGAGATCGTGCTCAGTAAAGTGTCATGCAAGGCAGGCGTTGCAGCACCCGCTCACAAAGCAGGAGCTTGAGGAGGCGTGCCGTGCCTTGGCCCCTCATAAGTGCCGTGGTCTGGACGACATTCCGGTCGAGTTCTTTCAGGAATATTGGGATTGGGTGGGGGATTCAGTGTTGCAGACCTATCAAAATCTGCTTCAGGCAGAGGCGCTGGATTATAGGCTCAACACTGGCTGCATCTCGTTGATATCGAAGGTGAAGGAGCCATTTGTCATCTCTGATTGGCGCCCCATCATGCTTTTGTCGGCAGTATACAAAATTACCATGAAGGCACTTTCACTTAGACTGCATGGGGCCCTGAAGAAGGCTATTAGTCCCATGCAGTCTAGCTTCATTTTGGGCAGGCAGATTCTTAACAATGTAGCGGCGGCATTTGAGGGCATTCATCAAGCGCCAGAGAACAGTGTCAGCAGATTGTGTACCGGGGTCGGACTTAAGAAAGACCTATGATAGTGTTCGTTGGGATTTTTTGAAAAGGATGATGTTAGCATTTGGGTGTGGCGAGAGCTTTACGGCAGTGGCTTTGAAGCTCTTGACGTCCGCCAGAGCCACCCTCCTATGTCACGGCAAGTCATCGCCGATCTCTAGGGTGGGGCGTGGAGTTCGCCAGGGATGCCCTTTGGCGCCCTTCCTATTTACCATCGTTGCAGAGGCCCTCTCGCAGTTGTTGATCTCCGCAGTAGAGGCTGGTGTTATGGAGGGGCTGAGAATGGCAGACGGGTCGCAGCAGATTGGAAGTCAGTACGCCGATGGGCCAATGAGAGGAATCTGTTAAACACGAAGGAGCTGTTGGACACATTCTCCCCGGCTTCGGGTGCCTCATGAACTGGACGAAGTGCTCGGGCATTATGGCCGCATCGCACCCATGCTCGCCGTCGTGTCTCAATTTCCTTGAGCGAAACGCCTTACAGGCATATGCTCTAGGCTTTTGGGTATCCCGCTCAAAGATCGACATCTCGGCGGCAAGTGTGTGGGAGGACATTCGGGTGGGACCGTGGTCGACACCTTAATTGGTGGAGGGGGCTTTCCATGGCTTGGCGGGGTCCGCGATTAGCATAAGTCCGCTTTATGCTCAACTCATATTTATATGGCATCTATCATCCTGGCGCCAGAAAGCAAAGTTCGAAATCTCCTCCATGGTTCGTAACTTCGTATGGGGAGGCAATGAGGAAGGGGCGGTTGTCAAGGTGGCCTGGTGGAAATGCGTGCGCCCCAAAGCTGCGGGTGGACTCGGCTTCTTGGACCTCTCGCTCCATAGCAAGGTCCTCTTGTCCAAGTTTGTCTTTGCGATCCTCAAGAACATGCTTGACTCCCCGGGCATGGTCTTGCTTCACCAGTCGTTGTCTCACTCGATAGTTTTCCACAAGCCGTCCGTGCTTGCGTGGCTCCCGTGGGCATTATTCACGGATATCAGGTCGTATGCTCATGCTTTGCCTTTTCTGAAGGGGCTTCTACGAGCCTGGGAGCAGGTCCGCCCGCTGTTTGCGATTGATGCTGTTAGTTGTATTCAGTTAGAGGCATCGCCATGATGGATCCCGCTCGATCCTGGTGCATCACCTTTGGTGCTGGCAACATCCGTCGATCCCCGAGTTCAGCGCAGATGGGCGCAGCATGGGGTCTTGACGGTGGGGGAGTGGTATGTTGACAGGCAGTTGGCACCCTGGCAGCTTTTTCGCCACAAGTTTCAACTTCAGGAATGGGATTGCGCTATCTGGGCGCGGGTGGCTAATGCGCTGCCGCTAAACTCCCCGCAGGCGCCAGGACGAGTGTGGAGGTGTCACCCAAAAGTGGATCCTTCAAATTTCGTAAAGTCCTGTTATGAGCTTCTGGCAATTCAGGATGAGCTGTCTCCTTCGGACGGCTGGAGTCTCCAGGTGCCGGGAGATGACTTGGGCAACATCTGGAGACGGGTGTGGAACCCAATCTCGCCCCTCCAAGATTCGGGTGTTGCTGTGGCAGATAGTGCACCGATCCCTGAGGGTGAACACGTGGGTTCACAGGATCAATCCGCTAATCAGCGACCTGTGTCCAATGTGTGGTGCCTGTGTAGAGACCCTGGAGCACTCTATGTTTCTTTGCTCAGGCATCCAGCCGGCATGGCAGTGGGTCCAGCGCCTCTTTCACATCTCGCTCCGGAGTCAAGAGGTTCTTTTGGGGGTGTACCTAGCGGGTGGCCCAGCTTCAGAGTCTGGCCTTCCATTTGTGTAAAGCCTGGTTGATGTGGCTCATTTGGAAGCGACGTCGCATGAAGGTGTTCAGGAATGAGGAGGTGCAGCCTGGGGTTTTGATCCATCAGTTGAGGTACAAACTATATCTTTCTTACTTGGCGTCCCCTCGAAAAGAACAGTTCTAGGCAGCGGTCTGGGAAAGGACCCTCCTCATTGTAGACAGTATTTGCAGGTTTGTGTCTTGAGTCGTAGGTAGGTATACCTGCTGTGTGGGTTCTCGCTCCAGTGTGGGCAGGAGTACCCTAGCATCGCTCGTCTTGTATTTACTCCGTATTAATATTAGTTAACTTGATCTTTCCAAAAAAAAAAAAAAGTCGAAATTCGCCAACTTTGAAATTTTCGATTGGGGAACCGGAGCAGAGAGGAATGCGAGGAATTCAAATCCCTTTTAGCAACAATAGAAGAGAATGGCGAGATGAAACAATAATGATCATGCCACCACCACTACATGTAAAGTAGATGATCAACCTAGCGTCATAGTTGTTATAGCCAAAATAGGAGGAAAACCTGTCACATTTCTTATGGATATGGGAAGTTCTCCCCACTTCATGTTCCCCAAAGTTAGTCAGAGGTATAAGTTTTCAACAAAGGAGGTGAACATAGGAAAAAATCAGAATTAGCCAATAGCCAAAGACTATGACTATGCAACAAGGATAGATTATGATGTAGTCTTCCCAACCTCAATGCACAAGTCTTAGCCCCAAGTAACATCACCGAGAAAGTATGATATAATCATCGGTATAAAGTGGCTTAATCCAAATATAGTATTCATACGCTATTGCAATAGGACACTCTTGGTCCTCGGCAAGTGAAACACCAGAGTAACAATCGAAGGTAGACATCTAACCCAATAACTTAAGGTGTTATCAAATGAGAAGTTGAGCGAAGCAATATATATAACTAGAAAAAATACCCAGCGTTGCTGGGCTTTTGGTCGGGCATAAATACAAAAGCTAATAAATACAATGGATTTAAGTCGAACATATTAAGAGCAAGAAATTATATAAGTTGAGAAGATACTTTTCATTAACACGACTGATGTACAAAAATAATAATGTATAGTCTAGCTTTAAAGCCCTTCATTAAGCTTCTTACGTTGAAGAATAAATGTCCATTCTAAACCCAATAAGTTCGCTATTGACGAGGAATATAATTAAAGTTGCCATAGATCTTAAGTTTGCTTACAAACAAAAGAGCACCCCTCTTAAAGACATGTGGCAATGTTAGAGTTTGCATTCTTCATAGAACTAAAAAATTTAGCCAAACTATGTATGAAGTGGGACATTTACATATTCAAAATGAAGCAAAAGTAGATCCTTTGAATGTCATTTGGTCCAATCTTGGTGGTCGTGGACAATTCATCAAGCTTGAGCAAAAGTTGAGGTCTGTTTATTTTTAAAGCTTTCGTCCTCTAGAAACGACTTCTTTTTCTAAGATATTAGAATCAGATTCAATTGTCGAATACCAAAAAAATGCATTAAGGGTCATTTCTCACTCGCCATTAAGTTAAGTTAATTTAACCGGTTGGTTATCTTTTAACTTAACCGAAAAGAGATTATGCTTTCCCATTAAGGTTGTTAAGTTAAGACTAAACGGATTATGAAGATATACATTCCCACTAGACTTGTTAGGGATCACTTAGGTTAGATTCAAAAAACCAACTTAACCTAACACTTACAATGAGTTGATGTTTCATACTAGTAGTTAAGAGGCTTTGTTAGATTAGAGATAACTAAGTCCATTTCTCACTTTAGTTAAGAGATGCCATTAAGTTAAAGATATCTAAAGTATTTTTTAGTTGTTGAAACCAACAATCCATGAAGAGATACAAGGTTTATTTTCTATCTCTTCTCTTTCTATATTTTTGATATTCTTTATCAGTCTTTATTTTCTCTCTCTCTGTATTTCTCTCTTTTTTAACCTTAATTTGGATGTCTGGGTATCACATTTTTCTTGGCATGCGAAAAACCGTAGGTACACGCTCCCTGAAAAAATCTGAGAAATGTTTCCACTATCGAAAAAAGAACTACAAATTCTAGTCATTAGATGTTCAAATATGCCCAAAATATGCTCTAAGATGCGAAAACTACCCTAGATTGTATTCGATTCTAATGAATTGTTCCTTGAGCGGAGGAAATCCAAAAAGCTTTTGATCCTCAAGCTACTCTAGCTGTTCAAAGAGATGAAATAAGCCATTTCCATTAAAATAATAATAATAATAATAATAACCTAACTAGATTGTTATCCCTTTCTCACTTAACAGTTAGGTTAAGTTAGTTCTTAACTGAGTTAAGTGTACCTTTCCTGGGTCACTTAATTTTTAGTTTAAAATAAGGGGTTCAGTTAAAGTTTTAACTTAACTTAACTTAACTATTATCAGTATGAAAGTGACCTGGTTAAGTTAACCATAGTAACCTAACTGGTAGTAACTTAAGTGCTAGTGTGAAAGCAAGTTTTCGTTATTTGCCCTATTTAACCTAACCTAACTTCCAGTGGGAATTGACCCAAAAACTTTTAACATATGATTTATCGCATAACATATGGGTAACGATGTATGTTTGAAGGTGGTTTGGGAAGTTGAAAATATATTAAGGTGTGAGATTGTGCATGGAGTGCGATGGCTAATAACAATAAACGAAAGTTGGGTTGCTTCGTAAGTATTGTTATGGTTGCTTTTGCTAATGTTCTAGCCAGCGCTTCAATTAAAATTTGGGAGATGGTTGAGGATAAAATATCACTTCCCGTTTGAGCATGTCAGGTAATGTGTTGTCCTTTATTCACTTCAAGAATCTTGTTCTTTCTTTACTTCATTTCAAGACCATATCTTGGCTATACAGAATTCATGACATAATGACAGAAATAATCGTAACAAAGTAGTACAAAGTAATAATTAATTATAACATTGAATGACCGAATATGTCTAATTGGTGATAATATACAAATCATTTTTCAAGCTATGGCCTATACCATAACCCATTCATCTAGACTAGACCAGCCCTAAAACCAATTGTCCCTTGTCAAAAACAAAAAAAATTACTCCAGCTATCTAAAACCAAAAAAATACTCCAACTTTTTTATTTATGCGGAGTCTTTTTGAACAGTAAAAACTTGATTCGTGTAAGTTGTTTGGTTAAATAATGTGAAACCAGATTTGCACATGAATCCAAATTCTAAATGCTGCATACCATTTTCCCAGGGAATCATTGATTGCTTGATATTATGGCATTAAGGCTGCTTGATATCACTGATCAAATTATCATTGATTCTGAGGTTCTCCAAATGTGATTTAGCAATTGCTGGGACAGCAGCCTCTGTAGACAAAAATCCACCAGTAACAAGAGAAACAAGGGGCATGATGGGTATAATGAGTAAGAATCCTCCAATTGCAACCACTTGCAATGAGCATAGCCATGCCAAGGGAATTGGGCATATGGGTAAGAATCGAAGACATCATTTGAGTTTGTCCATTTGTTTTCCTTATATAAAGTCTTGTTTCGCATGCATATGCATGCACTTTCGTGCCTCACAAAACCACATGTGGAATAGCTCTAACTGTATGCAAATTTATTAGAAGCTTTTGCCAACTGACAATACCAAATTGCTATATCTTACAAGGTTCCACATTTCCATCAAAACCATTCTATATTTGTGAATTTGTGTCCTTTTTACCAGCCCATTTCAAGTTCTCATTTTGCACAATTATAGAACAATAGAAAACCATAGATATTTACAGTTGTTGTAAAGAAGGAATGACTTTTATTGGATAGCGCCTTAGATCATGGCAGGGTAAAAGCATGAAAGGGTGTCTATAAATGTAGCCCTTTTTGTACGTATACATATGTACCGAATGCACATTTTTGGAATAACTGTCATCATGACCCGCTAGTAACTGCCATGATTAATGGCTATCCACTACTCTGAACCCGCAATTATCGGATTTTGAAATTCTTTCCCAAATTCTTTCTTGGTTTGCCTCTCGTTCACTATCCCCCACCTTCTCTGCTTGAATTCGATCCGCGAATTCTTCATCTAGCTATGGCCCCAAAACGCCCCGGATGAGTGCTTGCTCACATCACGGCCAAGCAAGAAGCCAAGCTTCCCGGCGGTGGAATTTTACCTCCAAGGAGTTTACATTTGGGTTACGAGGTGATCCAAGCCAAAGACCTCCGTGATAAACATCACGAGAGGCCCACATACCCAACCTAGAGATGGTTATGAACGAGGTATGGGGTGAAGCTCAAAAAAGAGGCGAGGATTCAAGGAAGGGAGAATCCGAACGATGGAAAGATGATTTTTAAATATTATGAATTGGTTTATGGCAAGAAACAAAGTTACAAACCATTATATTTCTACCTATTTTGCGAGCATTTGCTCTTTCACTTGAAGGGACGGCTTGTTGATTGGATGGACGTGGCTAGGGCCGCCAAAGATCTTGCCAAAACCTCATTTCGAGGCGTTCTGAGGACCCTACAATGGTAAATCCTCAACTATCAAACATGACATCGTGTTGCGTGAAATATTAGAGCCTTGGGTTATTCTAGATCGGATGTTGACACAATAAAGTAGTTAGTTAAGCATGGGTTGGAGGAGAAAACTAACCTATTGAATGAAGTAGAAGCCCCGGAAGAAAAAAAGGAGGGATGCATTGAAGGTCATCACCCCGGATTGAGGGTAGAAAAGGATATGCTATCCAGAAGATCTGTGAGATCTGCGAGAAAATAGATGAGACAAAACAGAATTTGACAAATTGTCCCGTGGATCCTGCTGGAAATCAAGTTATCTTGGTGTTGAAGTCCAAGTTGGAAGACTTGGTTATGAGTAGACATGATAAAGAGCAGCACTCTTCTAAGCTAGAAATTGGTTTGCGAGGAAGCAACTAAAAGAAATTGAAAGGCATGAAATCTCAATTGAACAAGCAAAGGAAAAACTTAATTGCATTGAATTGGTTCAGCAAAGGCATTCCAGATTTTGGATTTCATGGGGAGAGCGGGACCTATTGTTCTTTTACACCCAGGCCCCCTGTAGGAACTACTTCTATAGAGCGGTTTATCACATTCAGTTCATGTACTGTTGTGGCCAAGGCTTTGGCAAAACGGTTTGTTCTTTGCTAGCTCCATGCGAGAGATGCTTATTGCCTCTTACGCTTGTGTTATCTTCGTCCATGAAAGACGTGGAATTGCATAAAGGTTGCATCCGGGATGAGGGCATTCAAATTCAGCTTGGTTTCCCTCTTTGTGAAAGGTATGCATTGCTCTCAACTAATTTAAACTTATATTTCTCTTAATTCATATTTGTTATTGTAATCAGATAGTTCTACATGTATGGCTTTTCGATTGCATTGCTATTCCTTGTACATGTATAACTTTTAATGTACATCCAGAAGCAGAGGTACATAGGCATATATTTGCTTGTTTATTGATGCTTTTTATTTTTGAGCTTGGACTGCGGTTGTATTAGTTGTACATGTCTCTAATGGAGTCTACATCGCAAATAGATGTACATGCATTTATCTTTAGAGTGCATCGTAGATGGATTCATAAGTATGTGCATTTTTACATATATGTGCTTTTTTGGGCATAGATCTACATTCCCTAACTGGATACACGGGTACATCCCGGTACATCCGGGTACATTGAGGTACCTCTATGTACATTGAGGAACATGTACATGTACATTTGGCTATAGTTAAATGTAGTTACGCATTTTTGGTACATTTTATGTACATGAAATGTACATGCTTGGCGAAATGTACCGATATTTCTCATTAGTTCTTTTTCATGTTCTTTTATGTCTATTGAAATTTAGATCATTTGTTTGTTTTGCGAGATGAGGTCGTGTTCCTCCCGAGCGACTTTAATGGCTGATGTTCTTGAGCCATCTGCATCGACTCTCTTTGTGATTTTCTTGAGCATAATAAGGGGCCAATACGTAGACCCTCAACCTTCCAGCTCCAGATCACCAATGACATTTACAAGCCGGTTAATAGAACCATGCAAAATGCCTCCTCGAACATGGCAAAGTGAAGTTGAGGAAATTGAGAGGATGGCACTTGAAAGCTAAAAGCGATTCTTGCGGTCTGCATCCTTCAATGGCTACGCAACGAAACTCTTTCATCACCAAGTGCTAAATTAGTAATTGGAGAAGCTAAGAAAGATTCGAATTTTCCTCCTCGGCATCATCTGCGGAGTCCCAGCCTGGACCCGTTACGTAAGAAGCTTACAAAGGACACAGATCCGTGATTTTATCCCGGAGATACCAGGGGAAGAGGAAGTTGATTTGGTAGTTGAGTCCACTCCAAAGAGGGAGGCAAAAGAATGCTTTGGTGATGGCACTCCAAGAGGAAAAAAAAGAAACAGGCAAAATCTCCAAAACAAAAAAAAATGTCCTCCTGAAAAGAAAATCTCCGTGCAAAAAAAAGTGCCACCACCACCTAGAAAAGGTATGTCCAAGATGAACTAATTTTTGTTAAACATCTCAGATTTATGATAATTAACCACATTTTTTTTGTACATAGGACACCATCACAGGCGTGAAGGAAGCTGATCCCGATCCTTCAAGCTCCGAACCTAAGAGGAAGAGGATCTACAAACAAATATTGATGTGATAACAAATAAGGTGCAAATAGATCCACGAAGATCTTTGAAGCGGATGATGAATTTACAAGGTGAGTAATATACAATTGATTACAATAGATATATTCTTTTTGCTAATCTTTGTTGTTTCCTTATGCAGTTTAGTGAACCCACTAAAAGGTTGGTTCCATTCACTCCTTTATAGGACTTTGTCCTCCTAAGCCCCGCACCCTCTATCTTTCAAAGTGATGTTGGCGAGGTTTCCTGGAAGTGGACTTGACCTCTAAGATGGTAGATGTCTATGGGAGGTAGGCTAGCATTTCAACATATTTATGTTATTTCATTCCCTAAGTCACTCATCTTATGTATTAATATGTATTCTCGTATTTGTGTGCGGTACCTTTGTAGCAAGTGTTCCATCCGATTGGAAACACAAGTTTTTACTGTTCGATGGGACACCTTCTAGAATTTTGTGAATTCCCTCAAGAACAAGTGGCGGATACGTAACACTAACATAAAGGAAGGGCTGGATGGCATTTTGATTGCAAGATGCCAATACATATTTGTTCCAATTCTTCAAAGGCCCAAATGTGGCATTGGCAATACTTGTGCTTGCGGTCCAAAGAAAAGCTCTTTTCCATCTATAGCTAGCCCAAGTATCTGAGATCCTCTCCCTCAAAAGGCTATGTAACCGATGCTAAAGTGGTCCGAGGTAAGTATGAGTTTCGTTTTGTATTTATGATTTGATTATTCTCATATTGCAATTTCTTATGCTTGATTTATTCTCACATTTTGCAATTTTGCGAGGTTTCATAAGCTTGTGATCAATAACATGATGCTCGGATCAGCGGCAAGCCATGGTAGGAAGAACTTTGATGCTCACGTGTTCTCATCCTAAAATGCGAAAACTAGTACCAAAGAACCCTTGCATGTACATTGTGGCTTACATGCACAAATTCATAGATGCTCGTGGTTGATGCAATGCCAAGCTCCATTTTTGTAAGTAGAACATGTTATTTTCCTATTAGTTATTTGTTGGTATAGTCCTCTAATACTTGTGCACCATGCGTATGACACCCGGTTGGTTCATCGATGCCTATGCCAAGTCACGGAGGGATCATCTAATGGAGGCATTAATTGTAGAAGGCGCAGATGAATATACAAGCGCTTGTTCCTACACGGGGTAGATAGTCCCTTTGACTTGTTTGTAAATTACAATTTTGTATGAGCCATGCTCAGAGCTTCTTTGTACTCAATAAGTAATGAAAAATTAATTTATTTGTCTCACTTACACCTCGGCAAATAACAATCGTGTAATTATCAATGTGTTTTCTCAATTGTGTGATCCTGAAATGTAATTATAAATTGTGAATCTCAAGTGTTTTTGCTGAGAATTTGTGAATCATCTAATTCGGGAGAAAGCTCATTATCTTTGACTTAAATTACGTGTTGGGCAAGAGTGTGCACAAGAATGAAAATATTAACTCAAGATACCAACAGATCCGTAAAGATGAGCTTCAATTTAATATAGGAAATGAACAGTTCTTTTTCTTTTTAAGCCGGGTTAGCATCAACTATTAGCATTTGTAAGAGAAGGGTTTGATGTTGCCATCTGGTCTTCACTCACTTCTA
Organism: Isoetes taiwanensis; assembly: GCA_021234155.1. Lineage (NCBI taxonomy): Eukaryota > Viridiplantae > Streptophyta > Lycopodiopsida > Isoetales > Isoetaceae > Isoetes > Isoetes taiwanensis. The sequence goes on along the minus strand of JAJEKV010000305.1, from coordinate 309,747 downwards.
AAAATCTTCAACCAATTGTGGAACATATTTGTGATGCTTTTTCCATAAAGTGAAGTTTGTTTACAACCGGGGAGCGCGGTGTTGGACTCGCCACACAAACACCCTACTTGAACCTCAAAAGGGTTGTTTGTGAAACCATTAGTTGTGGTATGGAAAGAGTACCCAGAGTACTATGAACATACAGTTCGATCGACGGCGAAAGATACAAATCCACTTTGAATCCCGTGTGGAAGCTACATATGTCCTTTCTCTTGATACCGATATTAGGCGGTGACATTGCTTGTCATGGAGCTCATTCCATGGCTTAATGGATTCAAAATGGCGAAAGATGGTATAGTTTATGTGAAAGAGCATCCAATGACTAATGCAGCAGATGGCATATCGGGCGGTGGAACAGATTTTTCTTTGGCAAACTATGGCAAACTTGGGTGCTTTGTTGCCTAAATTTAGTCAATATCACGAACAAAGGAATGGAGAAAGCGCCATCATGTTATTGGCCTCTTGACTGGCCCATTGTTGGTACAGACTTTGACTGATGTACAAATTCAAATGTTATGAATATATGTATCAAAGTTTTTGTTCATTGCACTTGAGTACTCTGTTTTTCTTGTCTTTCTTATTGGTACAATTATGAGTGTGTATACATAATTAAGTGATCTTCATTTGCTTTGTAGATGAATGGACTGAAACACAAAAGACTATTAAGAAACTAAGAGATAGAGTTACTGCTTTGCACCCAGAGGTAATACAAACCAACACAAGCTGCAAGTACATAGGGTTGGGGACCGATTATCGCCCTCTATCTTCTTTGTTCTGAACTTTGGAAAAAGGTTGAGCAAATTGAAAATTATGAGGAACGAGCAACCATGAAAGGTATATTGGCAACAAATCACTTGTTGCACAACCCTTGGGGAAGGCACGTGTCTGGAAGATCACGCGAGCCATGTAGGATGGAAAGGTTTGCCGATGGCACGTGCTATAGAAACCGCATGGACTCTTTGCTTTTAGAGGATATCTCTTGAGCCTCTCGGCCGGAAGACATGATGCAATAGTCATAAGATATCAGGCTCCTACCGACATTTTGAAGCTTGGTCATGAATTATGAGCCATGCTCATTTTCTAAGTGTGTTGTATTTATGTCCACAATATAAATATATCAACCATTTGTACATGAAAACTGTCCATTTCTTATCTTTGCCATGACTGAAACCATTTTTTTAATGTTTATGCAATTCAACTTTCTTGTGTTCAATTCTAATCAACTTACACTTAACAAATTTTTATAATATTTACGAATGTACAACATATGTACATAAGATGTACATTTGTTGTACATCTTATGTACATTGATGTACATAATGCACTTCGAAGTAGTCCGGTTCTTCATTTCTTATAACAAAGTATTACAATATTTCTGGAAAGTACTACAGATCGACTTAGTCCATGTCATCTACAATTCTTTGGAAGTTGTGATAACAATGTCTCATGGACTTCATCGGCAAGTGAAATGTTGTGCTTGCCCCTTCATCTTGTGTTTTACTTTCTTGAATGGGATTCAACCCCAATCACCAGTTCTGCAGGTACCAAAACATTCTTAGTAGGAAGCGGTTTATACTTATTGTGGCGGCGGGGATTAGTTCATAATATTGTCCTTCAATGACACTAGTGCCGGCAGAGTATTCATTTCCATAGTCATCAATTGAATCTTCTTCCAATGCATGCTTTTCCTGGTGCACATGAGAACATAGTATGAAACACCTTCCACATTGTGCAGTGCTTTGCAAAAGACACAAATACATCCGAACAGCGACTTCAAGGTGTCATCTAAACCCGGCCTAGTCCTCTGATACAAAACATCCACATCATTTTTCAGCTTCAACACGAGAGGCAATATGATCACGTGGGCTCAAACTTTTAGAGACCATTCTCCACAATGTTTAATGTTCTCACAATTCAACCAATTGAAGTTAATGCAAGCATCACAAAAGCACGAGAGTGGTGCATATAGCAACTTTGTTGGATCTTTGGGTTTATAGTTGACCTGTAATGTATCTGGCGAGTACCGTGGTAAAGTCTTGCAATTGAATGCTTGCTGCTGTTCACATCTGTTTTCCAACCTCCCAAAACACCCTTTCACAATCGATTCCTTGGCCCTTAAAAGCGCACAAAAGCCGCTTTTACTGTCACCGGCATGCCATTTTGTTTTCTCTGCTTTCGCTCTCAAGCCACAACTTTGCTATACCGGGCTCGCCATCATGCGTGCCTTTCCCATGGCGGATCCAAAGAAATTCCATATCACTCGAATTTTATTTTTCAACATGGTATCTACGATTCCATACCATGCCCGCAGATTTGAATTGAGATGCACAACTATCCGACCACACATAATGAAGGTTTATGTGTCCACCTCCATTATTCTTAAGCCACCCCAAATGTAATTTAAAACCATGTTGCACAAAATGAGTGTCATGCTTCACCGTCATCGAAACATAGAAATGCACCGTTTTTTAAGCTTACCTTCTATTTTCATCATTGAAATATGGACCAAAATACTAATTTGATCAGATTCCAATGCTCGGATTGCACTACGTCCCCTGGTTTCAATGTGTAGTTCTCGCAAAGTCAACAACGGACAACACACTATTATCCGGGAGTTTCTCAACACATCTTTTAAACCGTTTGCTCTGCCCGATTGTCTTTGTAAAGTTATGATCAGGAACTTAGCAAGCTGATTTTTCATGTTCTTTAACAAAGCAGATGCTTTGTCATTACGATCAACTAATCTAAGCCTTCGGATGTACCTTTTGGATGGCTCATTGACATATGCATATACTTGCCACCACATTCTCAACTCCATCTTCCTCATTTGGACGGATGTCTAATTTCTTCCTCCATATTCATCACATTAAGCCTTTGATGCATTTTAGTTTATGCCATTCATCCGTCACATATTTCTCATAACTTGTTGACCTCCACAAGATACTAACATTATCAAAAGTCTTCTTGTTTGCTTGACATACTCCATTGTTTCTTTGGGATGCCGCGGAACAACTGCCCGCCGGCAAAAGTGCAATTAACATGTAGGGATCTCCTCATATCATTGAAGGCCTTTACGTGCGGATCTGCTTGCTCATGTTTGACACAACAACATGTGTTTCTCTCCTTCAATTTCCTTATGCAATCAGGGTTTGGATACTTCGAGCCGGTCGGTAATTTTGGTATCGGGGATTACGATATACAAACTGATGATAAAGCTTCGACCAATAACAAAAGCATTAAAGACCATGTTAGCAAAATGATGTCAAACCCGGATGCCAAAAGAGTATTGAACTATACTATTGTACAATTAATGTATGTTCTATGTACATAAAATGTCCATCCAACAGTTCCACTGATCTGTTACTGTACATCTAATGTACATCAGTACATCTAATGTACAGCCAACAGTTCCACTGATTTGTTATTGTACATCCAATGTACATCCAGTGTACATCTAATGTACATCTAATTAATGTTCCAATATTAGTACATCACATTAATGTTACAATATTAGTACAACTAATGTACATATGTCTGATTTGTTTGGCTTCATTACCTGAAAGTACACTAAAATGTAAAATGATGTAATTTTGATATTCAAGTACATGTAAATGCAGCTGCATGGACATGTAAGTGTTAATGGATGTACATCTAAAAAGTACCTAATAGCACATCACTGCAAGATTTCTGCTACTATGTAAACAATGTATAAATGTAAACAATGTAAAATGCAATACATTTCATGAAAACCATGTGTATTCATTAACAGGTCACTCGGAACAGAACTAGAATGTACAGAAGAAAGTCATGAAAGAATTTTGGAAGAAAACATAATCTCCAAAACTGAATTGATTCAATTACAAGAGCAAACACTCAGGAGATATCAAGGTATTGTATTGCTTGTGTTCTCCTCTTCATGACATCTCTAACCTTTGGTGAAACTTTGGTATTATCAAGCCAAAATTCACGTAACCCTGACATTTGATTGAATCATCGATTCTATTTGATCTTGGCATCCTTCCGGCCAAAGCCCATACATTTGCTCCACTTAATGACATTATCTTCCTTCTTCTTTTGCACTTTGGATAAATTTCTTGGTCGTATCTTTAGCAATTTTGAAGAAACATTCTTGTTTATATCTCCTTTTTTCCAACAATCATTGATAATGATGAATGTTTTGCATCCAATTTATCTTTGCTATTAGCGGACTTTACTTCTTGAAGCCCATCTTTCAAGCTTCTGATCATTGATTTCATAACAATAACCCGGAAGGATTTCCAATTACGGGTTTGAAAACGAAAAAAAGCTGTCATCTTGCAACAAAGCGATCACAAAAACTAATCTTTGATCTGGGCGAAAGCGTTTGGCCGACGGAATCGAGGATGCAATCCACCGACCTTGCCAACACGCCGCTTTATTTGTTTTGTGGCATAACACCGCCAATGTCGGCATACTTGGCGCTTAGAACCATCACTTCCATTGGAATTCTCACCCTCCATGAGCATTGAAATTGATTTGTATTTCTTGTAGATTCAATTGGCATGTATTTGCTTCTGGAATTCGTTCGGTGTTCGTCCTGTGAAAGGGGGGGATTTCGGAAAGGGAGGGACGGATCCATTCGAATTGGTTCGGTGGTTCGGTGGTTAACCAAGAATTTCGGGGGGAATGTCAGGGATGATCTTGCAATCATTGCATATCTGACACAAAACGACAAACCATAGTATCTTGATGTACATCTAAAATGTACCCCAAAAAAGCACAAATTCGTCCTTCAATTCAGTACGATGTACGTACACCCTTTCATGCTTTTACCCGGCATGTAATAAATATTAGCTAGCACTAACTGCTAAACATATTGCCGCCAATCTGTTTGAAGGAATACGAAAACATAGTTCGTCTAAGCAAGCAAGAAAAAACTTACATGAGATACCAACTCCAGATACATGAGAGGGCATGACTTCTGTTGCATGTCTTGCTCTTTTAAGGAGGCTACCAAATGAAATTCAAAGTCGTTATTGAGTATCTTCTTAGTCTCCACAATGATAAATAGAAAGAAATTACAATAAGGGGCATTTACCTATGAAAACAACCAACAAATGGATGTGAGAATAGTTCCTGCGTGGCTCTCAACATAAGTTATGATGTTCATTACTGGAGTAGAAAAGAAAAGAAATTATAGGAGGATGCATGCTTACTTAGGAATGAAGCGATGGTCGAAAGATGGTCGTCAGAATCTAGAATCTGGTGCAAGTGCAAGGCTACCGACCAAGCGAGGTCTCATTCTCTTTAAGCAAATTGATGGCAGAGTATCTAGAGATGTATTAGTATTTAGAAAAATGAAGAAGATCATATAAAAGATGAGAACTTATTACGTAGGTGCCTCACAGAAAGCATGGCAAGAAACCACATAAGGATGAAGGAGACCCCAACTGCTCATGAAAATTGGGGAAAGACATCTCGACCTTCCATTTCATCTAACATCCGAGAGATGCTGCACAAACTATCATTTTTTGCTTTTATTACTATATATATATAGATAGATAGATTATGTGGAGCTAATCTTAGTGTTACTCGAGTTGAAAGAAAACCAAGAAAAAAAAGTTGTTCTATAAAAGATAAAAGAACTCAAGGCAGAGTATGATGATAAATTCTAGAAAAGACTCCTCATATATCCCTATGGCGGGAAGTAGAATGTGAAATTAAGCGTGTCGCAGATGCCAAGCCAATGGTCAAGCCACTACATAGGCATGCAAAATGCAAAATGTTCGAGCTCAAAGTTCAACTAAAGAAGTTTTTGATGCACATTCTTACGAGCCATCCTTCTTCTTGGAAAATAAGATCGGCCAACAAATGTAGATTGAATAAGGATATTATAAAGAACACGTCCCTTTCAAGAGCAGCTGATCTGTTTAATCAATTGCAAGGTGCCAAACTCTTTTCAAAGATTGATCACCAATCAGGATACCATCAAAGTGGTATCAAAGAAGTGGACATGCATAAAACTGGTTCTAGAACATGGTACGCCATTACAAATTCACAGCCTTCTAGCCTATGCAACGCACCAACAATGTTCATGCATTACATCTTCTGTAGATACTTGGATAAGTCTATTAGCACATTTTTTGATGACGTGCTCATGTACTCAAGTCCTTCAACACGAATGTGACAAACTTGAGACATGATTTTGATGTTCTTAGGAAGAACAAACTATATGCAAAAAGGAGCAAGTCCTCATTTGCGGTATTTATTGTGGATTACCTAGGCCACATAGTAGGAGCAAATGGACTATCCACAGACCTATAGCCAAAGTCAAAACAATAGAGAAATGGCCGACACCAAAGAATGTTAAGGAATTTCTAATTTTACTAGGCCTAGGGGATTACTCACGCATAGCAGCTTCTCTAACAAAGACGACAAAGAAGAACACCAAGAAATGGCAAGGTGCTTGGATAGATAAGTGCAATAGTGCTTTTGAGGAACTAAAAGTAGCCCTCACAACAACACCAATGCTAGTGCTCCCTGCCCTAGAGAAACCTTATGAGCTACAGATGCTTGCAACAAAGGAACTGGGGCAATCTTGATGCAAGAAAGCCACCAACCCAAAAGGTTGAAACTATGGAATAGGTAGTTTGCTTGTCTCACTTGAAGAACTTGGAATTCGAGAGATCGAAAGTTTTTTTTTTTTCTTTTTTTGCGTTTTTTGCTGTTGTTGTTGCTTTTTACTTTTGCTTCTCTTTCTCTGGACGCTTGATATGAAAATAGCTTTGCATGTGTCACGTCAAAGTTTGCACAGGTGAACAAATACATAGACATGCTAGAATTCTGAAAAATCTTGTACTTCCATTTAGGCAAGCATGCTAATCACTTTCATGAGGCCCTTTTTCCTAACCTTTTCCAGCTGCAGTTGGAGTTGGTCAACACCAATCGAAGTTGACAATCTTTTTAAAAAATGGTTTGGCTGCCTTTTTTTGTCCTCTTCTGCGCGAAATTGGAGCCTCCATGCTCCCATCAACGCGAACTTATTGTTGCTGCTCTGTTGCCAGCATCGCATCGATATATCCAGATCCAGTTGATTAATCAAAGGCTAGAAAATTCTATTCCAATCTTGAATCAGATGCAGGATTCACCTTGGCAATTCCGTCTTTTGCTTATGTATTTTTGGCAAATCTAGCATGCGTTTAGTGTGTTTCGACATGATCATAGGCAGTTATGCTTCCCAATTGCAAATTCTTTCATATGTTGAATTTTCTTGAATTTTTTGTACTTTCATATTTTTTTTATACTCTAGAAATAGACAAAGGCCAACCTCAATTGGCATTCTCAGATCAACCTCTCCATCTTTCGCCAAATTCAGTTGGCAGGTCAGTGTGCTTCGACATGATCATAGGTAGTTATGCTTCCCGATTGCAAATTCTCTCACATGTCGAATTTTCTTGAATTTTTTGTACTTCCATGTTTTTTTATACTCTAAAAATAGACAAAGCCAACCTCGGTTGGCGCATTCTCAGACCAACCTCTCCTTAACACATTGCCCCTCAAGTTTATAGTGATCCAACGGTTGAGATCAATCTTGGTCAATGATGTTATGAGCCATAACACATTGCTACTTCAAAACATCCTAGGGTGTTACTAGGATGTTATCGAATGGACGATTTTGATCGATTTTGATGGTGATCGGATGGCCCAAAACTCTCGGGGCAGTGTGTTAAGGGAGATAACGTCCTGGCCCTCGAGCGTTCACCATAAAAAAAAAAAAATCGGCATGGCCAAAATGGCTCGGGCGTGCTGCGCACGTCCTCGCCATTTTGGCCATGCCTCAATCTTTTTTTATGGTAACGCCCTCGGCCCAGGGCGTTATCTACCCCATCTTTCGCCAATTTCGGTTGGCAAGTTGGCATGGTTGGAAGGTTGGTGCTTTCGTGAGTAAGCATGCATTCTAATCAATGATGCATGTTGGCATGGTTGGAAGGTTGGGGCTTTCATAAGTAAGCATGTATCCTAATCACTGATATTTTAGCGACGTACTCGGATGGTAATTGTTGTTGAGCATATAGTTGTCTATACACAATGGGTGCACATGCCACTAGGCAACTTAGATTGCATATTTGCTAATCAAATACGTAAATGCAACAATTGATAGGGAGATTGATACAAAGAGAGAACGTGTTGAAAGCATACAAGCGACAACGACAAATATACTATAAACGCTTGTATAAAATAAAAAATACAGTTCAAGGTTCACTAACACAATGGAGAATCTATCTGAGCCGTTAGATCTCAAAAGGGCTAGTGGAGAACCTTCTTTCTAAGCCTTTAGATCTCAAAAGGGAGCCAATATGGACCGTTTAAGTACCCAAACAGAAGCCGAGCTCTAAACAGAGGGGGGGGAGTATGGATCCGGCGGCGGCATCTCTGGCTATGGCGAATACAACTTTTTTTGCTCCTCCATTGCTCTGTGCATATAACAGAATCCGGATCGGCCCAAAATCTCAAAATCTCAGCTTTCAAGGAAAGCTTTTACCTCGATCTTTTTTTTCTTCTCATACTTCCTTTCAAAATCTCTTCTTAGCTTCTTCCACACTGCATGAAGAGCCTTACATGATCCTGGAAGGTGGTAATAACGGCACAGGAGGTTTCAATAACGATGGTGGCAATGGTGGATCGTGGGGAAAAGGCGGTGATAATGGCGGATCAGATGATAGCTCGGCATTAAATAACCCTGGAGGTATTTTAAGTCTTTTTTTTCAAGGTTGGAAAGACAGAGTGAAAGCAGATCCTCAGTTTCCTTTCAAGGTTTTGATGGAAGAAGTTGTCGGAGTTGGAGCTAATGTTTTAGGAGACATGGCTTCTCGCCCTAATTTTGGTCTCAATGAGCTGGATTTTGTTTTCTCGACTATAGTAGTAGGATCTATACTTAATTTTACTCTGATGTATTTGCTGGCCCCTACATCTGCTGCTGCTGCAATAGGGGCAGGATTGCCAGGAATTTTTGCTAAGTGTCCTGCAGGACATATGTTTGAGCCCGGTGCTTATTCTCTTCTAGACAGGGGTGGAACTTTCGTATATAAGGGTTTGATATTTTCTGGAGTAGGATTTTTGGCAGGATTGTTTGGAACTGCTTTGTCAAATGGTCTGCTTAATGCCAGAAAAAAGATGGATCAAAATTTTGTTCTTCAGAACAAGCCACCTCCAACTTTTCTTAATGCTGTAACATGGGGTTTGCATATGGCATTCAGCAGCAATCTTAGATATCAGGCACTGAATGGATTTGAATTCAGCCTTGCCAATATGCTGCCTCCTTCAGCCTTTAAGGCCTCTGTGCTGTTCACTCGTGCTTTGAATAATCTTCTAGGTGGCTATACTTTTGTTCTATTGGCTCGCCTTACTGGCTCACAGAAATCAGAGAGTGCTTCAGCAGATTATTGTAAAGAGGTCACAGAGAACCTGATCTCAAACTCGAAAATAAACTTGGGAGAGATTAAGGAGGCCAGATCCTCACAGGGCCCAGCTGAAGTTGGTTCTCAAAATTGATGTTTGGAGGTCTGTTTTGTAGTTTGGTCATAAGAAAAGGCCATTTTTATTTCCAGCTGCAATGGAACTTTGGGAAGCTTAACTTATTTGTATTTTACCAATCCTGTCCTCTGAAGCTGGACAAATTGTTCGGCTCCTCAAAAGAACGTCTTGGGGGTGATTCTATGCTTAACATGTCTTTGTAATAAAACCATTCATAAAGTATCAGATATGAATTTCGTGTCCATTCAGAAATATTAAGCTTGTTCACTTTTAATGCTGTCTCTTTCTCTCTTTGCTATATAGTTCTTGGTAAAACAGCGTTGGGACTAAAAACGTAAGAAAATTGAGGATGGATGCATTTTTCTCTACCATGTACATAAAGCCAGCAAAGAATTATTATGCATGATCATAAAGTCTTATTTTTTAGAGGCTCGGATTGTGAAAGATTCCATGAAAAATTCCTTGGAATCTTCCACATCCAAGGTCAGCAATTTTTTATTTGAGAACTCATGCCCAAACTAATGGTGCAAAACAAAAACAAAAACAAATTGTGCAAAACAACTATTCAAATAATACAACAAAAAATCTTATAAATCATTGAATGCGGTATGCTTGAACCCTGTTCGGACAATAAGTAGGGAGAAATAGTGAATATTTCTCTTGTTCAGGCAATAGGCAGGGAGAAATAGTGAATATCTCAGGGAGAAATAGTGAATATCTCTCTTCTAGGGAGAAATAGTGAATATCTCTCTTCTAGACTGAGAGATCCTTACCTCCAAGTCAGATCGACGTCACCAGAGCACATTTTCTTTATAATAAATCCCTCTTTCTATTACAAGAAAGCAATGGAACAAAACTCTTTCAAAAATCCCTCTTTTTATTACGAGAAAGCAATGGAACAGAACTTCTTGCTACAACCGGTCGAGCGCCTCTAATCAATGGTCCCCCTTTTTTTTTTTTGCCTCTAAGCATCTAGTTAAAGCTCCAAAGAGAAGCATCTAACATATAAGCCAGCATCAAACAAGAAATACCAAACCAGAGGTCCTCAAGATTTTAATCTCCACAGAAGCACAACCATCAGAGGCACAACCATTGGAGCTTTCTTAATTTTTTTTTTTTTTTTTTTTTTTTTTTTTTGAAGGTAAGGTTGCTGCTTTTTATTGATATAAAAGTTACATACAAACAGCCAATTTCCTAGACTCAAAAGGCCCTCATAGCCAAATGGAAGAATTATAACATAACAAGTACAGTAGAAAATAGGTACAAAACTGCCCCAAATAGAAGCAGCTCTTCTCCATGCATCCACTACACTTGCCTTCAAAAAACCTGGCCCTATGATTAGAAATATAAGCACATTGTCTTTGCGCAAGCAACTGAAATGAAGTGGAGATAAAGCATGGATACAATACTTGGACAGATGTTGACACTCGATGAAGCCCACCCAAAATCAAGAATGCATTGTTGCGAGCAACGCAACAACAAAGCGCCTCGAATATTAACATCTGTGCCTAGCCCATATGCATCTAACCCAACTGGATCTTGTCAAAACCATTGGGCCAAGAATGGGATGGTCCAAGAGTCCTCCTCCTCTGGTACCCCATGGCCTTATCAGAACTACTACTGAAATCACCTACAAACAAACAAAGCATCCCTTGGCTGGGACAAAGGAGCACGGGCCAAACTGGTGCCCAACAACAACTTTCAGAATAAGAGAAGCCTCCAATCATGTCCAAGAGAAAAGACCATGCAATTATTACAATCTCCTATAGATCACAGATTGGTACTGCCCAATGGCCATATTCCAAACCATAAAGCACACCCCGAGTATTGTTCATCAGAATAGCCATCAAGAAGGTACAAATCTAAGCTATTTCAAAACCCACAGACGCAATGTAAAGTGGTTGGGGGCAGGGCCCAACAAAGCAATGTAGTGTTGTCACATGTCCAGTTGGATGCTGCCTAGTGGTGTGACGTTAAAATACTATCTATCTATCTATCTATCTATCTTAATAAGAATGGACTTCAAACAAAGGACTATCAAAAGGCCTATAGTGACCTCTCACTCGCCTCTTCTTATGCATGATACAATACTATAGGGTGTCTGTCCATTTAGAGATGTCCACGTACAAGCAATGAAGTGCCCTCCTAAAGATATTCATGTATGAGGCTCTCCATAAATGGATAAGACAGCAACCTTCTTCTTGCATATACAAATACTATAGCTGCAAAGGCCATTATTGGTGTCCAATTGATGTTCCCATGCAATACTGCCCATCTTATTTGGGAAGCTAGAATCTTAAGAAGCCATCCAAAAGATGCAAACTTGACATATCAGTTCTCGTTTCAATGTAGAGGGAGCAAACTATATGGACTGGAAAGTTATTAGGACAACCAGCTAGGAGGAACGTGAAGAACAGTAGCCAGCGGCACAAAGTAAAAGGGATGGAAAGAGAGAATACAAGTGACACTATACAAGATAGAAAAACCCAGGTGAATGAAATAGAACAGAGATGATTAGGCATGGAGAGCAAAACCTGAACAAGTGGAGCAAATGGCAACAAACAAGATGAGCAGAGCTGTGACAAAACCAGAACAAAGGCAAATAAGGGAAAAAAAAAAACGAATGGAAAGGTGAGAAGATGCAGGAGTAGAGGTTTCGAAAATCAGATCTGCTCAATGTAAATGGATCTGTAAAGAAAATAAAACCCCAAATGGATCTACGGAAGGGAAAGAAAGATGCCAAATAAAAGTGGTAAAGCCCCAAATGGATCTACAGGAAAATAAAACCCTAGATGGATCTACAAGAAAAACAAGAATGGGGCGACAGATCTCCAAAAGAGGTAAGAGCAAATGACAGATCTACAAGAACTATGGACAGAATAAGAAAGCTCGCTGAAAAGGACATACCCTTCACGATCCTTAAGATGAAGACAGGGAAAAAAAAGGGGCGGCAAAGTGCATCCCAAACCACAGTCTTCAAGCTCTTCCAGCACTCTGTAAACCTGTTTGATGTCTGCAAGGATTTCGGCAGGGCCAAAAGCCCCTGCCTAACACATTTTCCTTAGGGCGGCCGCCATCGCCGGCCCGTTATCGGCCGAAATCATTGGCTCCCCTCCACTCGTCATTGTATCGCTTTCTTAAATTCCAAAGTTAAGACCAATCCACAAACCCAAGGCATTCGAATACATTAGACGCTACAAAAGCTGTCCTTGCAGACAAAAAAAAAAATTGAACTGAATTGAATTGAATTTTATCGTCCACGAAAACCAAATTGCAATATGTAGCACAATAGCAGGAACCCAAACAACAGCAATCTGAGAGGAATTTTACCTCTGAGGCATGTGGCCTGCACTAGAAGCTCCGTCCATTATTGTTTTTTTAAGGAGTTGGGGTTTTTGCTTTATGGGGATGTGGTTTTTTTAAGGAGGTATGTCTGATTTTTTGAGGTGAGAAATCTACGAGGTCAAGATTATTCTTCCTCATAATTTCTGTGTTTCACTCCTTTGCAAATAAGTGACTTGAATAGTATCTGTAGAGTTCTCTAAAAGATGTTACCCTTGCTATTATTGTGTAACTCATATACAATTAGTATATGTTCACAAAAGAGTGGGTATACACATACATTGTTCATTCCAAAGAAAAAAGATTAAAAAAGATCTACAAATAGCTGGCGCTATGTTAAACAAACCACAAATAACGTATTACTAGACACAAGTCCTCTATAAACTATCAACAAAATCAACTAGACTACAAATTTCACTGTGTTGAACAAACCACAAATAAACTTACTCTTAGACAACTCCTTTATAAAGCATCAACAAAACCAACTAGATCACAAAGGCACAAACCAAATGTATCTGAGTAATCACGACATAAAAACGTCAGCCTATGCCTATAAACCATCTCTAATATGGACTACTAACATTGGTAGATGTTTGCAATATCATCCCATCTAAATAACCTCAGATCCAAATGTGAACATCTACAAAGTCACCCTGAAAGCCTAGAAACAATGATCGCCTCCTGCACATAGGGCCAACAAACCAATTGAACAAACACTTTGTTTTGGAATTTATACGCCATTCCTTGCATAAGGTGTTCTCAGCAAAGCCACCAGTCACCATACTTGGCCTTTGGGGTGGTGCAATGACATCACTACCATAGGTGAGACATGTGCTCTTATCTCTTTATGTAATCTCTACAAGTAGTATGGTCCTCTTTTTTGAGCTTCCATGGCAAACATTTTCTACCTTTCTCTGTTGGATGCACAACTCTCATCCAAACTTACCGGTAACATATAATGCTTGCCAAAAAGTTTTAACTATGGGAATCTATTTTGCAACCTTGCGAACTCATCTTGTAAAATTGATGCGAGAAAAGTTTCCTTGGTGACTTTTTTTTTAAATTTTGGCATAGGATGGAATGTAAAAAACTCAAATACATGGATGTCAATGCCAATCTTTGAGTATTGAGTCCTTAACTATCCCAGTGAATGGCCCATGAGCAAAAACATTCCACTTCTGTGAACATTGTATTTTTGACAATAGAAAATTGAATTTCATTCTCCAAGATTCCACTCATTCAACTCATACTCCATGAAACTTTGTAAAACATAGAGTACACTCTATCTAAGTGATGCAATCTAACATCATCTTCCTTCTCTCATATTTATGGGCTATTATTATCGTTTTTGCTTGTATTATCATTTTTTGGCCGTCCAATGACGGCACCTTCCACAGAATATGCTGCCTGGGGTAATCCAGGCCCCAGGTGTGCAGTCAACCAGGGGTCGAATTGACCCCATAAAATAGGAGGACAAATTGCTCTCAAACCATTGTCTAAATCAAAAATACACGTGGGCTAATCTTTTGCTTACTCCTTGCAAGCAGCGCTTTTATGATTCTGTGAGACACCTACAGACAGCTTTAATGCCAAGGGGAAATATCCTCCAGAGCTTATGATAGATAGATAGTATTTTTACGTCATGCCCAAAACAGGAATTTAAGTCTCCCTTCCAAAACATGTCTTCAGGTAAGGCTGTTGAATGCTTCAGTAAATATATTGCTGCACAGAAACTATTGCCCTGCTTTGGCTATTCGACTTCAGGGTTATAAGTTAATGCCCAGTGGGTTTGGTGCCCGTGATTAATTCTAACAGACCTTGGTTATCCTCCAGGAACCGACAGAGCCAGCCTGAAATCTGGAAGCAACAAAAAATACAAAATATTTGAGTCATCCCATAGCATCTCAATCCACAAAATTAACAGAAAACTCATCGAAAATGGGATTGCAGCAGTCACATGTCAGATATGCAAATAGCAATAGAATTCAAATTCAATCTGTAACAGAAAGTCGAATTGAATTGGCTTTCTGACTATTGGCAGGATGCAGCTCTGCCAATCCAAAATTGGGCAGAGAAATTTTGAAGGGCATCAACTGCTCCAGAGTGAATAGCCCAAAGCAACCCGTAAAACCAAGGCTTCAAATCGCCTAGCAAGGGCCTTGGGTTGGACGGGATTCTTTACCAATAGAGCTGGATATTGCAAATAGAGCAGTTGTTTGCCCAATAAATCTTACATATTGTTGTCTGCCAAAAGTTCGAATGAGTTGGGCCATGCCACAATCGCCCTCTAGTTGGATTCAAAAGAGAAAGAGCAAAAGACTACAAAATTCACAGACCAGTGCTGCTGTATTAATGGGCAGATCCACTATGCTTGATAGTGCACAAGAGCAAGCCGTCTCACCTGATAATGTTTGCAAGCGCTGCCGACCCAACCCAGGCACTTCCAATCCAGCATATCAGGTTCGTCCTCAACCCGCCACATGCAACAGCTGGAATTGGCAAGCCCATGGCCGGCTACCATCTGTCCAGCCCGCACGCGAACTCTTATCCCCAATTCGACCTTCGACAATAGCAGAATACGACTTCTTCCCCTAACTGAGTTGCCAGCGTCAGCTTTCTACCTTTCGAGCTACGAATACAGTAAAAAACAATTAAAAATCTGAAGTTATAAATATACGGAAGTTGATCGTGCACACATTATCAAATTTTAGCAAGGTTTTTACGCACATCCCCAAATATAATCGTATTTATGCTCGACAATGCCGGGCACCCATTACTAGTCATTATATAAGTTCAAAAAAGTTCACCGCAAATCATAAAGGATTTTGAATAGCTCAAGACTATAGTCATGTAAAGATTCTCTATGAGTCCTTGTAACTTCAAGTGGGCATGCATTCAAGGTGAGAATGGTTGTTTTAATTGAATATTCAAAAACGTTCACAAAGCAAACAATTGGTCCCATATACCATAGGAGATCTCGTTAAGGATGTCAATTAGTACAACTTTTGTCTGCAACTTACCTGGAGTTGCTTCCCCTGAAGCTTCTTTGATCATCATGAGAATGCCATTTGTCTAGAATGTGGTACCTCAAGTTGATTTCGTGAAACCTCTGGTGACCATTTGTCCAAATGCCATACGTCTATGTTATGCTACCAATCGTTCAATTCTATAATATTTGACATGACACCGACCATTTGTACGATATTTGTGTTCATCTGATAACATAGGAGTTACACAAAAATGGAATTGCCACCTTAGAAGGACCATATGCAAGTGTATTAGAATGTTGGTTGTCCCTTTTTAATATGGTAGGAATAACGTTCGGTCAGAGGCAGGCCAGTACACGGGTAAGGGTTTGGAGATCCGGTTAGGGAGAGCCAATGCTCGAACCCTCGGAATGGCTTGTGACCGAATGATTGCCTGTGAAATAAGTCGGGCAAAGCTGATATCAACTTTCAAGAGGAAGAAGAAGAAGAAGAAGCAATTTTCACAAAAGGAAGGGGGAGAGGGCATGTGGTTTTCAAGGTTTGAGCAAAATTGGGCTTGTAATTGACGAAATTTGCCTCTCTCCATGGGCATAAAAAAGTGTGGACATGTTTAGAAGACGTAGGCAAGCCTAAATATTGGAAGCAAAAGCATACACGCATCACATGGTTCATTTATAACAACCATTCTAGCTCCAGATCTAGCCCGTCACCACGAGCACGTCATCCGTCAGCCCGTCGACCCGCCATAAATCCCGCCCTCTGTTCTCTTTGAGGCACAGAATTTGCCTGTTCAAGAGGAAATGTTTGCATGATCTGCTCAAATAAAAATTCTTAATTCTTGTTTCTGATCAATGCCCACCTGCCGGATTGGCCTCTCGATCATGGCAATCCTTGCCAGTGCCGCGGATTTTGCATCAGCTGCACCGAATTTGGATTTTCAAGCGCCCAATTCTATCCCCTGGGCAGAGTCTGTCGCCATAGCTGCGCTTGTAGTTCTGGCCCTCAGTTTTCTCATCCCTGCATTAAAAAACAGAAACCTCAAGCTTCCTCCTGGTCCTCCCAGCGTCCCCATCTTCGGTAACTGGCTCCAGGTTGGGGATGATCTTAACCACCGGAATCTTGCGGACTTGGCCAAGAAATATGGCGACATTTTCATGCTCAAAATGGGGCAGAGAAACCTGGTGGTTGTTTCCTCGCCGGAGCTTGCCAAAGAAGTGCTTCATACTCAAGGTGTGGAATTTGGTTCCCGTACAAGGAATGTGGTTTTTGATATTTTCACCGGAAAAGGGCAAGATATGGTGTTCACTGTCTATGGCGAGCATTGGAGGAGGATGAGAAGGATCATGACCGTGCCATTTTTCACAAACAAGGTAGTCCAGCAATCTAGATTTGCTTGGGAGTCTGAAATTAACAGTGTTATTAAGGATTTGATGGCTAAAGAAGAGGCAAAAACTACCGGAGTTGTTATCAGAAAAAGGTTGCAGCTTATGATGTATAATATTATGTACCGGATGATGTTTGATCGAAGGTTTGAGAGGGAAGACGATCCTTTGTTTTTGAAGCTCCGGGCTTTGAATGGCGAGAGAAGTAGATTGGCCCAGAGCTTTGATTACAACTATGGAGATTTCATTCCCATTTTAAGGCCCTTTTTGAGAGGATATTTGAAACTTTGCAGTGAAGTCAAAGAAAAGAGGCTACAATTATTCAAGGCTTACTTCTTGGAAGAACGAAAGTAAGATCATTTCCTGCACTTGCAGTTTGCTTTGTTAGTATGATGGTATAACAGTTAGAAATTAAGTAGGCCTTGTATGAAATCATGATGTTCTTGTCTGCCAGAACTTTTAGAATTCTTTCGTTTACTGAATATGTGTAAATTATGAGCAGGAAAATTTTGAGTACCAAGGGCTCTGATGCAGCTGCTGAGAAATGTGCAATTGAACACATTTTGGAAGCTCAGGATAAAGGGGAGATTACTGAAGATAATGTTCTATATATTGTGGAGAATATCAATGTAGTAGGTATATGAATAGTCCTTTCCCAGTTTTTTATGTTTCTTCACAGTTGTCAGATAAACTAACTTATTCTTGTTAGTTCAACTAACATATTATATTTTGTATTCAATCTTTTAACATCAATTGACTTATGTATTTGCTTTTTGTTTCTCAAATTACAGCTATAGAAACTACACTTTGGTCCATAGAATGGGCAATTGCAGAGCTGGTTAACAATCCAGAGATCCAACAAAGGGTGAGAGAAGAATTGGATGCAGGGTTAGGCAAAGGAAATCTGATAACAGAGCCAGACATTCCCAAGTTTCCGTATCTAAGTGCAGTGATAAAAGAAACCCTGAGGCTGCATATGGCAATTCCACTTCTGGTACCACACATGAACCTGCATCAGGCAAAACTAGCAGGCTATGACATTCCAGCAGAGAGCAAAATACTAGTGAATGCTTGGTGGCTGGCAAATAATCCTGCAAATTGGGAAAGCCCAGAAGTGTTCAATCCTGACAGGTTCATGGATGGAAAGATTGAAGCAAGTGGAAATGATTTTAGGTTTCTGCCATTTGGGGTTGGAAGAAGAAGCTGTCCAGGGATTATTCTTGCTTTGCCAATCCTTTCTCTTGTTGTTGGCAGATTGGTCTCCACCTTTGAGCTCCTGCCTCCTCCTGGATTGAACAAAGTGGATGTCTCAGAAAAGGGTGGCCAGTTTAGCCTGCATATTGCTAACCATTCTTTGGTTCTTGTTAAGCCACGAGCTTGATTCGTGATCGAAGGCTATTCTTCTTTGAAGTTTATGATGAATTTATGCTAGTCTTCAATGCAGCATACATATCTGAAAGTAATCCAATGTATATTATGTATGAAGACTTCGGATTTCCTTGAAATTTGGTGGTGTTACAAGTTTAATAATAAGTGATTTTTATGCACACGATCTTTTTGCTGGAACAAAATATATAGAGCTCAAAACAAGGATAAAAAAAGAAAAACTAGCAAAAAAAAGCACGCCAAAATGCTTTGACAAGGTTATGTTTATTAAAATGTTTTTCCTTAAAGTCAAGGTCATGTCTATTAAAATACTCTTTGATGGGATGCTGCTATGACATAAAAAATGTATATGATTACAAGTTGGTTTTTGGAATTATAAATATGTAACTTTCCGGCAATAAATTAAAGCAATTTTTAGTTTTTGGAATTACTGAGTTTTAAGAATGGTTTTTCCAGCATGTTTTTGGGTGAGTCGGTTCTATATATATGATTACCAGTTGGTTTTTGGAATTATAAATATGTAACTTTCTGGCAATAAATTAGAGTGATTTTTAGTTTTTGGAATTACTGAGTTTTAAGAATGGTTTTTCCGGCATGTTTTTGGGTGAGTCGGCTCTATCTATCTTGCATGTTTTTGGATGAGTCGGTTCTATCTATCTTTAACAAGCGCGCCCTCTGTTTGCATTCCGGGGAGATTGCTTTAGGCCACGGTTCATGGCGATCTCTGCAAACGCCCTGCTTTCAGAAAGAATCTCGAAGCTTGGATGCCCTGTTTTTGGAACTTATGTCAAAGATTGGAGGCCCTGATTTCAAAAAAGTTCTCAAAGCTTGGAGGCACTGCTTTCAGAAACTTGCAATGCAAGGCTTTTGTCAAATACCTTTTGCTTTCTGCATGCTTGCTTTCCAACAATGAGCAGGGAGAAAGGGAGGAGGAGAATAGTAACCGGTAGAGGGATCGCGCAACCATCATATCTCTGTGTCAATTTTTAGGCTCTTTTCTAATTTTCGTAGCCCTGGATTTAAAAAAAAAGACGATCTAATGGTGTAGGCACATGACGCATCAGTTTTTGGTGAGGTGGAGGTGCTACGTGGATAGGCTAGAATTGCAAGGAAAGCTGTAGGCTTGGTTCGGCTGGCGTGCTAAAAAAAACATTCAAGTCTATAAGGACTTTCATCTTACCATTCCTCAATAGACTTAGGAGCATAAAGACCAATAAACAGCCCTAAAAGAAAATAGGCGCACTTTTCTTTTAAGCCTAAAAGAAAATAGGCGCACTTTTCTTTTAAGCCTGGACTTGATTACAAGTTAATAATTAATAATTAAATGATCCTTTATCCTTATAATCAAAGAGACGTCTACCAAAACAAGTTTATGTCCATATAAACCATGTATTATGCAAACGACAAGTTCAAAATATTGTTACTATAGAAACAATATCAAAAGAAATTGCGTAAGGTAATAGACATTACCACAAAATTTAATATTTTTAACTTAGCAATAAGTGCACATACACATGAACAAGTAGACATGTATAGTCTCTTTTCATCAAATAAACAATTTTCATAATATCAAAGATTTCACCCCATGTACACAATTGATGGATGCCTTGGAGAGGTGTTTAAGAAAGTACACGTGCATACATATGACTGTGAGGCTACCTTGAAAGAGGTAGTTTGTGGAACTTTCATCAAGCTGTAATGATAAAAGGTCTTCAATACCATGCAAAAGGTTGAAGGCCGACTCTGTAGCTACCCTCTCTTCAAACTTGTGCAGGACAATGTCTATTTGCTGAGATTTTATTCCTGTCTCTGCATTTATACTTGTATTTGACTCTTTGATTGAATAAAGTCTGACGTCCTTCAACAAAAAATGTCTATTTGCTATATAGTCATGTAATATTCACTCAATATCAATAGAATTCTTAAAAAAAAAAAAAATCAAAGATTTCACAAATTACCTAGAACAATGCAGCGAACATAAACAAGATGGTCTACTTTGCTAGGTGGTGTGAAAATAGAGTTACCCTTGTTATGGGTCATGGCACAATCATGACCGTTGGTTATTCTATGACATGGAATCACCAACTTCTGGGATTGCACACATTAGCCTGATAAGAGTAACTCTATTTTTACTCAGCTAGGTAGGTAAAAGACACGTGTACTTGTTCTAATGGGGCCTCAACGCCTAAAAGCCTGCTGGCGAGAAAAGAGAGCTCAGTGGCTGGCCAGATGGAATGTGCAAGAGCACAGGTGCGTCCAAGTGCAAACGGAGGCAGATCGTCACAGTCTGAGACAGTACCTTGACGCATGCTTCCTCAGTAAGCTATGGGATGCCAGCACCCTTGAACAGGTCAAGACGGCACATTATCAACGCCACATAAATCCCAGGTTGAAGCGGGGCCCGCAATGCTACCTGCGCACTCATCTACCCATGAAAAAGCGCAGATCCATTGCCTCTATCTGCACAGGTGCACACCATCTCTGGATTGAGACAGGGAGATGGGTTGGAGAGCTGCGTCAGGAGAGGCTTTGTCAACGTTGCCAGGTTGGAGCTGTGGAAGACGAATGCCACACCCTTCAGAGTTGCCCAGCATATATGACATTCGGACACGCTATGCTGAGCTGGTCCATCCTGGCCAGCCCATGCATGAGATGCTGAGCACGAGCTCGGTACGGAGGTTGGGCTCATACATTCAAGAGATTATGGATCGTCGAGATCAACTTGGCCCTCGGGCACTTACCTGATGCATGTACATATTTCTATCTATATTTGTATTTGTTTTTGTATTTGTACAGTTTGACAGCGAGCCTATTCCTGCCACAGTTTTTGCCCCAAACAACCCTTTAGGGTGGGGAGGGGGTTTTTTAACCCGAACAGTAATACGCTTACTGCGCCTCTTGTTGGGTCCCATAGACCAATTGGTCTCTATGGACGATAAAAACTCTATTTTATTCTATTCTATTCTATTCTATTCTATTCTCATATATTCTTGTACCTTTTTTGGTTTAAGGAAAGACCTCATAAGAGTGTACAAAATAAAAAAATATTTATATTCTTTATTCTTTGTTTATAGAAAGGAAGACCTCATTTGTAGCCAAAAAGCTTCATTGCATTTAAAAGGTGGTCCAGCAAGCTTTCACTCTATATCTCTTATCATCTTTGCCTTATTAAATGTATAGCCATGAATGGAGCTGAGTAAATGCTGCCTTGCAACATGCATTAAAATAGCAATTCCTAGAATAAGGTTCATTAATAACTTGAATTTTGCAAATTATGATAACGACTAAAGTTATAACATCATCCTAGATGAACAAAAATAAAAAGATAGCATATCCTAGAATAAGTTTCATTCTTGCTCTGCTGGGAAGACATATAAGATTACAGAGTTCAGATAACTTGAATTTTGCGAATTATGATAACGATTAAAGTTGTAACATCATCCTAGATGAACAAAAGCAAAAAGATGGAGACCCAGTTACCTACAGCCAATCGAACAAATGTTAGCCTAAAAAGGATGAGAGGGCCGGCAAGTAAGCTATAGAACACCACGATTTATCACCTATCACTGTGCTCTTATTCATAAAATGAACACTAATATTAGCAATATTCAAACATTCAGATGATCCAAACTCAATGTAGTTCTTGTTTAAGGTCTATACTAGACTAATCGTGTACCACCGCATAAAATGAATACTAATATTAGCAATATTCAAACATTCAGATTATCCAAACTCAATGCTAGTTCTTGTTTGTGGTCTATAATAGACTAATCTTGTACAAACTATAGCTTATCCCACTGCCTTGTAGCACCAAGGAGAACATGTATAGGCTTTTAGATTCTACCCCAAAGTAGAGAACACGTATATTTTTTAAGTTTTACTACGTCAGGGGATCATCATCATATACCCTTAGTTACCAACTTCTAAGGATAAAAGACATTGAAAGGGTTTGAACCCATGACCAAACATACGCTTATTTTGGCATTATTAGGCCTATACCAACTCACCACATATCCATTGGGCAAAACTTTTGCCATGCATGCACACTTTGTAGTTAGGATTTAATCCCACCTTAGGAAATCTGGAACCTAGGGGGAACTCTAGGGGCATTGCTTTTAGCCTCGCCATCTAAAAGTTCCCATTACATTAGGATAAGTGGTCTTCTAGACCAGCATGTAAAGGCAATAAATGAAATACATTTCAGGGGCAACAAATGAAACATATTTTAAGATACAATTTTTGACAATGCAACAATATTAGGAACTCAATCAATTCTAATCTTGAAAGCTAGATCATGGTCAATTTGAAACAAGTTGTACTTTTAATGCTACTACCAAGAGATCTAAAATATGTCGGCTTGGAATTCAGCAAGTAATTACAATAATATGCAGCAACATCCCATTGACTGGTATGGTTTGGCATTCTACACCAATAGTAACAATGTGGACATTGAGAAGAGGACATCTTTCTTATGCCTTCAATTCTCCCAAATGTGTTTTTCTTGCTTATGCCTTCCTATATTGAATGATCATGCAATATTTTTGTGGCATTTATGTTTACTATATGTGACATTTTTGGGATACAAAGCATTTACATTAATAATTGCAATTCTCAATTTTTATGCACTCATTAGACCTCCAAAATATCCATAATTCTTTATTTTGTAAGCTCCTGAAAATTGTATTTTTGTATTGAATGGTTATATGGGATCATTTTTAAACCAAGGCACAAGCACTACTAGTTGGCATTGGTTTAGGTTTTACGAATTCATGTCTACTTATTTAAGGGTTTGGAGGAGTTCAAGGATCCATCATATTATAAATTTTGAAGAGCTGAAAGGATTATGGATGGAAAGACAATGATATGTATCAACCATGTCATCAAGTCACATTAAGAAAGTCTACAACTTCCGAAGATAAAAGGAACTTCCAAAGATTGAGTTCCCAACCTTTATTTTTATATCAAATACAATGTTTTAAGCATGAACAATACTAAACGAACTCTCAAATGCATGCACACCCAATGGCCATGCAGAAATATAAACATTACTACCACACTAGGTAGATACTATGAAGCCACACACAAACACACCCCCACAAACTATACTGCACTCTTTCACATAGACAAAGACACAACATCCAATAGCAATTGTGTTAACCACACAATCTTCAAAAGCCTTAAATTATTAGAAGCACCATAAACTCTATGCATTCCATTATGTCTACCCATTCGATTCCACATTATACATTTCTGTCCGCTCAGTATTTGCAAATCCTTCTCACTTGGCACTTCATTACATCCATGCACATTTACTATTTTTTATTCCACCTACATACCCCATTATGTCTACCCATTCCATATGACAAATGCCAGGCATCATCGGGCACATGTTTCTAGTATGTCATGATAAATCTACATAATAGAAGTAAAAATTGTTTGTGTACCTATTATAAAGTCATATATTTTCTAAGCGAAATGATTGCCAGAATATACATAGAGTTGGATGCCTCCCTTAGCTTAATTCTTTCCATTTACCAACAAAGAAAGTGGATGCCTCACTTAGCTTAATTCTTTCCATTGTCATGCTAGACACTCGTAGCAGTTTCCGTTAGAATACTAAAATACTAGAATACCACAGGTCATTTCCTTGTTTTATAGAACTACGGCTTGCATCATTTTCTCATTCTTCCAATTTCCTTTCCTATAAATGCTTCGTATACAAATGTAACATGATTGTTATTGCTTTCTTTTATTTGTTCGTTTTATTGCTTGCTAGAAGGTTGCCTTCGACTCTAAACATATTTCAATGGTCTGGGAGGCCATGGTATATTTCTAAGGTATTTGAGGCTGCAAGGCAAACTATCAAAGAAGAAGGTGTGCTTGACTAGGGATAATTTACACTTCCTTGTATTCTACAACATACTGTATTCCATGTTCTTTATTGTATTAATATTATTTCATACCCCATGACCCATTTTCCATGTAGTTCCATTGCAATATTTTCTAAGTATAAACCTCGTGTTATCCATTTTTTTTTTTTGGATCCATGCACACCCCTAGGCCATTTTTGTTTGTTTGTTTTTTTTTTTAAATTTCCGTACACATTTCGTACAACATTCACACATATTGCGCACAACATTTATATTTATTCCGTACAGATTATGTAGCTTATTAATAATAATATGTTAATATAGCATATCGAATGTGACGGCCCCAGCTCCTATACGATGCCCCGATCGTATACAAACTGGAGATCATCCCTCAAACCAGCATCTGCTCGCTGACATGAGGTCGTCCACCTAACATCGGGCTCTTGCTGGTGGCCAAGAACCCGACGGGGAAGAATGGACGTGTCATTCATCCCGTCTCCCTCGGGATCGATCTAGCTGCGGAAGCATAAACACACATGAGCACATGACATCAATCAACAATAATATACCCACCTCGAAGGGTGGTCCACCATATCATAGTAGCTGCAACAACACATCAGTACATCAACATAACATGGGGAAATCCTATCCAGGCTCAGACTCTTGGGGAAAAGGCCCGGCGGCTTGGGTCTCCGGGATAACAATGCGAGGCGAATTCATGGCAAATGGATTTGGGCGGCATAGAAACATGGTGGATTGGGTAGTCCACTCCATCCGCCCCTCACATTGCATACTTTGCGGATAGGCTGAAAAGTATTGGGCTGGCCAGAGTAACTGCTTGGGTTCATAGCCAAAGGGGCTACTACCGGTTGCATCTCCCGGCTCCCGATGAGGCGGGAGGAGATCACTCTCCTCCGAAGGTTCATGCCAATCCGCAGGCGACTAGAGAGCCCTTTGCTCGTATATGACTTGAACCCCTAGAAGATGGCGCATCACCCAAGAGGTGTCGAGCCCATACCACCGCCCTCACGCGGTGCGGTGGGGTATTAGGCCTAGCCCACAATGTTCCCGGCGTCGCTACGCACCGGAGGGATCAATCGTGATCCCGAACAAGCCCTTCCTTGTCGGCGGTCTAGCTCAGCCACCCACAACCGGGCGGGCTCTTATGCACCGAGCGCGTGGTGGGGAATTAATGGGCTAAAACTAGGATCATACAACTACTTGGGCTCGAGTCTCTACCCCCCCTTCCCAATACACAAAGAGTGGCGCATAGAATGATAAAACATCATCACAACAGAACTGAAAATAATAGGATACACCTATTCTAATCTACCTAATCATACATGGTTAGGTTCCTTTGTTAGTGCCTATCATTCTTAGGCTGTAGGGGTCGCCTATAGCTAAGAATGAATACGAATCCTATCGAATGAGAGCTGAAAACTCGGCTTTAACTATCGGATCAACCACTAACCCGCTTCTTGGCTGGCTCCCACTCCTCCGAGAGGCATCCATCTTCTTTGGATCTCCGAGATTGGCTTTGGCCCGATCGGTTAACAGAAATTCGGTTCCTCTCAAGCTTGTTCAGGTGAAAAGCGTCCAGTCTTTGCTCAATCCGACTTATAGGGGCTAGAAACCGAAAAGGTTTCCCTTTTAGGGTTTATGTCCCTTTATCCCCACGATTTTAGGGCTGGGCCCTTTTGGTCAATGGGCTATTGCCACATGGCAAAAGGTATTATATTCACATGTGGCCTTAGGGTACTTCCCTTTTATGGTCGCTGTGTACATGTCGTCTGAGTCGACATGTACTAGTGACGTGTCAGTATAATATACGTATTCATACCGTATATTATTCTGGAACGTCACATTCTCCCCACCTTGGATTGATGCTGTCCGCAGCATCACGAGTCTCCCGACCTTTGACAAGAACCTGTATAAAGAACCTTGGATTTTACATGTAATTAACACAATTATTACAAGACTAGAAAAAGTGCCCAGCGTTGCTGGGCTTTCATTGGAAATATATTAAAATAACAACTATATAAAAGCGCATTGTAAATTCTTGATGACCTTATG
Organism: Isoetes taiwanensis; assembly: GCA_021234155.1. Lineage (NCBI taxonomy): Eukaryota > Viridiplantae > Streptophyta > Lycopodiopsida > Isoetales > Isoetaceae > Isoetes > Isoetes taiwanensis. The sequence continues at coordinate 283,155 of JAJEKV010000305.1, read as the reverse complement.
GACGTTGATATTTCATTGGGCATTCCGAGTAGATGTGATATTAAGCATTAGGAGCAAGAAGTAGATCATAAAGTGGCATGAAATATTTTCAAAAGGAGTTCCTTAACTTTAACTGGGTACATTGATGGGGTACATTGATGGGGAGCAAGAGTTAGATCATAAATTGTAGGCATGAAATGTTTTTAAAAGAAATTCCATAATTGGGCACATTGATGTTGATGGGCTAAAATAATCCATTTGTTGTTAAACAGGAGCACTTGAAAATTCAAGTAAAGGTGTTAAAAGTGGAGCAACTCCAAGGATAATAAAAAGTGTGCTCATAAAAGGGTTGCAAAAATAAGTTGAACATTTAAGTTTTGACATAAAGAAGATATCGAAAGGCCCAATATGACCCTTAAGCTTGACACAAAAGTTAATTGGAATCTTAAAAGTAGTGATATTGAATGTTGCTTTGTAAGCTTTAATAAGACCTATCTTGTTTAAAAGCAATCAATATCCAGTATGCACTCAATATTTGAATAGTGCTTCAATAAACAAAGCTTTTTCATTTTGATTGTAATGGTTGAATGCTATTCATCTCCATTCTCCACCCCTAGTTCCACATGTATGGTAATTTGCAGGACCTAAAGGTTTGTGTTGTCTGAGAAGGAATTAGTTTACGTTCTAGGGCAGCTTATTAAATCCAAAGATTTTATCCACATTTTGCAAGTGTTGAGTCCAATTTGGATAGCAACAATTAAATGTCCCGAATATCCACTACAAAGGCAGTATCGAACACATGACAAAGTTAATGACAATGTGATCATAAACAGGGCATTGATTTGGAACCTTTTTTCTTCCTTCAAAATGCCATTCTACATGTTCTATATTAACATTTTCCATATGTAATCAGAAAAAAGCAACAACTTATAAAGGACACGAATGCAATATACCAAAAGATTTATGAACAGCAAGTAGTATTCCTTCATGTACATGTTATTTTATCATTTTGGATATGTGAATGAACTCTGACCTTTTGAAGAGCATATTCATTGTAACGTCTAAGAGATGCACCAACTGATTCCGGTGCTCTGCCAGTTGCATCCTTTGTCGTCTGTCTCCCACCCACTCTTGCATGTACCACATACCTTTGTATTCCAATGGGCCCTTACTAAAGAATAAATACTTCATTTAAAATCACTACTCACACAAGACTAAAGATACATATGTCCCAATAGCATTCAACAAACCTGTGGAAAGTCTTATGGGCAATCACTCCACTGCCTTTTAACTTCATGACAATACCGAAGAAAATCCTCCCACCACGCCAATAGCATCGACCCAAGTAGCGGATGATCCGACCAAGCCCGGTCGGTCTAGATAGAAGGATCGTCGGGCATCTTGATCGGACATCTTGACTCTTCTTTGGTGCCAACATCCTCGCATCCATTTTCATCCCCTCGAGAACACACCGCCAAACAGAAATAATTTGTCGAAATTCAATCTAAACAAAACAGATTTTCGTCCCCGGTGTTTAAATGGGGTAGAAAAATTTGTTTCTAGCTTTTCCTCGTCGTCTTCTTCGATTACGTTTCGAGGGGCGGAAATGCTCTTATATATCATTATCTCTTTTATGTCATACGCAAAGGCTTCAAAATCTTCCTCACTTTCGAGCCCTTTTCTTTAGAAGCTTTTCGTTTTTACCTATATCATAAAATATAAACAACTTTTAACATTGTATTACTATAACCCCCTTTTTTTCCATTTGTTCTATAAAAAACTAACATAAGATATGTACAATTAAGACATCTTCAAATATAAACACACTTTGCCATCCGGACACGTGGTGAATGCATTGCAGTATGAAATAGTAGTCACCGAAGTTTGATCAGCTTGATTCTCAAGCTCCATCCTCTCTTTCACCATCTCTTCTTCCAAGATGCAAGGCGCTCTCTAGGTGACCACCATGAGGGGCTGGCTGAAGTCTGGACATCACGGTGTTTGTGGAGATATGACAGGAGTATCACCATATCCAAGCACAGGACCTTTCCCATTTACAACCGATTTAGGAGTTCTCGAGTGGAGACTTGCCTTACCTCGATACCTCGAGTCGGGTGGCGGTAAAATGCATCTCACAGCCAGAAGCCTCTGGATTTCTTTCAATTCTATCCTCCAAAGTATAAAAGGTGGAGGAGGAGGCTCTGTTCCACCAGGCATTTTCTCTCTATAAGGCGGCGGGGGGGCTTTGCCGGTGTATTGGACTGCCACAGTAAAAAGACATAGATCTCATTGGCCGGTGCCACGGTTAGGTCTCTATAGAAAAGAGATTGATGCCTTCCTCGGCCACCGCCATGCGAGTGGATTGTAGTACCCATGCCTATACATAAAAAGCATAAAACAAGATTGGTGAGAGATTGCACTTCCCATACCTAAACGAGAACATTATATCTTTGAGTGCATTTTGGATACTCATGCTTATACATGAAATGAAATTTACATTGTTGATCGATGGCCGTGGATATCTACTCACTTATCGAGAAAAAGAATGATACATCTTATTTCAATAGATAGAACATCATATATCCAAAACAAGCGCCAAAATTATAAACCAAACAGATATGGATCAATAGAAGCATGTAATCATTAAAGAACCCTAGGATGTAAAGGATTGAAGGAAAAATGACGGTAAAAAGAAATGCGATAAGATAAAACATTTTAGCGAAATATCAAAACCTGATGCCGAATGGAACGGCTTATTTTGCAGGGTTTGAATGGAGCGACCTCCCTCCAGTAGCTCCCTGCCTTTATTCGAATGCTGGTTTCGGACCAGGCAAGCTTTGAATAAAGCACTGGTCTCTTGAAAATATAAGCTCGGCCGTTCAAAGGGCACAAGAAATGAACATACAATCCGAAAGAAATAAAACAGAGCGATGGCCAAGTAAAACATCTCCAGAAGAGCGATGGCCAAGTAAAACATCTCCAGAGCTTCCATAAGAAAAAACCAACCGCATCAGAAAAAAAATGAAACCGAAAATCCAACGAACCAAAATAAAATAAAAAATTCGACGGCTCAAACTGTGCACAAACTATCATAAAACGCCTTTATTATTATATATAGATAATACTTAAAAGTTATAATTGAAATGTTTATAATCACCACGTGATAAGGCATTTAATTTATGCCTTACTTCAATTATCAATTATAATATCAAGATTAATCATGATAAAATTGTTCTTAAGGTTCTCGTCTCATTGTAGCTATACATGCCACCAGTCTTGTAGTGCAATCTCCCGCCGGTTCGTCATTCTATTGGCCTGCAGGTTCAACACTACATTAGTACATGATTACTTATTATAAGGGTTGGTTGTTAGGGAACCACCCATTACACAATTGCATGAATGCAAGGCATATCTCCCGGCGTAGGAAGATTATGCTTCTCCCATCATAGCCGTGGAGACAGCGCCCTATCATGCCTAGGATGACACTCATGCCTACACCTTTAGTTGCTTTTTGCGTGAAGGTTGGTGTCCTCCCCGTATTTGTGCGTGAAGGATCCTTCCCGTGGTAAGCATTGACTAGAGGTGCTTCCCTATCATGCATCTGAATGACCTCTTTTCTCTCAAGCTGACTACTTCCGTGGCATCGGAAGTAGACTCCTATATTACCTCACTCCCCCATTGGTTCGGAGTCGACTACTTCGGTGACGAGGCGACCCTTGCATTGCTCCATGAATTGTGGGTGCTTCTCAAGATCGATTGTAGTACCCGCGTGCGTCTTCCAGCGGTAAGTGCGTCCATTTCACAAAGTGCTTGGAGAAATTGAGATCTTCTCGTCTTCTTATAGGATCGGTTCGAGAAGAAGCTCGGGGACAATCTCAAGCTGATCGTCCGATTAATTTCGATGGCTTCGGTGTCTCCAATACTTCCTCCGGATTAGGAGTGTGTTTCTTTAGGAGACTTACGTGAAAGACTCTATGGATCTTTAGGTGTCTTTGGTAAGTCTAATTTGTAGGCTTGGTTGCCCACTCTTTTGACAATTTTGAATGGACCAGCCCACCTTGGAGCAAGCTTCTTGCAATTGCCGATCGCGGAGCTTTGCTTGTTTGACTTTTATCTTCAGCCAAACATTGTCCCCTACTTTGAACTCCCTTCTTGTTCGGTGCCGATCAGCTATGCTCTTTGCCTGAAGCTTCTTGCTGCTAAGAGGTATCCTCTCACCTCCTCAACCAATTGTTGCATCTCGGCTAACATCTGGCGGGATACTTCTACCTTGGACCGCGGGGTTGTGCCAAGTGTCGGTGTCAAACAATTGATGGCCGTAGTTGATCATAAGCGGCGACATTTGGGATGACTCACCGCTTGGTGCTATTGTATGTAAACTCAACCAAGTAAATGAAGTCATCCCACTTTGATTGCTTGTTCCGGACATAGTTCCATAACATATCTTCAAGTATCTGATTGAGTGCTCCCGTCGCCCATCGGTCGAGGGTGATAAGCCGAGCTCATCGATAATTTCGTTCGATGGTCTTGAAGAGATCTGCGAGAATGCACTCATGAACTTGAATCCGATCAAAGATTATTTCTCTTGGCATCCCATGGAGTCTAAAAATCTCCTTTGTAAATAACACGTATTGTCCAAAGCCGTGTCGGTGCTTCTACAAGGCACAAAGTCGCCATTTTCGACAATTTGTCGACTCACGACCATTAAAGGCGTCTTTGCCCCTTATGGTTCTAGGGAGCCACATGTAATGAAGTCCATGCTAATTATCTCCCACTTGGAGTTTGGTGCGGCAATGGCTCTAATGCCCCGAATTCGTAGTTGCTCGCTTTGGTCTGTGACATAAATTTTGGACACTTCGGCGTATATACCTTGCTATCTGCTTCTTCATGCACGGCCAATAGTAACTACTCCTTATCTTGAAGTAGGTTTTGTAAAACCTGCGTGGCCGGCTATTGATTACATTTGTGGGTGTCGTGGAGAATCAACCTTCTGACTCCAGATGATTCTGGCACACACAACTTATTCTTATAGTACAAGAGATTTCCCTCCTTCTTAAAATGTTTGAAGGTTTCTCTCTCTTTGTCCGTTCTTGCCTCTTTAGAAAGGCTTGCCCATACTTCCTGGAAGTCCTTGTCCGTTGGCAACGTTTCTTCTATTTTCTTGCCAAACTCACTGGTGAGTGTTGATATGGCATTGCAATGCACTCTTGTTGTTAAGGGATGTCTTGACAGAGCATCTGCAACCACATTGAGTTTCCCTGGCTTGTACACAATCTCAAAATCGTACTCTTCCAGGAACTCCATCCATCTTCTTTGTCTCAAATTCAGCAATGGTTGCGTGAAGATGTATTGTAGACTCGATGATCGATATCTAATGGAACTTCCTTCCCAATAGATAGTGTCTCCGGATCTTTAAAGCTCTTACTCTTGCCAATAGCTCGATCATGTGTCGGGTGTAGCGAGTCTCTGCGTGGTTCATCTTCCGTGAATCGTATGCTACAACTCTTTCTTCTTGCATTAAGGCTGCTCCGCCGCAATCTTGCTAGCATCGGTTGCAACTAGCTTGTCCTTCTACGGATCGGGGCAATGTTAAGGCAGTGGTTGTTAAGGCTTCCTTTAACTTCTCAAATCCTGCTTGAGCCTTCTTTTGCCAATGTGCCACCCAGTCTTTTATCTTCTCTGCCTTGGTGAGGTCCGTCAAAGGTGCTGCTATCTTAGCAAAGTTCTTGACAAACTTTCTATAATATCCTGCTAAGCCCAAAAAGCTTCTCACCTCGTGTATGTTCTTTGGTGCTGGCCATTCAATCAATGCTTGGATCTTTCGGGATCGATTGGAGATGCCGTCTGGCGATATAATATGCCCCAAGTATTCCACTCTTTTCGATTGGCGAAGTGACATTTTGACAACTTAGCGCCAAAGTCGATGTCTTCTCAGCTTCTCAAGTACCCTTCTCAAATGCTGAATATGCTCCTCTAGGGACTTGCTATACACCAAAATGTCATCGAAGAACACGATAACAAATGTGTCAAGGAATTCCCGAAAGATATCGTTCAGAGTCTCATGAACGTTGCTGGGGCATTAGATAGGCCAAATGGCATCACTGTGAATTCGTAGTGGCCATATCTTGTTCGAAACGCCGTTTTGTGGATATCTTCCTCCTTGATTCTGATTTGATGATATCCAGATCTTAAGTCTATTTTGGAGAAGACTCTGGCACCTTGTAACTGATCCATCAGGTCATCTGCTCTTGGTAAGGCATACTTGTTCTTGATGGTGTTTTTGTTTAATTGACGGTAGTCAATACACATCCTCAAGCTTCCATCCTTCTTGACGAATAAGATGGGGGCTCCGAACGGAGAGACACTAGGCCTTATGAACCCTAGGTCTAATAGCTCTTGCAATTGCTTCTTCAACTCTGATAGTTCGTGAGCCGTCATTCTATACGGTGCCTTACTTGTGGGCTTGGTGCCTGGTTCGAGTGCAATCTCGCACTCCATTCCTCTATATGGTGGAAGTTCCTTGATTTCATCGGGAAACGAGTCATGGAACTCTTTTATTAGCTTAGCTATCTGCTTGGGTAGCTTGCTCACTGATTTATCTTCTTTATCCTCTGGTGCCTCTTCTTCGGCAAGCTCTAATTTGAAGATGTATGCAACTTGCTCCCTTTTGATGCATCTATGTAACTTCTTACTCGACATGCATTGCATTATAGGTGTTACTTGCTTACCCAGATTTCTATAATCTTCCGGTTGGTAGTTAGCTTCACCTTTAAACTCCCCACAATCTATTTGTGCTTTTGCTGGGTGGAGATATTCCATACCTATGATGAGGTCATATTTTCCGATGTTCATGATCTCTGCCCCCATTTCAATATTGATGCCAGGTAAGTCTATATTGAAATCCACCCTCTTGCCGACAGTGTGCCTGATGGTTCCACTAGCTAACACTACTGGCCTGGGCTTAGACTTCACTGTTTTCAACTTTAGCATTTCGGCCATCCTTGGTGATGCAAAATTGTGGGAACTGCCACAGTCTATGAGGACTATAAAGGATTTGGCGGCTATCTTACCAATCGTGGATATTATTCTCTGCGCTTTCTGTATCTATGGCGGCAAAGATATGACACTCACCATGGATAAAGTCGCGTCCTTCGTCCTCCTCTTCTTCTGGCGGGGTCTCCCAACCTCCCATCTCCGCTTAAGTCTTTGCGTTCATCCGCGAGCAGGCGGTTGTGTGTTCTATCTGGGCTGGAAGCACCGGGCTTATAACCTGCTTTTCTATGCATTCTTGCAGCTTTTCCTTCGGAATGGAGTTGAGGAACTGCTTGACTGTCTTTGAGTAGTTTGAGCCTCCCCCTTGTCCTTTGTCTTTGAAGCTGACGTGCTTTTTCTCTGGCTGTTTCCATTGATTTCCCGAGTATGGCGTTTTAGCAGATGATGGACTGGTTGCTCTTGGGCTATGGCCCCCATACCCTTTTCCTTTGTCATACCACTACTTGGGTTCACTATTCTGGGGTCCCGTTCCTTGTAAGCTTATGGCCTTTGCTTGACCTCCGATCTTGGCCGGGTTCGGGGCCACGACTAATTCCGTAGTTCTTCATTCACGCCCTCCACATAGCCTTCCACCGCTCTTCTCTCACTGAGTTTTGGCACATAAAGCCTCAACCTCATGAACTCCTTCGTATATTTCTGTACAGATTTGTTCCCCTGTTGCAACCTGTGGAATGCTTGCATTTGATGGCACTTGTGCTCTCTTGGCACATAGTGTCGTTTGAAGGCCTTCGCAAACTTTGAGAACCTGCACTTGTCTCTGCTCATTCCGTGGGCTTTGGCATAGCCCCTCCACCAAATACGGGCTGCCCCTTTCAAGTTAGCGGTGGCTACTCTGCCCTTATCCTTATCCTTCATGCCGTAAGCATTTCTATATTCGCTCATTTCGTCTAGCCATGCCCGACTTCCATCCACGATCATTTTCGCGGGCTGTTCCGGCTGCGGGCTTTCCAAACATTACTCAAGGCCGAATCGACTTTTTTCTGGTAATCGGATTGGCTTGGCTGTCTCACCCTTATCCTTTCTTCCCTTCGGGCGGTCCTTTCTGTTTCTTTCTCAGACCCAGAGCTTGAGTCGAGCTATCGAAAATTGGAGCTAGAAGAAGCTGCGCCCGGCTCCTCTTTCTTTCCTTTCCTTTGTGTTGAAAGCGGGCCTCACGGGGCTTACGCGTTCGATCACGCTGTTATTTCCCCTGCCGGCTAACATGGCTTTTATTTCTTGCAGATCTGACCTCATCTGCGAGATTTCCTCCTCTGGCGTAGGTGCGTAATACTCTTCGAACAGATTCCGAAACTGGAATTGTCCGGTGGTGTCTGCTTTCTGCCTTGGGCTTGGAATTCAATTTCGACATTCCTGGCTGTTCTAGCTGCACATATTGCATTGGCACCATTTATCATGAGTTCTCTTGTTGGTTGCATTAAGAGTTTGAATGATACGATTGTTACGACAAAGATATCAAAAAGACATTTAAAATGCAATTCAAAAGATCTTATATTTTTATTAATATATAGCCGATATATATTAACTTAATACAATAGTCATGATTTTCATTACATAGATTTCTTGATGGGATGGGTGATCCTCAAGGAATTTCCTCACTTGGGCGTACCAGCATGCGTCCCAAGTTAGGATATATCCTCGATGATCCCCTCGGGATAGCTAAGGCTAGCTCTTCGACCCGTCTATCGGGTATGAGCTGCTATTCGCCAACCTACCTTGTCGAAGGTGGGGGTACCCTGGTCGAAAATGCTCAAGGTGTCCTCCCTTCACCAAAATTACATGGTTAGACTTTTTACGATGGCCGCGGCGTGCATGCCAAATCGATAGTGCTATCGGCATCACCGCGGCTTCTTCTCTCCTCGTGGGCTGAAAAGCTTATGAAATACTATTATCCTACGATGCGTTGGGAGCGGAAGATAGTATTTAAGTCTTTCGGGGTATCCCTCCCCCGTGCTCCAGTGGACACATGCCTTGATGCATCTTTGTCGGCCGTGCTTGAACTAATTCTTATTAATCATGGAAGAAGCGTTAAGTACACTTGTTAAGTTCGTGGCTCTCCCTTGGAGCGTTGGTAATGGTACTTGTGAAGAAGATTACGGTAGCGATTGCTCTTGTTGTCTTTCCCCTTATTCCCATCTGCTCTTGGGTGCCACAAACTCCTCCTCTTCGTGTAGGGAGTTGCTCTTCGTCATCATGCCTCGACGATAGTGCTATGAGGCCCCGATATCGACATGTTGTGTCACATGTATGTTCTTTGCTTTCTTACACTTGGAAAGTCATCTGTTTCTTAGTCGATGAAATCCTCTAAGTCCGGCATTTTGCGGTAGAAGGTGAAGGAGTTAGTCGGCGCGATAACGTCCCCGCATTGGGAAGGTTTTAATATGGTTTAGGAGCGGATATTCCTGCCCCTCGACTATAATCGATTGCTAGACTTGTTATTCCCGGCCCAATTGGTTTAAAATCCTCGGTGTGCTCTGTCGGCAATCGGGTAACATCACGTTACGCTTCTCGGCGTTCTTCTTTTGAGTCCACTTCCATTTCTTCTTCCCCGCTTTCTTCTTACGTGTCCTCACTTTCCTCCGGATGATTTGCTATGGCCTCTTAGGTACTCAAGCGGTAGTTGTTAGGTCCATTGCTGCGTCAAAGGGTGTGACCTCTAGTGGGCTGGATTGATGGTTCACCTACCACGGGTTTGGGCCCTATAGAATAAATATAGTGATAAGGGGCGTGTTGTAAGAGAAAAATCTCTTTCTAATGCGCTTTCGAGGGGTCATGTAGTTGGGTGGCTTTCGGTTCTAATGCGGCGGTTTAGCAATGTTGGGTATGTGACTAAAGAACGTTTTGCAATACAGTCTTTGGTACAAAGTACCCTATGCATGGGGTACTTCTTGCAAGCTAGGAGCTCTTGTCTCTTGGAATTCTTACGAACTTGTTGGTAGAACGGGTTTGAGTTCGGGGTTAAGGACAAGTCAAATTCTTTACGGAAAACTTGGAATACTAGGTTAACATCTACCTCGGCAATGTGGGGAGAGGCGTTGTACCAGGTGATGAAGGATAGAGGTAGCCATGAGGAGGAGTCTTTACCGATATCAAACGGAGGCTGGAAGCGCTTAAGGAGGTTTTGGAAGATCGCCTTGGAGTGCGAGGAACAACTTCGGTAGGTGTGGTTTAGAGGTTATGAGGGTATTTATAGGGGTCTTGTACCCTAAAATTTTTAGGGTTTCTAAAACTTTTGGCATATTGAGATGAAGTTTGTTGTTTCTAGGTTAATTTGGAGCTAAAATGGATTGTATACAATTTTAGGGTTCTAATGCAACAACTTTTGACCGAATTGGATATGTCTAGCACAAGTTATGGACCTTGAAAGGTCGGACCCCTCTAAGAGTGCGCGAGGAGGGTGTTAGGTTGGGACCTAAGTGGCCTCGGGTGCACTCTTGGAGGTGTTGGCCTATCTATGCCTAATGGGTGTCAAGAACAAGTTCAAAGACGTGAATTCCTACTTATTTTCTTCTTAACTGCAAGTTTCTTTGCTTATTTACTTCATTTGGAGCAGGTAAGTGGCTGATCAAGGGCCCAGTTGGCTGGACCCCTCTAAGAGTGCGTGAGGAGGGTGTTAGGTTCAGACCTAACTGTGCCCTGGCGCACCCTTAGAGGTGTTGGCCAAAATTTGACATTTGCTCCTTAACTACTACTATACTTAATCCAATGCACGTTTAAACAACTATATATCCTTTTCATTCAAAATTTTATACATTCCATATAAGCCTGTTAGTTACAAAAAAGGTAGCTTCTGCTCTATTTATTTGTCCTCTTAATGTATTTGGCCAGTCTCATATCCTTTGGTTGAAGCGTGACTCTTTTTGCATGGAGCGTGCATGCCAGTGAATCCTCGAAGTGTTGTACGACTTCCATCTCTGCTGCTTCTTGTAAAGCGAGTAACATGTCGTTAGTTACTCGCTTGTTGGGGTCGAAGTCCCATAAAATTTCCCGGACGAACCTCTGGAATGCAGCTCTGGGAATCAGAAATCCGTAACTCCGTTGGAAGTGCCGGATTTCTCGCAGGGCTCTCGCAAACGGGGAGTCTTGGGATCTTTTCATGGGTTTCTTCGGGGGGTCCGGAAGCTCTGGTGGAGGTTTCAGCTGGAATATCTCTGGTGTTGGCCGCCCTCCTTCGATATACTTTACCCTGTGTGCCTCGTAGTAGGCAGTGTACTTGGCGTGCATCTTCTTGTATATTGTGTAATCTGCTAGCTCTTTCTTGTATCTCCTCTCGGGCCCTAAGGTGTACGAGTCCCTGGCCGTTTTGTTCGCCTTCTTTGCGGCTGCTTTCTCCTCACCTAGCTTCTTTGCCTCTTGCCATTCTGAAAACGGTGGAGGCATTGGCGGGGGTAGCTCAACTTGCGTTTCTGCCGGGCCCTGGGCTGGAAGTGGGTCCTCCTCTTGGGGTTCATCTGTCTCAGGATGAGGGTTCTACTGCTTCTGCGAGGATTCTCCAGTTCCTAAAAGCACTTCCTCCAAAAAGTCCTGCAAATCACCGGCATCTTCAGACGAGGATGAAGGTTGGTCGCCTTCGGTTCGTTCGCCGATGACGACGCCGACCGAGGTCCTCCTCTTCTTAGGCGGGGGCTCTTCTGTCATTACCTTCTTGCCCTTCCTGTCGGGTTCTTCCCTGCTCTTTGTCCTTCGCTCGCGCCATTGGTCTTCTTCGTCTCCTGCGGCTTCTTTTTCTGCCTTCCTTCTTGCCTTCTCCTCCCTCCTCTTGGCCTTTTCCTCTCTTCTCTTTGCCTTCTCTTCTTTCTTCTTGGCTTTTTCTTCTTTCTTCCGCCTCTTTTCCAAATTCCGGTAGTACCTAGGTCGCCTCTCCATGTCGTGCTTCAATTTCTCCTCAGCATCCTTGAGTTTCTGCTCGGCGGCGAGGACTTGGGCGCTGGGCTTATCATCTTTGCTTACCTTACGAGCGGTCTGTTTCGTTCTAGCCATTGTTTGACAGCGATCGATTTGGAGCAGGGCGCCAGAAGATCGCCTATCGGGACGAGCTTGAAGAACAACGTGGGAAACCCTAAAAATGAGGCCTAAGTCTACTAATTTATAGGGTTCAATTTTTAGGGTTTGGCCGAATTGGTCATTTTGTTGGTTTGCTAGCGAAATTCTCCCCACCTTGAATCAAAGTGGAGTCTTCTTCAACCATTTTCCTTCAACCCCTCCAAGAGTGCGCGAGAAGGGTGTTAGGTCCGGACCTAACTATGCCCTGGCGCACCCTTAGAGGTGTTGCCATGGTTCGAAAAATATTACAGATACAACCAGAAAATTTGCCGGTATATGTTAGTGTATACTAGATTTCCTTCATAGTAAAGCTCAAAAATACTAGATTTTACCTATAAACTCTATTTTTGCTACCAGTTTTTTTCCCGGCATGCAAAAGTGTCAACCGAAAAATAAGAATTTTAACCGGCAATCCTCGAGCCTAACCCCCACTTTTTCGATCCCTGGGTGTTGCCCCTTTCTGGTCTAAACTTTTCGAATTTACACATGTTAACATGCGTTTCCCTCTAATTTCAGCACTTTAAGTAAGATTCTACCATTACTTTTATACTTTGAGTAAGTTTTGAGCAAATTCTGAAGTCACTTTTAGGGGACCCCTCCAAGAGTGCGCGAGAAGGGTGTTAGGTCATGACCTAACTATGTTTTGGCGCACCCTTAGAGGTGTTGCTCCAAATTTAATTTTTACTTACTACTTTTCTGTGTTTTAGCATACAAATTTAGCTAACTCGAGCTTTTTAAATAGGATTCCATCTTTTGTTTTACAATTTAGGGCTCCTAAGGCCGAATTCTAGGGTTTATCTGGGGTGACCCCTCTAAGCGTGCGCGGGAGACCAATTAGATATGGACCTAACATGCTCCTGGCGCACCCTTGGAGGTGTCGGTCAAAAGGTGACTAAAATTTATTAGGCTTTCCTAGGTGACTTTTCTTCTATCTATTTCATCTTAATTATGTTCTCTAATTATCCTAACTCTAGATAATTACTACTCTACCCCGGGAAAAAAAAATTCCCACTACTCGAGGTTCGTGCTTGGGCTTTTATCTCCAAGACTGAATGTCTAGATTAGTTAGTTCCTATAGGATTACGATTGCCGCTGCTCCATCTTGGTCTGCCAAGATCAAAGCTCGATACCATTGTGACGACCCGGCTCCTATACGATGCCCCGATCAGATACAACCGGAGATCATCCCTCAAACCAAAGATCTCGCCAGCGTGACATGAGGCCGTCCACCTAACATCGCCTCTTCTTTGGTGGCCAAGAACCCGACGGGGAAGAATGGACGTGTCATTCATTCCGCCTCCCTGGATCGATCTAGGCTGGAAGCGTAAACACACATGAGCACATGACATCAATCAACAATAATATACCCACCTCGAAGGGTGGTCCACCATATCATAGTAGCTGCAACAACACATCAAGACATCAACATAACATGGGGAAATCCTACCGGGCTCGAACTCTTGGGGAAAGACCGACGGCTTGGGTCTCCTGGATAACAATGCGCATGCAATTCATGGCAAATGGATTTGGGCGGCATAGAAACATGGTCGTTGGGTAGTCCACTCCATTCGCCCTCCCCCCGGCATACTTTGGGTGGATAGGGCTGAAAAGTATTGAGCCCCGACCAGCCCTGCCGGGTTCATAGCCAAAGGGGCTACCACCGGGTTGCATCTCCCCAGCTCCCCGATGAGGCGGGGAGGAGATCACTCTCCTCGAAGGTTCATGCCAATCACAAAGTAGCTAGAGAGCCACCGCTTTCGTATATGACTTGAACCCCTAGAAGATGACGATCACCCAAGAGGTGTCGAGCCCATACCCCCCCTCACGCGGCGCGGGTATTAGGCCTAGCCCACAATGTTGCCCTACTGCCGCTACGCACCCCGGAGGGATCAACTGTGATCAGACAAGCCCTTCCTTGTCAGCCGGTCTAGCTCCGCCACCCACAACCAGGCGGGCTCTTATGCACAGGCCGCATTAATTGGGAATTAATGGGCTAAAACTAGGATCATACAACTACTTGGGCTCTGGGTCTCTACCCCCCTTCCCAATACACAAGAGTGGCGCATAGAATGATAAAACATCATCACAACAGAACTGAAAATAATAGGATACACCTATTCTAATCTACCTAATCATACATGGTTAGGTTCCTTTGTTAGTGCCTATCATTCTTAGGCTGTAGGGGTCGCCTATAGCTAAGAATGAATACGAATCCTATCGAATGAGAGCTGAAAACTCGGATTTAACTATCGGATCAACCAAAAAAATTCGTACTCTAAAAAAAAAAGGGGGGGGGGATAATTAAATATCCAGGCTTCTGATTAAGACTTATTGTAATAGTAGTAAAGATTTTTGTAACTGGATACCAGGAAAGAATGGTACCATCCTGGACTTTTAACAGTTCTCGTATGGCCAGATAAGACAGCAAAGGGATTGACCAATGCGTGTTTGCGCTAGTTTTTACTAGTCCAAACTGGTTTTTTTCATGACATTTCTGTGCATTGGTCTTATCAGTGCTGCCAAACTTTCTTGGTAGGGGTTTTTTTGCATTTGCTAAAATTTGATGTATGATGCATTCTGGCTATTCAATAAGCAGGATCCAATATATTAATATCTCATGATTGGATATGTTAATGCAGGCTGAATTTAGAAACCAAGAACAGATAGCTTCCGCTATGCAATGACACTATGGGGTTGCTGCAAAAATTGAAAAGGATGTTTGTCATAGTTTGCCATTTGGCTGGACACACATGCATGGACTATTGTCCAAAACATTGCCGCTGGGCTTGATATATGAAAATATTGTTGATCCTTGGAACAAGGAATTTCCTGACTCAGAACTGGACTCATTTTTTGAATTAAGTTTTATTCCTGAAAGCTTTTGCAAGTTATTGACAACTACTGAATTTAAGGTAACCAACTACTTTGATTTTAAGTTATTTTCTAGCTGGCATTGAATTTTCTAGTTATATTCACTCTACGGTTGGAGGTAGGGTTTTCTTTTTATGTTGCCACATGTTGGAGTTTCTACATGTTGGCTTTTCCTACGTGTTTGCTACATGATGCCTTGGTAGGTGCTTACTAGCAATGCTTGGAGGAGAGTCATTTTTTGACTTATGAGGTAAATCCATGGTCCATATGGATGTATGCAGTAAGATGTGTCCATTGCATGCACTGGCATTGTGTTACCACTAGATCAGATGCCCAGATGCATAGCGAGTACGAGGAATTGAACCTTACATACTTGTTTGATTTGTGTTTTGTGTATAGGTCATTTCATTTGATGAGTGTATTTGTATGTGATATTGTATTGGGCATTTACGCTTCATGCAATGACGATGATTTTACCGTAAACCACTAGGGCCAGTGTTTTGCTTGTATTTTTGGTGTAAGTTTTTTTTGGTAACTTTGGTTCCCTGTTTCCTAAGCGGCGCCACCAGAGCACCGCTAACTCGAAAGAAATGCCCCTGGATTTCTCATATGCCAAGGGCATTGCTTCCGCTATACACAGCTTTGCAAAATTTTATCATGCTAATAAAGAAAATAGCAAGCTTTCTTCAAAGGTGAAAAAGGAAAAGGCCTCTCCGGCGAGGATTTTAGGATGTTTCTTCTGTAGGTTCTTCTGCAGTACCAATTTCGGCACATGAGATCTTCAAATTTTCCTCACAAACTGAGGAATTCATCTCAAAACTCCAAACCAAGGTGCAATGCTGTGTTCTGCCAAGAACATAAAGTATAAAGATGGAGCCCTGTCTTTGGGCAAGATCATTCGGCCAAATTTTGCAGCTCAGTTCCCTTTTCTGCCATAAGCGGAGACAAAAACTACCGATTCCTTACTCCACAAGATCCTGCCAAAATATAAACAAACATTAGCAAAGAAAACAAATTAACAAACGAAAAACTAAGACGTTAACATAACACAACAATACCTTAGAATGACAACAAGATCGCCGCTAGGAAACAAAAACTAGCACAGAGTAGTAGAAAACCACAACAGAGTAGTAGAAAACCGCAAGATTGACCGCAAGCAAAGCAAAGAACCTGCAAAAATGGATTAAACATTGAGAAAAAACAAGAACAAGCTCAAATGTGCAAGCGCCAAAAGATTTTACCGCCTGCCAAAAAAAAATCGTCAAAACTCTTCATTGCCTTCATATCTGTAACAAGAAAAAGAAAAAGATGAGGAATAATAGGAAGCGCCAAGGAGATTCATGTCTGCGCCATCAAAAACTACCAGATTAGTCCAAAATACTGCTCCTCCGGCAACATGCAGCCACCGAAAAAGGCCGGAGAGAGAAAGAAAGAAAGAAAAAATCGTCGGAACAAAAATGAACAGGATTTTTTTCGTCCTACTGGTGCCACGCGTACGCAAAACACTGGCCCTGTGGTCCACGTGCAGGAACCCATGGCCAGTCGGGTGTTTCCGGCGGGAAACCGCCTGGCGGCGCCCCGCTCGGGGCTAACGGCGCCCCGCTCAAGGCTAACGCCCCTCGCGGCGGCGCCGCCAGGCGGTTTCTCGCCGGAAACCCCCTCCTACCCATGGGTTCCCTAGCACAAAATGGTTGAGCCATAAGTGACAGTGTTGATGGGGTAGACCTTATCTTGTTATGGGCCTACTACTTGAACAATATCTCAAATGGTGGCTAATTCTTAAAACCCAAAGGATATTTTAGGGTTTAGGGTTTTTAAGGAGAATATTCTCCGAAAAAATCCCTGCTCTAGAAATTTCGGGAGCGGCTATGGCTATGCATTTCTAGCTTTCTGTTCCACCGCACAGCTATGGCGGCAAGAACCCTAGCAGGCGCTGCAATGCTGGCTTCGTGCCCCGCCGGATCTCTCCTAACAAGGGGAAATATGATTCCGGCTCTCCGTTTTGCTAGCAGAGGCGTGGAGCTTGGCCATGGCCTCGCCGGAACTGGCGTCGGCGGCGCTGCAGCAGGTTTTTCTGCTTTCAAAATAAGTCGCGACATGTCTGCCAGTGCTCGCCGGAGGATGCAGGACCCTCCTAAACCTCCCCCAGCTCCTCATCTGATTGAAAAATATGGCATTCGTATTGAGGTAAATCCTTCTGCTTATCGCATGGCTGATTTAGATGTTCCTGCTTGGAAAAGATGGAGCTGCAAGGCCAGCAAATTTCCATGGAAATATGATATGGCTGAGATGTGCTATCTCACTGAAGGGAGGGTTAGAGTGTATCCAGACAATGCTGATGGGGAATATTTGGAGTTCAGAGCTGGAGATATTGCCATGTTTCCAAAGGGTATGAGCTGCACATGGGATTGCATGGAATCAGTGGAGAAATATTACTTCTTGTGTGATAGTATTGAACATCACTATGGTACCAGTATGGAGGGTAAAATGCCTCCCATTCCACCAGGCAGAAAGACCATTGCTGAAATCTTGGGCGAGAAGTGAAGACATCCATAGAGTAATCAAAACCCCTGTTTGGGGCTCTACAAGAAGTTTTGCCAACTGGTAAGTTCTGATGTGGTTCTTGTTAGCTTTGCAGTTTTAAAGCTGCTTTTATGGTGGCTATGGCAGATGAAGCTTGCATTTTCTACTGTGCTAAAGATCTAGATACATATTTGTTTAGTTCGGATGAAATAGGTAGGCAGGAACAGATTAGAGCTGTTATAGTCATAGAGAGTATCTGTGCAGTGACATTAGTTTTTACTCAAGTTGCAATGGTCGCCTCACTAAATGTTGATATTAAGAACTGCGCAATTTGATATGAAGAACTATAGCCTTTGTTTTGTTGTATCAAGATCTTGTTGTGTATTTGTAGGCAATTAAAAATTTCCTAGTTCTATGCATTTCGTTATTTCTTTGTATGTAGATTAAGTAGGTAGAATGGGGACATTATGATTTGACTTCTTTGTATTATTTCTTCAAGATACAATTATGAATTGCATGGTAGTGCTAGCTGTGTTTGGAAGTAAATATTTTTCTCTCTTTAGCACCCCTAATTTTTGTTCAATGAAGTCAATTCTGTTCGTCTCGTAGAATATGAGCTGCATTTCTGATTTTTGTATTAGTTTTTAAACTCTATGAAATGCAAATCACAAGTTTGGTTCAATTCTCTTTATATAAATTTTATTGAGGATAATATCTTCCTATATTTCAAGTTGCAGCTTTTTTTATTGTTCATTTCCTTATTGTTAATTCTGGACATTTGAATCATGGGAGTTTTTATAGAATCTTCCACATCAAAGGTTACAGTATGTTTTGGTGTTTAATTCATCATTGAATGTTTTGGCGTTTACACGAACAAATGGTGCACAACACCCTTGTGGCTGAAGCTTTAAAAAAGCAGGAGCCAAGGCTATAGCCTTCTCGCAAGAGTGAAGCACTCAACAGCAAGCAAAACTCCCTACTCAAGAGCAAGCAAAACTCCCCGATTTGTATTTCGCAGAGGTCCCATTCCAAATTTGGATTTGATAGAGCTTCCAATGGATTTGACGTCCCATTCCAAATTTGGATTTGACAGAGCTTCCAATGGATTTGACAAGATTTTTGGATTTGGCAGTGCCTGCAGCTCAGAGCTTGGAATCCCTAAAAACTTGGAGGTAGGGTGGTCCATAGTTGCACCAGAACGTGTTCCTATGCCTCTGGAACAATAAGGAACAAACAGCGGAACAAAACAAGTTTCAACAAGTGTCGAAACGGCATCCGAAACAAAATAAAAAACTAGTAATAGTTCTAACATCATGAGAGCCAAAATATATATTAGCAAATAATCTAGCTTAGATACAATATTAGCAGCCATTCTAGCTTAGGTACAATACTAGCAGCCATTCAAAATTGTTCAACGTAAAAAAAGAGTACATTTGGCAGCCAATTTTCTATAATTATAGCAGATTGGAAATGATATCTGAACTTAGGTACAAGTTCAGATCTGGTTGACCTCACAAAAGATTATATAAGGCAGCAATTGTAGTAAATAGTACCTAAAACTAAAGAACAGATCGTTTAGAACTAGATCATTCTTCATTTTCATCTATATCAGATTCTTTGTCATCTTCTTCATCTTCATCTGTAACCCACCTCATCTGTCGTAAGAGGTCTGGGAAGAAGAAGAATGGATATAAGAGGAACATCATATGGGAAGAAGAAGAATGGATATAAGAGGAGCATCGTATCTGCATGGCCGGGCAAAATAAATAGTCGAAGGCATTAATGGCAAGGCAAACACATGCAAAACGCATGAAAAACGAACGTGGAAAAAAACATTTTTGTTCCGAAAACGTTGCGCTCACGTAGGTCGAGCTTCCGTTCCGATACATGATCTGTTTTGATCCAATCCGTTTCGTTCCTATGTTCCGTTGCAATCATGGTTGCCGACTTTTGGATTTGGGAGCCTGCGGCTTTCAGATTTTTGCCCTGGCATGACTGCCAGGGTAGATTCGAGCTGCATTGATACATTGGATGAGCATGCTGGAAACCTCTTACCAGCCCATCACTGACCCAATAAACCCCTTACCAGCCAATTCAGCATGGCTTTCTAATTCTGGACGAATCACATTCCCTTCTTCGACCATTCACACAAAAACCTCTGCAAATAACTCTTGATAATAAGCAACACTAAGCACCTCAAACTCTGTATTTATATGGACCAAAATATAGTACTCCACAATAATCATATGCACGTGAATACCCTCCTTGATAATAAGATCCTCAAAAAATAGCACTAAGCACCTCAAACTCTGTATTTATACGAACCAAAATACAATATACAAATCAAAATACAATACTCTACAATAATCATATGTCCAACCAATGCGTGAATACCCTCCACCAATACACAAACTATTGTGCAAACTTTATTCAACACATCAAAGTTAAAAGATCATCAAGTCTGATTACAAGTTAAATCATACGGTAATGTTATTTTAAGAGACTATAATTTAAGATTCCAGATCTTGATTCAAGTTATCTTGGGAGGATAGCACCTACTATGTCGAAGGACGCATCCTAAGGACATATCCTTATTTCAACTCTAATTGCTTTTTTTTTTACCACAAAAAAGATAGTGTCGTTGATTTTAATCATTGAATACATAGGCCAAATTATCAGCCATACACGTGGCAGCGGCAGTGAGAGCCCAACAAAGAAGTAGAATTTTGTTCCAGCGGAGAAGAAGCAGCAGAGAAGTGGAGCCATGTGCAAAGAAGATAGAAGAAGCCAAATCCGCACAAGTTCATTCTAAACGATCTCGTGATGATGAACAGAGTAATTATTCTGATGATCATAGTGGTCGTTCTGGTCATAGGCGTGGATGCGATTGTGGCCATGGATATGGTCGTGGTCCTCTCCCTAAGAAAAATCGCTCTATTGTTTGCGAATATTGTAAAAAGTAGGACATCCTGAAGATGAATCTTATTACAAGAAGTTTGCTATTGAGCATAAACTTCTTCTTGACATACGAGATGAGGGACACTGGCTTCATGATGCAATTGAAGTGGTTAAAGCTAATCATTCTATGCTTGTAGATTCTGGTGCCACTCAACACATGACTCATCACAATCATTAGTTGATACAATATCGCCCTCTTCTTGCTAAGAAATTTGTCTATCTTGGTGACAATAGACCTCTTGCAGTCAAAGGCATTGGTACCCTTCAAATTGGCACATCTTCTGGTGTGCGGCTTTTGCATGGGGTTCTACATGTGCCGGACCTTTACCGCAATCTTCTTTCTCTTGCTCTTCTTACTGATATTGGCTTCCTTGTTCAGTTTGATAGACCTGTCTGCCGTTTCATGAAAGATGGTCTTGTTTTTGCCACTGATTTTCGTCAAGGCAATCTTTATGAACTCAAATTGAATGATGAGCTTGCTAATGTTGTGATATCTCGTGGTGATGATATCAGTACTTTGTGGCATCGATGTTCTGGTAATGCTAACTTTCAAGCTTTTTTGGACACGAGCTATGATGATCTTGTGGATTTGGATATGAGCTGTGATGATCTTGTAGATGGTCTCACTTTGTCAACACATGGTGTACTGGGTGTTTGTGAGGACTGTGCTCTTGGCAAGCAACATCGCCACTCATTCTCTGGAGAAGGACATTGTGCAACCCGTGTCTTAGAACTTGTGCATTCTGGTTTTTGTGGGCCATTCTGTAATTCCATTGGTAAAGCCCTATACTTCCTTCTCTTCATTGATGATTATACTCGCCAGAACTTTTTAATCCCAAAAAATTTGGCGTGCTATCTGTCTTTTGTACATTTAAAAAGCTGGTTGAGGTTCAAATTGGAACTATAATTCAAAGATTGCGAACTGAATGGTGATGAGTTTAAATCTTTGGCTCTTGACAAGTTTGTGCAGATTCAGGCATTTTTTGTGAATATACAACACCTTTTTCTCCTCAACAGAATGGTGTTGCTGAGAGGAGAAAGAATCGCACTATCATGAATGTTGTGTGTTGCATGCTTATTTATTCTGGTTTGGATAAGTGTTTTTGGGCAGAAGCTGTTGCCACTGTTGCGTATGTGCAAAAACACTTCTTCTCTGAAAAGTAAAACTCCATTTGAAGCCTGGTTTGGTATTAAATCTAATGTTGCTAATTTGCGTGTCTTTGGATGTACTGTTTATGTTCATATTCGTACTGAAAAAAAGAAAAAAAAAGAAGGATTGATGCTATTTCTAAAAAAGCTATTTTCCTTGAATATGCTTCTCTAAAGCATACCACTTTTGGGATATTACTTCTCGAAAGATTATCACTGGTCATGATGTTGCTTTTGATGAGCTTTCCATATTACATTTTGAGCCTACTAGTCAACATGAAAGTGAAATACTTGCTGAATTCCCTTTTTTGGATGATGATCTTCTCATTAATGTCCTCATTCCTCCTTCTATTAATGCGAATAATCCTACTCCTGTCATTTGCCCCTGCCCTCCTTGATGAATATAATCCGATTCTTGCCCCTGCTCCTGCTGAGGCTCTTTTGTCCCTGAGTTTGCTCATGATTTTGCTAATGATGATGATGATGATGATGATGATGATGAGGAAGATCATGGTGGTCTTGATGAAGTTATTCATGAGGTTGCTCATGATGATGAAGTTGTTCATGAGGTTGCTCATAATGATGATCTTATTGCACGTCGAGCTTGGAAGCCGACGCAACGGATCTTAGACTATCATTCTGCTTTGGCTATGACTGCTGATCTAATTTCTGTTAACGATGCTCTAACCTCAGATCAAGTAGAATCTTGGAGAATGGCTATGGAGGCTGAGTATGAATTCTTGATCAATAAAGGTACATGGAAACTTGTGGAATTGCCTGCAGAACGTTACCCCATTCAATGTAAGTGGCTTTTAAGACCAAGGTTAAAGCTGATGGTTCTTTTGATAAATTTAAGGCCCGCCTTGTTGTCAAAGATTTCTCACAGGTTGCAGGTGTAGATTGTGAGAAAATCTTTTTCCCAGTTGTACGTCCTACAAGTTTGCAAGTGTTATTAGCATTTGCAGTGCAACATGACCTTCATACACATCAAATGGATGTAAAGTTTGCCTTTTTGAATGGAGATTTGAGTGAAGAGATCTACATGGTACAACTAGCTGGATTCATTGTGTCTGGACAAGAACACTTGGTGTGTAGATTGAGAAAACACTTTATAGTTTGCGGAAAGCTTCTGGAGCATGGTTCATAAAGATTAACACTTTTCTGCTTTCCGCTGGATGCTGATTTGAGCAAGCAAAACGGGTCCTTTTATGTTTTCATTGCCTTATATCGATGATAAATTTTTTGTTTGCAATGATTTACCATACTTACATAGAGTGATAAGTTCTATTGTATGCAGCCTTTGAGATGGTATACTTGGGTGAAATTCACTCATGTTTAGGTATTCAAGTGCAACATGACAGATCTAAGGGTTTGTTACACCTTTTACAATCCACATCCATCTCTGCGCTCATTGAAATTTTTGGCCTTCTTGAAGCAAAATCACAAGTACTCCTCTTGTTGCTAGCTCCAAATATTTCAAACTTTCTCAAAAACAAAGTCCTTGCATTGATGAAGAAAGATTGCAAATGAAAAATTGTCACTATGCCAGTTTGATTGGTGCATTAATGTATTTGGCTAATGCAACTCGCTCTGATATTAGTTATGCTGCTAATACTCTTGGTCAATTCACGATTAATCCTAGATAGGTTCATTGGACTGCAGCTAAAAGGGTTTTGCGATACTTAAAAGGCACTTCCACTTATGGCTTGTTGTACACAAAGAAAACTGATATCAATGTGTTGACTTTGATAGGCTATACAGCTGATTGGGGTAGTTGTCCTGACACTTTTAGTTCTGCTAGTGGGAGTTGTTTTTTTGTTTGGAAATCTTTAGTTTCTTGGATGAGCAAAAAGCAACGATATGTTTATGTTTTCACTACAGAGGCAGAGTATTTGTTGCATCTGTTGCTAGCAGAGAATTGGTCTGGTTACGAGGGTTGATGGATTGTTTACGTCAAATTTAAATGAGACCTACTTTATTCATGTGTGATAATCAAAGCACAATTGCGTTAATGGAGGATGAGGTTTTTCATTTCAAATCCGAACATATTGAGCTGCACTATCATTACATCAAGTTGGAAGTATGAAAGGAGAATATTATTCTTTAATATTGTCCAACTTTAGCAATAATTGCGGATATCTTCACCACGACATTAAGACTTCAGAAACAAGAGACGCACAAAGCAGTTCTTGTAGAATCTTTTGTTCTTACTTGAGTAATTTGTTTTGAAGTGCTTAGCACTAGATTAAAGATGCAAGGAGGGATGGTTGGAAGCATCTTTAACTATGAGGTATAATTATTTTGTTGAAAAGGCTAAAGTTGCAGGGAGGGTATTCGAAATCTCTTCCTTATATGAGATGTGGTGCACCTTTACCATTTCCCCTTTTCCTAATATGGCACTCTTGCCTAATAAGGCATATACTTATGTATAAATATATATATATATTTTTTACGGATGAAAGCCAAAAGGTTTATTAATCAGATAAAAAGTACAAAATTTACATGTCTTGTCTAACTGTGTAAGCACAAAAAAGATGCCACAAGAGCACGAGCCTGGAGCACAATGTGCTTACTCCAGAAAGGGAGACTAACGATAAGAATCAATTCGAAGATACTGAATCCAGATGCGTTCCATCATTTTTGAATCAAGAGAGGAGCACTCATAGGCTGTCAGTATCTTTTTCTGGGCCACCGTAATAACACCATGTGCAGATGAATAAATGCCTTGGAAGATGTGATGTCTGCGACGCTTCCATATCGACCATAGGAGTCAACTAGAACCAAGATGAAATGCCTTCTGTTTAGCTGCGGGCCACGCATTAGGATAGGATGCCAAGAGGATGCATCGGCAGTCTAATGTACTGTTAAACAAGCCTTGTAGCCAGGACCATGCTGGTTGAATCTCTGGACAATCAAAGAGACAATGCTCAAGAGTCTCAATGGCTGAAAGGCAGAGCGGGCATACTGCAGATATGCGAGGATCATAGCGATGTCGGAAGGCATTAATGCGCAGGCACCTGTGGATAACCTGCCACAAGAGTACAGAGACTTTAGGGTGGAGCAGCCTATCCCAAAGCCATTGCCATGTACGACACAAAGTGCGTTGTGGAACCTGTAGGTGCCACCCATCTGGCAACTGGAGGGGCTGTGGTGCTAAAAGAAGGCGATATACTGATCTGACAAAGTGCTTGCCTTTGTGAATATTTCCATGGCAGTCCCATGGCACTCTTTCAGCAACACCAACTTGCACTACAAGAGGCAAATTTTCTGCGACCTTCTCCCATAGAGACACATCCCACTGAGAGAGCAAGAACTTTGCCTGAAATTTAGGCCAAGATAGTAGGCGACCCGCTTCATACCATGCTTGAATAGAGACAACGCCTGCCAGAATCCATCGTCTCTATGTAAGGGGATGAACTGATGCTGCTAGTGGAGGTGCTGAGAAGTTTGAAGGCAGTGGTGCCCACCACCATGAAGTCTCCAATAGGATGTGGATGGAGGGACATGGCCAGAAAAGATCTTATGTATAAATATTGATCTCATGTGAATGAAGTTTTATCTTGTTTTGTGGGCAAAGTGTCGCACTCATAAACTTCTCTTTGCTGCTTTCTCTACATTCTTAACAGTTTTTAGCTGCAATACAGACGAACCTCTAAATGAAATATAGAACCACAAAACACCAATCCACAAAGAAAAAACAAGAGGAAACGGTTCAATTTGGTCAGAACATGAGGGATAAATTCTTGGAAAAAGAAGTTGGAAATAGTAATAGCAAACCAAAAGTCAAATCCAACCTCCACGATGAATGCTTCAAATTAGGAAGCAGATGCACTCAATGCCCAAAGGAGAAAACTCAAGAGGGTGACCTTCAACATAACTAAAGGTATAGCACCGACTGGAGGGACGAGCAGAAGCTCTTGGAACTGCTATAGACGGAACATTTTCATCACCAAAGACCGGCAGAAGCTTTAGGTGTAGAAGGTTTAGTCACAGGGACATGACCGAGTGGAAAATGTGAATTCAACTTACATTTTAGATTACATTGATACACAAGCTAAAATGCCAATTCAGAATACACCAGCGAAAATGCGAATTCAGATTAGATTGATACATCATTGAAAAAAATATAATCATGAAAGACTAAACAAACAAGACTGCTGGAAAACTAAACAAACAAGGCTGATGATATAAAGATCATTTGTTTATTTAAGTGCAAACGGTCCTGGTTCTTTTGGGTTGATTGATTTGCAAATCTGACCTCGAAAGTTTCCTTCTGCAAATCAGCTTCAACCAAGTCTAAATTAACACTTGGGCCAAGTGTTCAGGGTTTCGAAGAAAAGTGGCCATGAAATCGTTCAAGACGATCCTCGGATTAATAACTAGTTTGCGAAAGACTTTTGCATCTCTTGTTGGCCTTGCGCTAGTATGTTGGTCATATTTTGGTTGTGAGTTTGTGGCTCCCTTAGCTATGGATGGTTTGCATATGGTTGTGTGATGTGCCCTTCGTGCCACTGGATGGTTGTAAAATGGTGGCCCTTGTGCCAGCGCATGGTTGTGAGGTTGTGGCCCTCATACCAGTGGTTGGTCGTGTAAGATTGGAGGTCATCGTGGTTATGGCCTCGAGTCAATGGTTTCTTGCCAGGCATTTGGTTGTGTGGTTGCGGCCTATCAATATGATTGTTATAGTACCTTATTTCTTGTAGTACATGTGTAGATCGATAGTTTGTGAGCTTCTGGCATCTCTTCATGCCTTGTGGTTGCAGGCCTTCTCTATTAGCTTTGTTGTAGGAGACTCGAGCACCATTGCAGTTAATAAAGAAGTGTTGTTGAATTCATTAAGATTAGTGGGACCACACTAGTAGCTAGTATGTTTATTTATGAAAGACCACCCTTGTGTCCTTTGTCGCGAGTATTCATTGCAAGATCATCGCCCTCTTGTATATAAAGGATTTGTGTCCTTTCTCCGCTTTCTTCTTCCTCATCAACAAATCCATCCGTGTCTCCTTCCTTCTCCTTTTGTTTAGCCAGATCTTCCCACCTACCACCCCATACTAGTAGCTTTCTGCTCAACGTTGATCTTTGCCCACAACCTAGCTAATGGGACCCTTTACTTTTCTTATTGCTTGTTGCCAGACTCCGACTTCAAGCGTGTTATACATAACCTTGTGTTGGTGTTGTGATAGTGTTTAGAACCTTGTGCCTTGTACTTTGCGATTATGGTAAGTTCGTTGGTGGAGGTGGCTCGAGCAGCATTAGCATTGTGGCTCATGTGTGGTTCTTGTTGTGGCATTATGACTTTATGAAAGCATTGCGACTCATATTGTGTTGTAGTGGAATGTTGTGGCTCGAGCAGCATTGCGTTGTGGCAAATGTGGGCTATTGTTGTATGTGCTAGTGGAGATTGTGAGATCTTGACCTATGTGCTAGTGCTTGGTTATGATATTGGAGGCCCTCGTGCCTAGTATAGTTGGTTGTGAGATTACTGCCCTTGAGTTAGTGGATGGTTGGAGATATTGTGAGCTCTGTGCTTGGCATGTCATTGCGTGGTTGTAGCCCTCCTACTAATGTGCAGGTTGATAGGCGGTGAGCTTCTGCTATTTCTTCATTATTTGTGGTTGCAGGCCCATTCATCAAGCTTTATTGTCAGAGAATCAAGCATCATTGCAGATGTCTAGGAGTATTAGAGAACCTGGATTATTAGCTCTACTCAAAGAATCGTAAACTCAATCGTGTTTATAGCCTATCATTGATTAGTGTTACTATTATCGTCAAGTTTTTTAATCCCGACTATAATGGTCTACACTTTCAAAGCATTGTTGTATGTTAAACACTATACCATTGTATACATTTGTAAGCTTTGTATATTCTATTGTTGTTTATTGGAGACGCCAGATGAGGCTTTTCTTTCAGCTCTTCTTCATTTAGTTGCCTGATGTTTATCTTCGTATCACGATAAGAAGATAATATACGTATTTCTTGACAGCTCAATTCTAAGACCATTTTATATTATGCATTCTATATTTTTTGAGCTTCTGTTGGGTTCATATCAAAATTCAGAGTATTACAAATGCAGTCGTGTATCTTAAGTGTGTTATAGTCGTGTCTTTTAGGCTTCCCATGGGTAGAGTATCTTACGAGTGCTCCATTTTATATTTTTACATATTTTTTGTGTTTATGTTGGTCATATGACTGCAATATTCATATAATCTCCCCGTAGAAATTGTTTGAACCACAAGGCAGATTGTTTTGGGTGCCTCTTCAAGCCATCGTTCTGATCCACGTGAAACAATCCATACTTCCAGACATACCCAGCAAACCACTCCCAGCTATCCAAAAATGACCATGTCATGTAACCCTGAACATTTGCTCCATCCCTGCGCATCATTGGCACATTAGATCATTGTCAAGCCTCAAATACATATTTTAATCCTTCTATGCCTGTACCTTATTGCAGCCCTCAAGCACTTGATATATCCCTCAAGGTAGGTAATTCTCAATTTATCTTGCAATAGTTTTCCTTTTGAAGAAGTTTCCACATTCATATCTGCAATGCCTGCACAAATGCATCAGCTGTTAGGATCACTATAGAGATAAATGCTTGGTCTGACATGCATCATAATACCATTTTCTGTAATCACAATAGGTACATTGTTGTAGTGCCACTTGGTGTGATTAAGAATCCTCCAAATGCCCCAAGGAACAACGTTGAAATCATAGACCTGAAATAAGAATGTGATGCAACAACTATTGCAACACTTACATAATCAAGTACGCCAGCTACTTACGGGTGTTCCAATAGCAACTCCATTTTTTAGTGCTGAAAAATCATCAAGATTAACATGTTACCATCTTGTGGCAGTCAACTTTAATGCAATCCTAAAGGATTAAGGAAAAATCCATAATGCTTACGTGTTGTATGAATTAGAACATCTTCATACAGACCACTCATACCACCCGTATCATATGGCGGATCATTCGTGGCATAGATGGATGTGTAATGATTGAGACCAACGAAGTCCACAGAACCTTGTATAGAAATGGATTCCTCCTTGGTAAATTTTGGCAGGCGATTTCCAACTCTCTGATGCATTATTGGAGGATAATCACCAAAAACCACAGGATGCATTCCCCTGCATTAAGGAATGAACTGGACTGTAAGTACAGGAAATAATAGCTTGCATCTTATGCTAATGACTAACATACCATCCAAGTTCAAAATCAAGCCCTCTTTGTGCTGCTGCTATATCTGCAGCTGAATCTGTGAGAGGCTCAAACCATCTTGAATAAAAAATGATGCCTATCTGCCCCCCTTGTTTGATCTGCATCACAAGTATTTCAGTATTGTGAACAATGCCACCATTTCCTTTCCTCATGTCTAACTTCGCTTAGAAGCACACCTGGAACTGTTCCCTGTACAATTTAGCTGCAGCAGCATGGGCAAGCAGCATATGGTGATGTACAATATAAGGCTCTGTAGCTGAGTTCCCTGCAGTGCAGTTTTTGAAACCCTTAGAGCACCGTTGTGGTGGGATCAAACCTATGTTATGTTAGGCTCATTGAATGTGATCCAGCTCGTTACACGGTCCCCAAATGCTTCAAAACATGCTTTGGCATATGCTTCAAAGTCCTTACTGCTAGAAAGAAGATTCAAACACATCAGAAGCTGGACAAGGGCTGCAAAATGAAAAACGCTATGCTACTTGCATGATATTGTCACTTAGCCAGCCTCCATATGATAATTCCAGTGCTAACGGGAGATCCCAATGGCTTAATGTCACGTATGGTTTGATGCCTATAAACACTAATAATCTTAGAGACATAGAATTCTAAAAACTTTATTACAGAAACGTAACAATACCTTTCTCCAATAAGCTGTTGATCAGGTCGTTGTAGTGCTTCACACCCTCTTGGTTCACGTGGTCCCCTTGCCCCTCTGATTATAATACACACCATTAAGCGAAGTGTTCATGCATGGGAAATAGTAGAGGAGAGGAAATGTTTTACAGGGGTTCAGCATACGTAACATCTGTGCCAAGAACTCTGATGAAATATCAAATCCAGGGAAGTTTCATATCTGTGGTATTGCATAAGGAATGCAGACAAACCATCTTCTTATAGCGAGACGGAACAAATTACAAGAAATATCGGCCATCGTTACCGAGCTCAGTAGCTTGTCCGGCTTGTTTTCTTTTTTTTTGCCGATTACTTGGAATTTAAAAGTGGAAGGCAAGGCAGACCTGGAAAAATGCGTGTCCAAGCTGATGGAGATCCTCATGCCATTAACGCCTAGATCGTTTAAGAGCTCAATATCCTCCTGCATCGAGTTTAACACCTAATTAGCTCCGGAAAGTGTTAGATCAAATTTCATCTCTCTTACCTTGTAACGGTGATAAGTATCTGCAGCCATATCAGCGTTGCTGCCATCAAGAATGTTTCCTGAACAGCAAACATACTTATGAGTTAAAAACTATATTTTAGAGTAAAAAAAGACCTCTAGAGTAGATTAAGAAACGGACACCTTGCGTCACGGTTGGGCAAATTCCGGGGTAGAGAGGGTAAATTCCGGCTGAGTTGGCAATTTACCGTCCAGTATGGCAAGTAGGCGGATGTGCTCCCGCCCAAAAAAATGAACATTCCGGAATGTGGCCGGCAGCTTCTCTACAAACCGGAACTTGTAGGTATGAAATTTCAAAGGGAAGAGCCGCCATTACCTTGCTAACGACTTGGCTCCATTCAAAGAAAGAAGGTAAGACAAAAAAATTCTCTTACTTATACGGCAAAAAGCAAAACTAGAAATAGGTTGCTTGCTAGCTTGTAAAAACTCAACGTACAAAATTAACTAAGTTGTTTGAGATTTCTTTGAATGATTATTAACTAAGTTGTTTGAGATTTCTTTGAAGGATTTGATGTGACATGTGATAGTTGTGTATGTATGTTTTATGCTTATCATTCGAATTTTCAAGCATGTGTGTTACGTACTTCACATTCCCCCTTTCTAAATTACTTTTGATTTTTGCTAAGCAGCTCCTTCAATTTGCACGATGGTGGGCTTGGAGGAAGTAAGAACTCTTGGAGAGTTCTATGGAGTTGAGAAAAACGTTGGCGATAAAGTTTTTGCTCCAATAGTGAATAAAGAAAAGTTGCTTGAGGAATATGGGATTTTTAAGAGACAGGCTACTACTGAATGGTTGGGACGAGGTTTCTTGGACACTTGGAGCATGGTAAGTTGCAATGATGTTTGGAAAGGTAAGTTTCCTGAGCTCTTAAAAATTGCTATGATTGGGTTGGTTCAATGTTCTTCTACTGCAACATGTGAAAGAGGCTTCAGTCGTCTTAATATCATAAAGAACAAGTACAGAAATAGACTCAAACGGGATGGCGTTGATGCATTGATCCGTGTAGCTCTAGAGGGCCCTGGAACGGAGGATTATGATTTCAATTCAAGTATTTTGATGTGGAAAGTTTTTCAAGGACTATCGGCATATCTACACAGGCATCCCTCGTGAGGAGCGAGAAGTACTTGTTGATGAGGATATTGATATTGACATGGAAAAAGACTCTACATAACAAGGTCTCTTGCTTCAAACTTATTTATCATGTAATTCATGATTTAAATTTGCATTAAGTTTTTGAATGGCATAACTATTTCTTTTATTTTATGCCCAATGCATTAAGTGTTTTATAGGTCTTCTAACTTTTAACTGCCTTAATTGAATGGCATAAATATTTCTTTCTTGATATGCGCCTTGCATTAAATGTTCTATAAGAGTGCTGATTTTTGTTCTTTCAATATATAAAAGTACTAGTTTGTAATGTGTACACATTCGGTTTAATGGAAAAAATGTAATAGATTCCGGTTACAAAATGTAGTAGCAGGAACTTGCCGGATCAAAATTACAAATTCCGGTTCATTGCAGATATAGTAGGAAAATTTCCGTCCAAGATAAAAAACTTTGCCCAACACTGCTTCTAACAAATTTGCCAATGGCCGCAATAAATGCAACGTGCACACATGTCGTGCTTTGATAATTCGCAATAAATGCAAAGCGTATTAATGGCCGCAATAAATGCAAAGTGCACACATGTCGTGCTTTGATAATTCGCAATAAATGCAAAGCGTATTAATGGCCGCAATAAATGCAACGCATATTAATGGCCGCAATAAATGCAAAAGGTATTAATGGCCGCAATAAATGCAAAGTGCACACATGTCGTGCTTTGATAATTCGCAATAAATTCAAAGCGCATTAATGGACGCAATAAATGCAAAGCGTATTAATGGCCGCAATAAATGCAAAAGGTATTAATGGCCGCAATAAATGCAAAGTGCATACATGTCGTGCTTTGATAATTCGCAATAAATTCAAAGCGTATTAATGGCCGCAATAAATGCAAAGTGTATTAATGGCCGCAATAAATGCAGAGTGCACAAATCTGCCATAAATGCGATGAATGCAACGTGTCATTCTATGGTAATTTTTAAGGAAGAAATTACACTCGAACAGAAAAATGAAACTGCTTTACTATAGGCCTTGGCCGCCGCGATAAATTTCTTGTAGGATTTAAATAGTTCTCTCAATTCTCTCTATCATATATAATTTCATTTGTTCAAAATAGGCTTGTATTTGTATTTTCATATTTTTTTTAGGATTTAAATAGTTCTCTCAATTCTCTCTATCATGAGAAATGTTCTATCTCCTAGAATAGTCATTCTAGAACATTCTGCCGAAGGGTATTGCACAAGCCTTTGCAGTCTACAGGGAACATCACTTTAGAGCAATGGGTCCACTATTTGCAGCAGCTTTATGATCTGCTTGGGATTCGTGTAGCAATACCCCCACAGATAGACCCAACACTAGTCATCATGGGGGCTGATGTCACCAAGGGCTTACAACATCCCGCTAATGGCAAGGTGGCAAATTTGTACGGCATGCAGGCCGAGTTGTTCAAATGGGTCGGGCCCCCAATAGTCCTAATAGCATTGTTCAATCGAGCATTCAAGAAGCCCCAAAGACGAACCATTAGCAGGATTGTTTCCATATACAAGGCGAGTCACCCTCACTGCCCAACCAATTATTGCACCATCATGGTCAGTTTGCTCTTTGCAAAACTGCTGGCGGTCATTTCTGAGCAACAGTTGATGATGTGGCCAGAGGAAGAGGAGTTGCACGCTCTCACACAGGCAGGGATATATTTATCATATGAAAGGTTAGCTCGTGCACCATATAATTAGGCAGCTCATTATATGGCGATGATGTGGACCTCTTAGCCTACACCCCATATGACATGCAGCACCATCTAGAATCTCTGGATACTTTTTGCCAGTTCACTGGCATGCAGGTTAATTTGGCTAAGACGAAGGTGCCATTCGTCTCATCCTTGCGCCAACCAAGACCTTTTTCCTCCACTTACCAGGGCCAAAATGTGGAGGTGGCTCCCATCTACAGTATATGAGTGGAGTTTCCTTTCTACCACATATGGGGACGCTTCCATTCGGCTGTGCGTTACAGGAGGCTAGAAAGCATTATGTGCCTAGGCCCATCAGTCGCACTTGTTCAGGGCCTTAGTAGAGCTTGTTCTCTTACCTGGGATTGAGGTTTAGGGCCCAATAATATTCCTTGCCACCTGAAATGATCTGGAGCAAGTGCAGAAAGCTTTCTTAGCTCGAGCACTTGCAGTAAAGTCCATACTTTCTTATCAGATTGTACTAGAGAAAGCATGTTTCTTGCCATTTCAATGGGTTGCACTGGACCATCACATCATCTATTTTCAGAAAGTGCTCAGTATGGGCGACGCACGTCTCCTTAACTTTGCTTATGCCATGGCATTGGGTCTATAATATCTTAATGCCTCGGGAGGAAAAAATGAGCTTAATAGTTCTCTCAATGGAATGTGCATAAGCGTAGGTGCATGTAGGTCCAAACTGAATAAGCGGCAGTACCTTGATGCTTAGCAAACTCTGCGATGCAGGCACTCTAGAATGTAATGGAAAAACCTCTGGGCCGGATGGTCTTCCAGCTGAATTCTTCAAGAAAGACTGGCCCATCTTAGGGGATTGTATCACCAAGTTAGCCAATGAGTTTAGAATTGGGAAATGTCTGGATGCTCGGATCAACACCAGCCTTATTGCTCTTATCCCAAAGATTGATTCTCCTGTCTCCTTTTCTAATTATAGACCTATCTCTTTGACTAACGTTATTTACAAGATTATTGCAGGTGCTATTGCTGCTAGACTTAAGAAGGTCCTTGATTCTATAATTAGCAGTTCTCAATCAGCTTACCTTAAAGATAGATATATTCTTGATAATGTAGTCACTGCTATTTTGGGTCTGCAATGGGCTAAAGATTTCAGACAGGGAGATGTCTCTTCTCAAATTGGACATTACCAAGGCTTTTGACACAGTGAGCTGGAATTTTCTTTTTAAAAGCTGCAAGGCCATGGGATTTAATGAAGAAAGCATTGGGATCTTCAGAGCTATTCTTAGGAACTCGAGATCTGTTGTACTTATAAATGAAGAGTGTAGTCCATTTTTCTCTATTCAGAGAGGTGTAAAACAAGATTGTCCTCTTGCACCCTTCCTTTTTTTTATTGTTATGGAGGCTCTTCACAACAAATTGGAAGAAGTTAAGTTTACTAACTCAATTAAGGGTCTATACCTCCCTGAGAACTCTCAGGCAGATCAAATCCTTAATGGGCATTTTGCAGATGACACCTTTATTCTGATTTCCATGGATCATAACTCCATCATTAAGACTCAGCAGATCCTTAATGATTTTGGGGAAGCCTCCCATCCTAATGGATGTCTTGGAGGAAAGAGGGAGCCATGCTTAAATAGTGCCTAAAAGACCTTAGACTGTGGGGTATCATTACACTACCTAATTCATGCCATCCTTAGTGAATGGAAGCAGAAAGGGATTGCAAAGCTAGATAATAAAGACATTGTAAAAAATATATTTATGCCAAGTCACAAATTCTTCTTTTGACTTTGGCATATAACCTTAAAATTCTACGTTTTATTGTTTTTAGCACGGTTACTAATAAGGTTTGGATTACGTTGGCTGTTCTTTAATAACCTTCCTGCAATGAGCTCGCAAAGCTAGCAGCCTTATACCTCAAATGCTTTAATTTGTCTTTACATAGAAGATATTTTCATACATTTTAGAAGTTGAAGATAAAGTTCAAGCCCTCTTTAAGAACCTTCTCGCAATGAGCTTGCAAAGGTAGCAGCCTTGATACCTCAATTGCTTTAATTTATCTTTACATAAACTAAATTTTCATACATTTTGAAAGTTGGGGATAAAGTTCAAGCCCTATTCTCGCCAAACAATTTCTCTTTACACGAAGGATGTTCTTATTTGTTTTGTACAAAAAGTTTGGGATAAAATTCAAGCTTGCTTTGTTGTCTTTGGGCACGGTTACTAGTAAGGTCCTGATCATTACATTGTTGTTCTTTAAGAACCTTTCTGCAATGAGCTCGCAAAGGTAACAATCTTGATACCATGTGTGTTTAAATAGAGAATACTTTCACACATTTCGAAAGTTGGAGATAAAGTTCAAACCCTATTCTTTCGAAGCAATTTGTTTTTACATAGAGGATGTTTTTATCCATTTTGTTTTGAACAAAAAGTTGGGAAAAAGTTGTTTGAGGAAGTAGAAGATTTGATCTCAAAAAGGTGAAGGAAGCAGAAGATTTGATCTTAGAAGGCTGAAAAATACCAGAACAGAGTTTTTCTTCTCCATCGTAGCAAATGCGAACGAGTTCATTGCAGCATAGACAACTAGCACAATGCGTTTGATTCGTCTGTTCGTGCAGAACTCAGTTTGGCTTAAGTCGAAAGATTTGCAACAGATAGGGCGCTGGCTGGCTTATATAAGAAAGATCCTTAGCTACAATAAAGAAAGCTAGGGTTGTGCATATCCACCTGCATGCCATTGGCTATGGATGCAGATCGACTGCAAGGCAGCAATGTCGTGACGGATTGAAGCCAGAGATCGGAGACGGATTGAAGCCCCTGTTTTGCTCTGCCCCTGTTTTGCTGTGCCACGATTTGGAATTTGGGCTCTAGTGGCACCGCTCCGCAAAACGCGAAACCTTATTCTACATATTAATATTGAAGGAATAATGACATAATTTGAAGCCAATGGTTATTAGATTATTTTAAGTTGAATCTACCATCATAAGTTTGCATACTGTTTAAAAAAGCAATCAAGAAAGTAGTTCGTCGTAAAAAAACCTTTGAACTTTTGCACATATTCTTTAACAAGCTAAGATTCAATAACAAATAAGATTGCTCATTAACAAGGAAATTGCAGTAACAATGATATGGGAGAAAATTTTGCTAAGACAATATGTAAAATAAATTAGAAGGCTTAGCACTATGTATAGATGTCTGTACACACACAGACAGATGGCTTTAGTTTAAATTTCTTATGTCTGACAAAGTGTTCTCTCACTGACACTATATGTAATTTGTGGAATGTCTTGTGTGCATATCCATGCCCAAAACTATTTGGTTGCATGCAAGCAATCTTTATGTACAAGTTTGTAATCTGGTATTCTTACATCGGTTCATATGACCGCAATATCTGTATAATCTCCACGTAGAAATTGTTTGAACCACAAGGCCGATTGTTTTGGGACCCTCTTCAAACCATCATTTTGATCCACATGAAACAATCCATATTTCCAGACATACCCAGCGAACCACTCCCAACTATCCAAAAATGACCAGGTCAAGTAACCTTGAACATTTGCTCCATCACTGCATGTTCCACACAACATAAGCACCCTAAGAAGCCTCAAATATATTTTACCGTTCTATGTTTTGTACCTTAAGGCAGCCCTCAAGCATCTGATATACCCCTCAAAGTAAGTAACTCTCAACTTATCCTGCAACAGTTTTCCATTTGAATCAGAAACCACGTCCATATCTGCAATGCCTGCACAAATGAATAATCCATTAGGATCATTTTATAGAGAAATAGATGCACTCATGTTTGTGTTTGAACTTACCATTTTCTGTAATCACTATAGCCACATTATTGTAGTGCCAGCGAGTGTGATTGAGAATTCTCCAGATGCCCCAAGGCACAACATTGAAATCATATACCTGCAATTAGAATGAAATCGAACAATTGTCGAAATAGCTTAGACAATGAAGTATGCCAGATTACTTACAGGTATCCCAATAGGCACGCCATTTTTTAGTGCTGCAAATAATCATCAAGATTGATATTCAAGTTACCATCTTGTATCAATTGATTAAAGTCTTACTAAAGCATTACTGTAATCTACAGGGCTTACATGTCGTATGAATGAGAACATCTTCATATGAACCAGTCATGCCACCACTATCATATGGAGGATCGTTTGAAACATAGACAGATGTGTAATGATTCAGACCAACGAAGTCTACAGAACCTTTTATTGAAACTGATTCCTCCTTAGTAAATTTTGGCAGACGGCTTCCAACTCTCTTAACGATTATGGGAGGATAATCTCCAAAAATCACAGGATGCATTCCCCTGCAATTAAATACGAACAGATTTGGGTCTATAAAAAATAACTTGGCGCATAAAACACTGGGTGCTATACAGTTAACTTACCATCCAAGTTCAAAATCCAGCCCTCTTCTTGCTGCTTCTATGTCCGATGGAGAATTAGTGAGCGGCTCCATCCATCTCGCATAGAAAATGATTCCTATCTGCCCCCCTTGTTTACCCTGCACATGATCCTTTCATACTTAAGAACATTGCCTCCATTTCTTCATTATTTATCATGTCTAACTTCGGTTGGGAACACACCTGGAACTGTTCCCTGTAAATTTTGGCTGCAGCAGCATGGGCTAGTAGCATATGATGATGCACAATATAAGGCTCTGTAGTCGAGTTCCCTGCAGTGCAGTTTCTGAACCCTTGGGAGCATCGCTGGGGTGGAATTATACCACTATTATAACCCATAGATGCCAGTATGTTAGGCTCATTGAATGTTATCCAATGCTTTACACGATCCCCGAATGCGTCAAAACATACTTTGGCATAAGCTGCAAAGTCCTGACTGCCAATAAGAAGATCAAATACATCAGGGGTTGTAAACTCTGTTAGATCTCGTTTAAAAACCTACATGATATTTTGACTTAGCCATCCACCGTATGATGATTCAAGTGACAATGGCAGATCCCAATGGCTTAGAGTCACGTATGGTTGGATTCCTATGAACTTAGTAAGTGACATAGGCCTCTAGAAACTGCTGAATGAAATATATGGGATACCTTTCTCCAATAGGCTGTTGATCAAGTCGTTGTAGTGATCCACACCCTCTTGGTTCACATGTTCTCCTCGTCCCTCTGAATAGCAGCATAGCGAAATAAGTAGAAAGTTCTGAATGCACTATGGTTACGAGAAAAGCATGGGCCTAGTAGGAAGAAGAGGATTTTTCTGCTGTTTGATATGCACGAAATAAGGCAAAATGAAACCTGGAAAAATGCGTGCCCAAGCTATGGAAATCCTGAGCCCATTAACGCCTAAATTGTTCAAGAGCTCAACATCCTCCTGCACCCGTGTATAATGCCCACTGTCAGCTTCGGCAAAAATTAACCCCATATAAAATTTGATCTTTACCTTGTAGCGGTGATAATTATCTGCAGCTACATCAGCATTGCTTCCGTCTTGAACGTTTCCTGAACAATTAGACATAGTATGTGTTAAAAACAAAAAGGAAAGAAAAAAAAAATTCTGATGCATAAGAATCTCTCCAGAGCAGATTAAGAAGAAAATGAACCTGGGGTGTGAGCGAATTTGTCCATTACGGTGGGCCCCTTTCCACCCTCATTTACAGCTCCTTCGATCTAAATAAACGAAACAGAGCCAAAGCCAAGGATCAGTGCGAAGAATTCAAGCTCAAAAATTCGACAGAAAGGGTCAAAACTAAGAACCTGATATGCCGATGATCCAGTGCCAAAAACAAAACCAGGAGGAAAATCTCGCCTAGAAATGACGGAAGGTCCATCTATGGCGCATTCAAAAACGGAAGAAGCTATGGCCCAAGGAAGAAAACACAGGAGGGCGACCTTCAGCATAACTGAAGGCATAGCATCCACCGGAGGGACGAGCGGAAGCTCTATGATGCAGAGGAACTGCTATGGACGGAACACTGTCATCACCAAAGACCTGCAAGTTTCTTATACAATATATATACAATTTATAGACGTACTAAGTTTGCACTACCTTTTCAAACAAACTAGCAAATACATTTTAAACAAACAATCAAAAGCATTTTAAATTTGGTACTATGCTTAACATTTCAATGGTCCATGCTTAACATTTCAATGGCCAGGCTAGGCTCTTGACCATAGGGGCCAACTTCAATGTTGCTGCTGATTGCAACATGAGATCCCAGAATCTTGCTTGCTTTATGCTCAGGAAGTAGATTCCTCACCGTCAAACTTGGGCCAATGCCCAATTGCCATGTGTGGGGTTCAGGTTCGAGTGTCTGTATCTGTCTCACAAACTTTCAGCTGAAGTCATTAGATGATAGGGACTGGGCACTACTTTCTGCTTTTGCCAGATGACTTCTTTTTATGTAATTTGTCGCTATTTTCTTGTTTTGGTGGCTCATATATTTTAGGGATAATGTCAATCTTGCCTAATAAGGGCCTAACGAAGCCCACTCCCAGCAAAATTGCCTCTTCTAACACATTTTTCCAACATAAAGTTTATGGGGGAGGAAATTTTATGTTAGTCACATCAATGACCACAGGGGTGAATCTATGAAATACAATACAATACAATACAATACAACGACCACAAAATTCAAGAAGTGTTATGCAACGTTGTAACACCACATAAATGAATATTACAGGTTGTAATCTAGGCATGTAATCTCACAAAATTACCTCCCCCCTAACTTTAGACTTGTATAGAAGTCACTAGTCAACATGATAGCATTTCTCTAAC
This sequence comes from Isoetes taiwanensis, assembly GCA_021234155.1. Lineage (NCBI taxonomy): Eukaryota > Viridiplantae > Streptophyta > Lycopodiopsida > Isoetales > Isoetaceae > Isoetes > Isoetes taiwanensis. The sequence continues at coordinate 243,626 of JAJEKV010000305.1, read as the reverse complement.
AATGTAAATGACATGCGCTGGCAACATATAGTGTGTTAGGTCAAAAAGAAGGTTCCATCTCAAATGTCTATAGAAAAGAATGAGAGACTATCGAAAAGAAGATCTAGAGCACCTTTTATTAAGATTGTTAAAGGCGTAATACTTTTTGCATCTCCTGTCGGATATGCTAAATCAAAATGTATAGATTATTTGATACAAACTAGTGGTTCATGTTCACGCACCAAATATGAAACGTTTTCCTAGGTTGCACCTACATTCTTCTCCAACTACCAATTCGTCCCACGTGCTTTTCCTCTTTTTTCCTTCCATGTGCTTCATATATGATGATGGGGTAAAAGCATGGTAGGGTGATAAAAGAAGGCCATCCTAGTATATTATCCTAACATTCATAAGGGTATTAGGACGAGGGGGGTTTCTCATGCCCCCATCCCCACCCCATGCATGTATGCCCATGGATTAGCTCTTAAATCCCCACCGTCAGGTGAAATATCGAGGCAGATGATGACAACTAATGGGGGAGCCATGCATATAGGGTTTGATGCGGATGGGTAGCCATAGATGGGGTCATAAGTCATGGCAGTGAACTGCTGGATGAAAAGAGGAGAGTGAATCTTGGCAGTCCATTGTGGATAGGGGGTGCAAGGAATGTGTAAAAAGGAGGGCTTTAAATACTGGCCGTTGAAAGTCGATGGAAATTTGGGGCTTTTCATCTACATCGTCCAAGTCAAAGTTGGACATTAGGGGAACAACTGACGAAAAATGAGAGATTCGTGATATTTGCTACGCATTGTATCTGAGCAAACTGGATGTCAATGGATTCCGATCTTCAGCTTTTAGTTATGGCAGTTGGAGTAGGCAGTGTTAAATGCGGGTGGGCATATGGAAAGACGTGGCTGTGGAAAGGGAACCATGTAAGCAGGATTGTGCTTTTCTAAGTGAGTGCGAGTTTCAGTGTTCCAGAGTTTCGTTCGGCCGGTTTGTGATAGCTTTGTGGTGATGACAGAAGGTTTTTGGGCATTTTGGTGTGTGGTTGAGGAGATAGATTGCATTGAAGAATTGGGTGGATGGCACCAAAGAGTCTCTAGATATCGTTTTGGTGGTATTTTTATTGGCTCTCAGTCTACAATAAATATAGACTTTATATTCAGATGCATTTTCTTTCATCATCTAATCCTTAAGCAGTGTGTGATGTAGTTAGTTCATTTGAGCTATGCCTACAAGCATTGCAGGTTATAAAGGCGTTTGTGTTGGTCTTAAGAAACACTAGAGTCATTCGGGTCAGAATAGATACAGCCCAAAAACTATTGACCCCTTTTCTTTTCGAAGCAGCCTCTCATATACAGTTGATAATTTAATTCTAATACATTTGAAATTGATTTTGTTGCAGGCTATGTGGTTTCAGTTGAATGCGATTTATTTAACGTAGCACCTACCAAATACTAGACCAATGGTACCTTCAGACACAGTTAAGCTTAAGGTAAATCTCTCAGGCCTGGTGAAGTTTGGCTCAGCCCATTACTATGTTTTAGAAGATGCAAAGCTAAATCCCTTTATATTGATTGCACATGGATCTTCATAAATCCCGCATGCCCTGCTATCGGACTCTTATGTGTATCATGGAGAATGAGCTTATGAACCCCAGATGTCTCAGGAACATATAACTTGTCCTTGTAATAAAGGAGTTCAGCTTGCTTCTTATAATGTCGAGAAAGTCTCTCTCTCCTTATCCGTTCTGGCTTCCTTAGATACACTTTGCCATACCTCCCAGAATTCTGGGTCCGTGGGGAGGACCTGCCAAATCTGCTTGCCAAACTCACTGGAGAGTGTGGAGATAGCATTACAATGCATTCGAGTGACGAATGGATGTCTAAAAAGAGCATTGGCAACAACATTACGCTTGTCGGGGTTATAAATGACCTCAAAATCATATTCCTCAAGGAATTCCATCCACCGTCTTTGTCTCAAATTGAGATGGGGTTGCGTAAAGATGTATTGGAGGCTTTGATGATCAGTATCCAACTGGAATCGCCTTCCAAGTAAATAATGCCGCCAAATACGCAAGGCACACACGTCGGCGAGCAACTCTTGGTCATGCGTGGGGTATCGCTGCTCAGCGTCACTCATCTTTCGGGAATCATAAGCGATAACCTGCCCTTCTTGCATCAGGACTCCCTCCAGTAGCGATTTTACTGGCACTTGTGGCAACCCACTTATCCTTTTGAGGATCTGGCATTGTAAGAACGGGGGCTGTTGTCAAAGCATTCTTTAGGGCTTGAAATCTGGTCTATACCTTGTCTTTCCAATGTGCCATCCAATCCCTAATCTTTTCATGTTGTCCTTGACAAATTTACGGTAATACCGAGCCAAGCCTAGAAAGCTGCGGACCTCAGACACATTGGTTGGAATTGGCCATTCTTTGACTGCTTCAATTTTAGCTAGGTCGGTGGATATCCCCTCTGCGGACACAATATGTCCCAGGTAATCCACCTTGGTGGTGGCAAAGCGACACTTGGAGAACTTGGCATATAATTGGTGGCGCCTCAATTTTTGTAAGGCCAACTGAAGATGTTGTTCATGATCCTCTAAGGTATTGCTGTATATGAGGATATCATCGAAGAATATAATGACGAAATCGTCAAGGTACTCGCGGAAGACGTCATTCATAAGTCTCATGAAGGTGGCCGGAGCATTGGTGAGGCCAAATGACATCACTGTAAACTCGTAATGCCCATAACACGTCCGAAAAGCGGACTTATGGATGTCATCCTTCTTAATCCGTATCTGGTGATACCCCGACCGAAGATCGATCTTCGTAAAATACTTAGCCCCTTGCAATTGATCCATAAGGTCATCTGCCCGTGGCAAAGCATACCGATTCTTAATAGTATGCTTGTTTAGCTGACGGTAATCGATGCACATCCTTAGGATGCCATCTTTTTTCTTAACAAAGAGTATCGGGGCTCCAAAAGGTGAAACACTAGGCCTAATGAAGCCTAATTTGAGGAGTTCCTGTAACTGCTTCTTAAGCTCGGTCAATTCAGGAATACTCATCCGATATGCGGCCTTACTGGTAGGCTTGGTGCCTGGTTCCAAGGTGATTTCACATTTCACCCCTCTAAAAGGTGGCAGCCGATGGATTTCATCGGGAAAAAGATCATAGTATTCTCCAAGAACCAAGGCTATTGCTGGAGGCAAAGCATCAAGGACTTCATCTTGTTTGGACTTAGCTTCCACCGAAGCAAGTCGAATCATGCCCGTGATCTGTGATTTCCTGAGAGCCCTGTGCAACTGGCGTAATGAAATACATTGCATAATAGGATTAACCGGCTTACCTGCTATAGTGACTCGGGCTCCGTTGGCTGCATTGAAGGTGACCTCACATTTTTCACAATCAATGTTGGCCTTGGCAACGGCCAAGAATTCCATTCCCACAATGAGATCATAATGGCCAATATCCATTATTTCCGCTCCTAGGGCAACAGGTGCCCCTGACAGCTGAATATTCAAATTGATACGGCGACCACGGGTGTGGCGTATGGCACCACTTGCCAACGTAACTGGACGTGGCTTAGACCTCAAAGGGGTGATGTGCAAGGCTTCTGCCATTCTAGGAGATGCAAAGTTATGAGTACTATCAGTATCCATAAGAATGACGAAGGGTTTACAATCTACTTGACCAACCGTAGAGATGACAGAGGGCTGGTGGTTGGCTTGACCTGTCTCAATAGCAGCATAAATATGAGACTCACCTGTGATATAGTCAGGCGCGTCATCCGCAGCAGCGTTATCCGGATGGTTTGGGTCCCATGCATCTTCCCAATCCATATCAGCCAGAGCAGTCTGCACTGTCTGTGTAATGTAACGGCATTCTTGCATATGGTAGCCCGGGCGGAAACACCGATAACAAGCCTTCTCCCTACGTAGCTGTTCACGGGTCTCCTTAGGGATAGCTTGGAGGATATCTCTGAAAGCTCATGCAGTGTTGGTAGACTTCTCTAGCACGGCGAAGGAAACTTTCTTCTCAGTCTTCTGGTATCCAGTAGGCGGGAGGCCCTGGACTAGGTGAGTGCCCTCTGTAGGGTGTATACCCCTTGTTATGAGTGAACGAAGAGGGTTGTGGCGGCTGGTACTTCGGGGTGTCTTCTTCTAGGCTAAGTGCTTTAGCCTCTGCTTCTGCAACGGTCTTAGGGTCTATGGCTCGAACCATTTTCCTTATGGTAGGGGATAAGCCCTCAATATACCCTTCAACTGCCCTACGCTCATTTATCCCTGGGACGTATAAGCGTAACCTCATGAACTCATCCGTATAAGACTGGACGGTCATGTTCTTCTATTCCAGGCAGTAGAAGGTTTGGATCTGTTGGCAATGATGGGCCCTGGGCACATAATGTGACTTGAAGGCTTTAGCGAAGACTTTATAGCGGCACCTTCCCCTCGTGAGCCCATGGGAGCGGGCATATCCCTTCCACCAGATTCGTGCTGACCCTGTAAGATTGGTGGTGGCAACTTTGCTGGTATCCTTGTCAGTCATTCCTTATGACTTACCGAACTCCTGCATTTCATCCAACCATGATTCTGTGTCGACTCCATTCCTGGTTTTCCCTGAAAATTGTGCGAGCTTCCGGTTCTTCCAAATGCTAGTGATAGCCGAATCCACTGTTTTCTGATAATCCTTTTTATTGGTTTTGGCATGGTCGGCCTCGTCCTCAGAGGAGTCAGTAGAGTCAGAAGACTCCGAGGCAGCATCCGAGGAAGAACTAGGGCGTGTCCTCTTAGATCGACTTGTTGTGGCGGGTACAAAGTGGTGCAAAAAGCGGTTGGCGGCGGCAAGGGTTCTGTGGGCGCAGAATCTCCGTCGATCTCAGACTCGTGGGCATTTGAGGTGGATTTATTTGTAGTACGTAGGCTTGGAGCTCAATAAGCTGCCGCTTCATAATAGTGAGCTCTTGCTCCGGGGTAAGACGGCCCAGTTGCACGCGTGTCACCCCGGGGAGGGGGGGGGAGGTGGGCATGCACTGTCTAGATAGAAACAAATCCGAAATAAGCATACTAACTTCATTAATTGTGACAAGAATTTTACAAGAGAAACACTTTTATTATTAAGATGAAAACACGGTTACAAGAAGATCTTGACTTCACATAGGAAACAAAAGTTGCATTCAGACAAGGGAAACATTAAGACAAGCTAGCTTAGGGCTGCGTAAAAGGATATAGGATAGAGTATCGAATACTCTCCCTCACTGCTCGGACCATTTTGTACCTAGCCCAAGCTTGGATGATGACATACTGGAATTCCAAGGTAGGGCTGATGATTAGAATATTAAAGAGATCTCGGAGCGCATAATATATTTGTGAAAGATGATCATTAGCATCATCAAAAGCTTCTTGATTAGTGCAGTCCTAATACGACCAAGTTCGACGAAGCGTAAGCTGTAAATGTTTTGAAAGCATGGTCACGAAGGATGTTAACTATTTCGAAGCCCTTGATGGGGTCGTATGGCTCTCCCTCTTCTTCTTCTTCTTCTTCTTCTTCTTCTTCTTCTTCTTCTTCTTCTTCTTCTTCTTCTTCTTCTTCTTCTTCTTCTTCTTCTTCTTCTTCTTCTTCTTCTTCTTCTTCTTCGAATATGTTCTTACCAAGACTACGGTTACTCTATGCACAAACACATAAAAAATACCTCGTTCATGGTAAAAGCATTTACCCAATATCCACCCTGGTTTTTTAGGCCAGGCCACATCAGGCACTCTCCAAACCAATTAATCATTACATTCTACATTTCATATATTCATAAACCATATTATTTTCTATATCCAATATGTTTAATCCAGTCCATTGCCAACTTGTATTCTTCAAATTCCTCAAAGATATAATTTCTATTCAATAATCAGTTTCTCCATAAAACATATTAATTTGTTCGATAACTTTAAGATAAAACTGTCATCATTATCGTAAATATTCATTTGACGATACATCCAAAACACATAAAAATGCAAAATATATAGTAATGATAATCTTCCATTTCTTAAGCTTTCCATATATGCTCATTGCTGTTCGCTATTCAATCTTAGACAGATCTCACCATATTTTTTGATGCACTATAGAAGCTCACTGGTCTTCACGCATCCAATTAGTTTGTAACTTTAACCATCAAATCAAATCGTGGAGAAGATGTTTTGGTTACACACACCCAAACAATGCCAATGTTAGCAAATCATGGTAACAAGACAAGGGGCGTCAGGTAAGCTATAAAACATCATGGCTCTTCGCCCTTCACCCTTTAAGTTCAGCAAATTAGTTCAAATGTTAAGCAAAATCTGCTGTGTATAACGAAAAACAGATGGTATTATGTTTTCACCACAAAAGATACCATGGACCATATCCATATGGTTCCATTATATTCGTAAATTGATGAGACAGAATTTATAGCATCAAGTTTTAGCCATTCAACTATGGGGCTAATATATTCATCTTCCTGCATAATAACCAGCCCTAAATTCATCATTAGGGTCTGCTTAATTAAGACAATTGCAGGAACCTCAACACATGCATCTTAGCTGCACAACAAGACAGAGCCAGGCAGCAACCTACCACAGCAATCTAGGCAGCAAATTTCAATTTCCATATACCTTAACCTGTACAAGGTAGATAAACAATGACTATATGCATCTATGCAATGAATATACATGCATGCAGCAGCAACAGACAAGACCAGCAACAGACAAGACCTGATCCATGCATCTCACCCCCTAATCTATACTAAGAATACCCCAAAACTAGAAAATGCATCTGCTATAAGCCAGCAGGACTATGAGCAGAACACTAGAAGAGCAAGCCTCTAAATCTATAGCACACGAGGTAAGCAACCTGCTATCCGTTTGGGATATCTTTTAAGCAGCGTATTTCAAGTAAAATGACTCATATATTTAAGCCTTATTTACATAATATTGTTTTTCTCATAAATAAGAGCATTTCAAACAATAATCATCTCGAACCAGATATTAGGCTCCCTACTTACCTTTTAGCATATGAACACTAGCTCCAGCTTGTGTTTTTATTCCAACAAAGCTCCATCGCACCATTAGCAATGCCAGCATTTCATCAAAACTTAGCATCCGTGTTGTGTAGCTCCAAGCCCTAAATACTTCTTATAAGCCACTTTGTGGAAGGCACTAGCCGCTTTTTGCATCCGGAATCCAAAGATGACAAAACTTGCGACAAAAAGCTTGAGGCTTCTAGAACACTATATCCCGGATCAGCCATGTATTTGCAAAGACCATGATTAAAAAAGGTTGAGCAAGAATGACCATGATTCATATAGCCTCTTGCATCCCAAGGCAAACTTCTAGGGCGACCATTTGGGCGTTCACATCTTGCATCCCAAGAAACTTCTAAAGGCGCCATTTGGGCCAAACTACAAAGTCTCTCATTGTTGCCGATGTGCATTTGCCAAGAAGGTGAAAGAAGTCCAAATGCCTTTACAAGGTCTTAAAAATTCCTTGAAAATTAATTTACAAAGGAGACCATAGTGCCTATAGCATCCCATTTACCATTGTTTGTACCAAGCCACTTTTCAACACAATCGGCATCACTATCACGATTATATGGAAGCCTTTCCAAGCCTATAACATGCTTTATGGCATTTCTTCTATGTCGAAACATGGCTTCTTGCAAACAAACTATTAATTGGAAGCTTCTCGAAGCTTATAAAATGCTCTAGCGCTTTTGCCCTTTGCCGCAACATGGCTTTTTGCACACTCTATTGAAAGAAAAGGGGAAACCCCAAATCGTAGCATCATTTTTATGGGGTCCACAAGTCCAACTTAAAAATCATAGGCATAGTAAAAAGTGTGCCCTTTATGAAGTATAATCCAAAATTATTCTTTGCCACTATTTAGAGTATAGAAGTCATATATTCAAACCATTAAAAATCTTATTATACTTAAATTCCATATACTTTGCTTGCTTTTTTTATTTATTGTATATATATTCTTCATCTTGCCAAAATTTTTCACAAACTCCTTTTCAAGCTTCCCAAATTTTTAAATTTCCAAACTATCAACATTCTTATTCTTCTTCTTCTTCTTCTTCTTCTTCTTCTTCTTCTTCTTCTTCTTCTTCTTCTTCTTCTTCTTCTTCTTCTTCTTCTTCTTCTTCTTCTTCTCCCACATCCCTCCCTCAGGATGTAGGACAACTCTGTTTATAAGGAGAGTAGGACCCCCCCTATAAAAAGAGGGGTCCTACTTCCTTACACCAGAAGAAACTAGATATTTCGTTGCATTTCTTTACTTGAAAATGCTCCATTTCATTATTTGAAAATGTTGACCACTAGGCCATGGCACAATGGGCCAAGATAAGTTATCATTTCAGTAGTAATTTGATAAGGCTCAATGGGCCAATATCAAATGCCAGATATCAAATTCTTGGCATGTAAAGGTCTCATGGTACCATGGACCATAACCTCCAGTTATTACATTATGAGCTAAAAAGTTACTGGATCAGGAATACCTTCTGCTGACTTGTTGGCAATCCCAAATATTTATGATTGAGCCACCTGATTAGCGTTAACCACCAAATTATCCAAGGGCAGCAATCTGATAGTTCGATAATCAAAAAACCAAGCAAGCCATCAGTCACCAAATAGTGCACTAAGAAATTAATGTATGGTTTGAAGAAGAGATGTGTTTGTCAGATAACTCCGACAAGTGGAAGTCAAAGTATATTGCCACATGGACTTCATTTGAATGTGGCTCATTGGGCCAGCAAACTGTAATGTATAGGTTTTATGGCATTGTGGACCACAAATCCCAACAAGTTATGACTATTCTCAGATCACAACCTAGCAAATCATACTCTCTTATAAAAAAACAGCTAATATTCTCTTATAAAAAAAGCAGATAATAGATAATATTCAATCTGACCTGGTTTGCAGAAGAGATGTGTTTGCCAGATACCTCCAGCAAGTGGATGTCACAGTTTCTTCTTGAATATGTTCTTACCAAGACTACTAAGCTACTCTATGCACAAACACATAAAAAATACCTCGTTCATGGTAAAAGCATTTACCCAATATCCACCCTGGTTTTTTAGGCCAGGCCACATCAGGCACTCTCCAAACCAATTAATCATTACATTCTACATTTCATATATTCATAAACCATATTATTTTCTATATCCAATATGTTTAATCCAGTCCATTGCCAACTTGTATTCTTCAAATTCCTCAAAGATATAATTTCTATTCAATAATCAGTTTCTCCATAAAACATATTAATTTGTTCGATAACTTTAAGATAAAACTGTCATCGTATCAGAAATATTCATTTGACGATACATCCAAAACACATAAAAATGCAAAATATATAGTAATGATAATCTTCCATTTCTTAAGCTTTCCATATATGCTCATTGCTGTTCGCTATTCAATCTTAGACAGATCTCACCATATTTTTTGATGCACTATAGAAGCTCACTGGTCTTCACGCATCCAATTCGTTTGTAACTTTAACCACTGAAATCAAATCAGGGAGAAGATGTTTTGGTTACCTGCACCCAAACAATGCCAATGTTAGCAAATCATGGTAACAAGACAAGGGGCGTCAGGTAAGCTATAAAACATCATGGCTCTTCGCCCTTCACCCTTTAAGTTCAGCAAATTAGTTCAAATGTTAAGCAAAATCTCACATATAATCTAAAAACAGATGGTATTATGTTTGCCACCCGCAAGATACCATGGACCATATCCATATGGTTCCATTATATTAAATAAATTGATGAGACGAAATTTATAGCATCAAGTTTTAGCCATTCAACTATGGGGCTAATATATTCATCTTCCTCATAATAACCAGCCCTAAATTCATCATTAGGGTCTCTTAATTAAGACAATTGCGGGAACCTCAACACATGCATCTTAGTCGCACAACAAGACAGAGCCAGGCAAAGAACCCACCACAAAGAATCTAGGCAAAGAAATTTCAATTTCCATATACCTTAACCTCGCATAAGGTAGATAAACAATGACTATATGCATCTATGCAATGAATATACATGCATGCAAAAAGAAGAATGACAAGACCAAAGAAATGAGACAAGACCCGATCCATGCATCTCACCCCTAATCTATACTAAGAATACCCCAAAACTAGAAAATGCATCCGCTATAAGCCGCCAGGGACTATGAGCGAGAACACTAGAAGAGCAAGCCTCTAAATCTATAGCACACGAGGTAAGCAACCTGCTATCCGTTTGGGATATCTTTAATCGAACGTATTTCAAGTAAAATGGCTCATATATTTAAGCCTTATTTACATAATATTGTTTTTCTCATAAATAAGAGCATTTCAAACAATAATCATCTCAACCCGATATTAGGGCGCCCTACCCGTGTTTAGCATATGAACACTAGCTCCAGGTTGTGTTTTTATTCCAACAAAGCTCCACGCACCATTAGCAGGCCAAAGATTTCATCAAAACTTAGCATCGTGTTGTGTAGCTCCAAGCCCGAAATACTTCTTATAAGCCACTTTGTGGAAGGCACTAGTCGCTTTTGCATCCAATCGGCATGACAAAACTTGCGAAAAAAAGCTTGAGGCTTCTAGAACACTATATCGATCAGCCATGTATTTGCAAACCATGATTAAAAGGTTGAGCAATAATGACCATGATTCATATAGCCTCTTGCATCCCAAGAAACTTCTAGGGCTGCCATTTGAGGCCAAACATCTTGCATCCTAAGCAAACTTCTAAAGCGCCATTTGGGCCAAAAACTACAAAGTCTCTGTTGTTGCTGATGTGCATTTGCCAGCAGCTGAGCAAGTCCAAATGCCTTTACAAGGTCTTAAAAAATTCCTTGAAAATTAATTTACAAAGGAGACCATAGTGCCTATAGCATCCCATTTACCATTGTTTGTACCAAGCCACTTTTCAACACAATCGGCATCACTATCACGATTATATGGAAGCCTTTCCAAGCCTATAACATGCTTTATGGCATTTCTTCTATGTCGAAACATGGCTTCTTGCAAACAAACTATTAATTGGAAGCTTCTCGAAGCTTATAAAATGCTCTAGCGCTTTTGCCCTTTGCCGCAACATGGCTTTTTGCACACTCTATTGAAAGAAAAGGGGAAACCCCAAATCGTAGCATCATTTTTATGGGGTCCACAAGTCCAACTTAAAAATCATAGGCATAGTAAAAAGTGTGCCCTTTATGAAGTATAATCCAAAATTATTCTTTGCCACTATTTAGAGTATAGAAGTCATATATTCAAACCATTAAAAATCTTATTATACTTAAATTCCATATACTTTGCTTGCTTTTAGCTTTTATTGTATATATATTCTTCATCTTGCCAAAATTTTCACAAACTTCTTTTCAAGCTTCCCAAATTTTTAAATTTCCAAACGATCAACATTCTTATTCTTCTTTCTTCTTCTTCTTCTTCTTCTTCTTCTTCTTCTACTTCTTCTCCCACATCCCTCCCTCAGGATGTAGGACAACTCTGTTTATAAGGAGAGTAGGACCCCCCCTATAAAAAGAGGGGTCCTACTTCCTTACACCAGAAGAAACTAGATATTTCGTTGCATTTCTTTACTTGAAAATGCTCCATTTCATTGTTTGAAAATGTTGACCACTAGGCCATGGCACAATGGGCCAAGATAAGTTATCATTTCAGTAGTAATTTGATAAGGCTCAATGGGCCAATATCAAATGCCAGATATCAAATTCTTGGCATGTAAAGGTCTCATGGTACCATGGACCATAACCTCCAGTTATTACATTATGAGCTAAAAAGTTACTGGATCAGGAATACCTTCTGCTGACTTGTTGGCAATCCCAAATATTTATGATTGAGCCACCTGATTAGCGTTAACCACCAAATTATCCAAGGGCAGCAATCTGATAGTTCGATAATCAAAAAACCAAGCAAGCCATCAGTCACCAAATAGTGCACTAAGAAATTAATGTATGGTTTGAAGAAGAGATGTGTTTGTCAGATAACTCCGACAAGTGGAAGTCAAAGTATATTGCCACATGGACTTCATTTGAATGTGGCTCATTGGGCCAGCAAACTGTAATGTATAGGTTTTATGGCATTGTGGACCACAAATCCCAACAAGTTATGACTATTCTCAGATCACAACCTAGCAAATCATACTCTCTTATAAAAAAACAGCTAATATTCTCTTATAAAAAAAGCAGATAATAGATAATATTCAATCTGACCTGGTTTGCAGAAGAGATGTGTTTGCCAGATACCTCCAGCAAGTGGATGTCACAGTTTCTTCTTCGAATATGTTCTTACCAAGACTACGGTTACTCTATGCACAAACACATAAAAAATACCTCGTTCATGGTAAAAGCATTTACCCAATATCCACCCTGGTTTTTTAGGCCAGGCCACATCAGGCACTCTCCAAACCAATTAATCATTACATTCTACATTTCATATATTCATAAACCATATTATTTTCTATATCCAATATGTTTAATCCAGTCCATTGCCAACTTGTATTCTTCAAATTCCTCAAAGATATAATTTCTATTCAATAATCAGTTTCTCCATAAAACATATTAATTTGTTCGATAACTTTAAGATAAAACTGTCATCGTATCAGAAATATTCATTTGACGATACATCCAAAACACATAAAAATGCAAAATATATAGTAATGATAATCTTCCATTTCTTAAGCTTTCCATATATGCTCATTGCTGTTCGCTATTCAATCTTAGACAGATCTCACCATATTTTTTGATGCACTATAGAAGCTCACTGGTCTTCACGCATCCAATTCGTTTGTAACTTTAACCACTGAAATCAAATCAGGGAGAAGATGTTTTGGTTACCTGCACCCAAACAATGCCAATGTTAGCAAATCATGGTAACAAGACAAGGGGCGTCAGGTAAGCTATAAAACATCATGGCTCTTCGCCCTTCACCCTTTAAGTTCAGCAAATTAGTTCAAATGTTAAGCAAAATCTGCTGTGTATAACGAAAAACAGATGGTATTATGCTGCTCACCACAGCATACCATGGACCATATCCATATGGTTCCATTATATTCGTAAATTGATGAGACAGAATTTATAGCATCAAGTTTTAGCCATTCAACTATGGGGCTAATATATTCATCTTCCTGCATAATAACCAGCCCTAAATTCATCATTAGGGTCTGCTTAATTAAGACAATTGCAGGAACCTCAACACATGCATCTTAGCTGCACAACAAGACAGAGCCAGGCAGCAACCTACCACAGCAATCTAGGCAGCAAATTTCAATTTCCATATACCTTAACCTGTACAAGGTAGATAAACAATGACTATATGCATCTATGCAATGAATATACATGCATGCAGCAGCAACAGACAAGACCAGCAACAGACAAGACCTGATCCATGCATCTCACCCCCTAATCTATACTAAGAATACCCCAAAACTAGAAAATGCATCTGCTATAAGCCAGCAGGACTATGAGCAGAACACTAGAAGAGCAAGCCTCTAAATCTATAGCACACGAGGTAAGCAACCTGCTATCCGTTTGGGATATCTTTAACTGAACGTATTTCAAGTAAACAGCTCATATATTTAAGCCTTATTTACATAATATTGTTTTTCTCATAAATAAGAGCATTTCAAACAATAATCATCTCAACCTCGATATTAGGGCCCTACTACCCGTGATTTAGCATATGAACACTAGCTCCAGTTGTGTTTTTTATTCCAACAAAGCTCCACGTACCATTAGCAGGCCAGCATTTCATCAAAACTTAGCATCTGTGTTGTGTAGCTCCAAGCCCGAAATACTTCTTATAAGCCACTTTGTGGAAGGCACTAGCTGTTTTTGCATCCAGAATCCAGCATGACAAAACTTGCAGCAAAAGCTTGAGGCTTCTAGAACACTATATCAGATCAGCCATGTATTTGCAGCACCATGATTAAAAGGTTGAGCAGTAACAGCCATGATTCATATAGCCTCTTGCATCCGGCAAACTTCTAGGGCGGCCATTTGGGCGCCAAACATCTTGCATCCGGCAAACTTCTAAGGCGGCCATTTGGGCGCCAAACTACAAAGTCTCTGTTGTTGCTGATGTGCATTTGCCAGCAGCTGAGCAAGTCCAAATGCCTTTACAAGGTCTTAAAAAATTCCTTGAAAATTAATTTACAAAGGAGACCATAGTGCCTATAGCATCCCATTTACCATTGTTTGTACCAAGCCACTTTTCAACACAATCGGCATCACTATCACGATTATATGGAAGCCTTTCCAAGCCTATAACATGCTTTATGGCATTTCTTCTATGTCGAAACATGGCTTCTTGCAAACAAACTATTAATTGGAAGCTTCTCGAAGCTTATAAAATGCTCTAGCGCTTTTGCCCTTTGCCGCAACATGGCTTTTTGCACACTCTATTGAAAGAAAAGGGGAAACCCCAAATCGTAGCATCATTTTTATGGGGTCCACAAGTCCAACTTAAAAATCATAGGCATAGTAAAAAGTGTGCCCTTTATGAAGTATAATCCAAAATTATTCTTTGCCACTATTTATCTTAACATATATAATTCTTAGGGGGAAGATGCATTTGGCATATTCTTTGATTCCATATACTTTGTATTTCCTTTTAGGAAAAAATAGGGAAACAAAAAAGGGCCGGAAAAAATGAAATCGAAGAAAAAAAAACACGAATTTGGGATCGCCATTATCGCCATAGCCATCGCCGCATCGCGTCAAAGAATCTGGAATCGCCCTACTTTCTTCATCTTCCTTCATCAAAATGGGATGGCCCTTTGTCAAAGTGGCATGGCAGATCTGTTAGGGAAAAGTTTCGGCCAAACTTGGCCGTTGTGGGGTTTGTTGGGGTGGAAATCTTGATCTTCCATTTGGCAAGGGCATACCGATTTGGCAAGGGCCCTGATTTTTACCGGGCTTGGAGAAATTTGGCAAGGGGTGATTGGCGGAGTATTTCCGTGAATTTTGTGGTTTCTAACACCAACACAAGTAGCCGGGCATGCAAAAAATATTTTATTCGGCTAAACTCCATCAACAAGGATAAGAGACGGACTAGCATCCATGACATAACTAGTGTTAACAACATTGGGGAGGCCAACCAACGAGTCACCCATCCACCTATGAGTTCTCGAGTGTGGATATGTACATGAACCCGATGATGCAGCCCATTGCACCAACAGTGACTTCTTCAGGGCCCATTCCTTCTGACTACTCGCAATTCCCAAATTGTACATTTTGCAAGAGCAGGATTAGGGCCCGAAATTTTTTGAATCTTTATATGGTGTACATGAGCCATCCGTGGTGAGAAATATGCTCTTGAGATTTCAAGATGAGACACTTTTTCCGGGAGTCCGTAGGAAAATCCGGGTTAGATTCGAAATTACCTCTTCGTTCCTTTTTTGTAGAGGTAAGAGATACCCTCTTCTTTTGCTTGACCAATTGCAAAAAGAACCAAACAAATGATTTTTTTTTCTGGCGATACGTCTGCCATTTAATCCAGACACTTTACAATGGGTTCTCGGGACCCCATTGTCTCCCTTCAACACTCGTGTCCTGAGTAAAAAAATTTTCGTGGATAAGGTAGTTCTTCATTATGTGAAGATATTTTCATTTGTTGGTTCTTAGTTGCAGACCGCGGAAGGAAGAATTCGATGTCCGGATCGCCATTATAAGACATGTATGCTTCCTCTTTTGCTTTACATGCAATTCTTCTTTGTGAATATGCTCTTCCCTTTTTGCTAATTTTGTGTGGTTCTTGTGCAAAAATGCGCATTTCACATTCGGTTTTACCATTGAACATTTGGCAATCGGCGTTGGACGATCTTTACCAATCCAATTAAGGTTTTTCCCACTAAGCATGTTCCCTATTATATGATCTATTATATGATGAGCATGCATATCACTGTCCATTTTTCCGAAATTTTTTACTCAACTTGATTTTCTCAAACCAAGCAAAATTGTCGAAATATAAGGGTGTTGTCGAGAATAATATGATAGGTTAGATATGCAAGGAAGATGAATCACATAGAAAGTTCTTGCATTTCCTTCTACATTTGACGATTGATCCAAACACATGGAGTGCAAAAATGGCTTGAAACTCTCGCCCTCAAAGTGATGTATCTCCATATTGTTTGCCCTTTACGTTTGAATATGGTTTGCACGCTATGTTCATGCATTTTGCTTGGACCATGCGTGAATTTCTCTAGTTGCTAATTATGATCCGGCTTGCTTCTTAGTTTGAATTGATCTTGCTTCTTCATGAATTTATTCTTGGGCTTCCTAGACCTTTTGTTTTGCTACCCTAGGTGGTATGGCGAGATGATGGTGGCTTCGGCCTTTGTGAAAGGGGCTAAGATGTTCCTCTACCAATTGTAGAGAACTTGATAAGTCTGCATTGTTTTAAAATTTTATATCTTTTCCTGCTTCAAATGCAGGGTTTATGCTTATGTCTTGGTAATGCGGATCATCTGATATTATATAATCAGCTTTGTTAAATGGCAAAGGGATCATTGCAGGTTCTGGCATGATATTGCGTCTTTCGCTGCACCAAGAACAACATTCTGTGTTGCATCTTTTCAAAACATTCTCTGTTACATCTAGGTCTTGGAATTTTCCATGTTTATCTGTTTCAAAGAGACATTTCACTTCTAGTGAAGCAATTTGAGAAAAACAAATTGCTTTGGATTTTGGAGGACTTCAAATTATATACTTAGGAAGGCTGATGCGTAGCTCTAGCCTAAAAAACAGTGGCATGCATGAAGACTTCTATTATCCTTTGGAATCGTGGATCTTAGTTATCCCTTGGTGAATTTTCCATATACAGATGTTGTCTAATGGCAGGCCTCTGCCCTTCAATGACAGTTTCAGGTGTCCACACGAGCTATAGCTATTGCCTAGTTCTTTTGTTTAAAGTCTTGCTTTGTGAAGTTTTTCTGACATTTCTAATTTCTTTTCAAAACTTGGAATTAGTGCCTTGCAAAAGCAGGTAAGATAGATAGATAGATATTGTTTTAGAGAAGCATGGGATGAAGATGCAAGATGACACAAGAAGACATGCAGTAAATGTTCAAGAATGAAGGCAAAAAACGTGCGTGCATTCAACTTTTGATGCTTGCATTGGAGTTTATTATACCGGCTTATATACCCAAGTCAGATGCATCAAAAAAACAATACAAATGTTAATCTCATCCCTTACTAGACATCAACTTTTTGGTGGCAATACACATTTATAAGGATCTAATGTAAATGATTGTTAGGTTCTATAGGCATTGAAATATCTCAGACGTTGAAATTGTCAATATGTATCTCAATGTCATATTAAAACTTGTGCAAGGCATTGTGATTGCACACAAGTCGTTCATAGGCATTGGCATAAGCATTCCTTGGGGTATGAAAAACTTGACAAGCAATGCCAACAACAAGCCATCATCTGCATCTAGTTATCAGGGCTTTTTACCTTGAAGAAACTTTGGGTGGTGCAAAAAAAGTCACTCCTATTCATGGGTTGAGCAGTGGACTTAGATGCTTCATTCCTAAGGAATACCCCCTCCCCGCTTTTACAAAGAACTTCGTGGTAGGCGTAAGTCATAGCGGTATGACTTTCCCTTCAAAAACAAGATGCTTTTTTCAACTACACCCTATGATTATCCAACCATAGGGTTAAAGTCAACAATAGATTAATTGATATCCACAAAATTGTACCCTATGATTGTCAGACCATTGGGTGAAAGTAACAATAGAGTCAATTGATATCCACAAAATTCCGCCGAATTAAATTGGTACCAAAATTTTAGCCATTGCACCATTAGATATGCTAAAATATGCCTCAAGATGCTCAAGGCACCCTCTACCTAACGAATTTCACTTTAACAGGGGCAACCCAAAAACATTCTTAAGAGGGGCAATCCAAAAACCTCCCCTCCCTTAAAAGAAGTTCGATGTTTAGATGCCATATCTAGGACCACTTGGGTAGCACCTAGTAATTAAGGCTTTGCTAAATTCTAGGCAAAGAAATGAGAACCCAATAATGGGGCATCATTTTTATTGAGGCTAGGTCCAAAAAAAAAAAAAAAGCAAAATTGGGTAGTCATAAGTTAATTGCATTTTTGGCGGGGTAAGTTCTTCACTCAATAATGGGCTATGGCTCGAATTCTCTCTTCAAGTATTAACTCTATTGGGTAGTCTCTTCCAATGAATTGGTGCTTAAGAAGAAATTCTTTAGTGCTCTTTGAGCAAGAAATTCTTTAGTGCTCTTTGAGCTAAAGGAGACATGGACAGCAAGGGTATAGTATAAACTCTCATAAGATAAAAACTACAATGATGGGTATGGCGGGCACCAAGCTCATAAAACTAAAACTTTTAACATGAATAAGCAACCAAATTTTTATCAAGGGAATGCCACAAGAGGATGAGCAGTAGATTCTCAAAACTAATATAGTTTGAGGAACATGCAGATTCAACTCCTGCATGTTCTTTCACATCTCAAGGATGTCCAGAATTGAAATCTATTCAACTTAGCACAAAACTTCTTTTGCGGCGGGTTGGAGAAGAGAAATGTTCGCGGCGGCCGCAAGGCCGCCGCGATAAATTTCTTGTAGAGTATAGAAGTCATATATTCAAACCATTAAAAATCTTATTATACTTAAATTCCATATACTTTGCTTGCTTTTAGCTTTTATTGTATATATATTCTTCATCTTGCCAAAATTTTCACAAACTTCTTTTCAAGCTTCCCAAATTTTTAAATTTCCAAACTATCAACATTCTTATTCTTCTTCTTCTTCTTCTTCTTCTTCTTCTTCTTCTTCTCCCACATCCCTCCCTCAGGATGTAGGACAACTCTGTTTATAAGGAGAGTAGGACCCCCCCTATAAAAAGAGGGGTCCTACTTCCTTACACCAGAAGAAACTAGATATTTCGTTGCATTTCTTTACTTGAAAATGCTCCATTTCATTATTTGAAAATGTTGACCACTAGGCCATGGCACAATGGGCCAAGATAAGTTATCATTTCAAAAGTAATTTGATAAAGGCTCAATGGGCCAATATCAAATGCCGATATCAAATTCTTGGCATGTAAAGGTCTCATGGTACCATGGACCATAACCTCCAGTTATTACATTATGAGCTAAAAAGTTACTGGATCAGGAATACCTTCTGCTGACTTGTTGGCAATCCCAAATATTTATGATTGAGCCACCTGATTAGCGTTAACCACCAAATTATCCAAGGGCAGCAATCTGATAGTTCGATAATCAAAAAACCAAGCAAGCCATCACTCACCAAATAGTGCACTAAGAAATTAATGTATGGTTTGAAGAAGAGATGTGTTTGTCAGATAACTCCTACAAGTGGATGTCAAAGTATATTGCCACATGGACTTCATTTGAATGTGGCTCATTGGGCCAGCCAACTGTAATGTATAGGTTTTATGGCATTGTGGACCACAAATCCCAACAAGTTATGACTATTCTCGATCACAACCTAGCAAATCATACTCTCTTATAAAAAATAAATAATATTCTCTTATAAAAATAAGCAGATAATAGATAATATTCAATCTGACCTGGTTTGCAGAAGAGATGTGTTTGCCAGATACCTCCAGCAAGTGGATGTCACAGTTTCTTCTTCGAATATGTTCTTACCAAGACTACGGTTACTCTATGCACAAACACATAAAAATACCTGGATTCATGGTAAAAGCATTTACCCAATATCCACCCCTGGTTTTTTAGGCCAGGCCACATCAGGCACTCTCCAAACCAATTAATCATTACATTCTACATTTCATATATTCATAAACCATATTATTTTCTATATCCAATATGTTTAATCCAGTCCATTGCCAACTTGTATTCTTCAAATTCCTCAAAGATATAATTTCTATTCAATAATCAGTTTCTCCATAAAACATATTAATTTGTTCGATAACTTTAAGATAAAACTGTCATCGTATCAGAAATATTCATTTGACGATACATCCAAAACACATAAAAATGCAAAATATATAGTAATGATAATCTTCCATTTCTTAAGCTTTCCATATATGCTCATTGCTGTTCGCTATTCAATCTTAGATAGATCTCACCATATTTTTTGATGCACTATAGAAGCTCACTGGTCTTCACGCATCCAATTCGTTTGTAACTTTAACCATCAAATCAAATCGAGGAGAAGATGTTTTGGTTACACGCACCCAAACAATGCCAATGTTAGCAAATCATGGTAACAAGACAAGGGGCGTCGGGTAAGCTATAAAACATCATGGCTCTTCATCCCTTCACCCTTTAAGTTCAAAGAAATTAGTTCAAATGTTAAGCAAAATCTGGCGTGTATAACCCATTAAAAACAGATGGTATTATGTTTGCTCACCACGAAGATACCATGGACCATATCCATATGGTTCCATTATATTAAGTAAATTGATGAGACAGCGAGGGAATTTATAGCATCAAGTTTTAGCCATTCAACTATGGGGCTAATATATTCATCTTCACGCATAATAACCAATTTAAATTCATCATTAGGGTCTCGCTTAATTAAGACAATTGGGAACCTCAACACATGCATCTTAGTTGCGCACAACAAGACGAGAGCCAGACAAAGAACCCGCCACAAATCTAGGCAAAGAAATTTCAATTTCCATATACCTTAACTTTTTATAAGGTAGATAAACAATGACTATATGCATCTATGCAATGAATATACATGCATGCGGCGACAAATGCACAAGACCAAACCATGACAAGACCCGATCCATGCATCTCACCCCCTAATCTATACTAAGAATACCCCAAAACTAGAAAATGCATCTGCTATAAGCCCCAGACTACTGAAGCGAGAACACTAGAAGAGCAAGCCTCTAAATCTATAGCACACGAGGTAAGCAACACGCTATCCGGTTTGGGATATCTTTAATCGAACGATATTTCAAGTAAAATGACTCATATATTTAAGCCTTATTTACATAATATTGTTTTTCTCATAAATAAGAGCATTTCAAACAATAATCATCTCGAACGATATTAGAGCTCCCTCTGACCCGAGGATTTAGCATATGAACACTAGCTCCAATTTTGTGTTTTTTTATTCCAACAAAGCTCCACGTACCATTAGCAGGCCAGCATTTCATCAAAACTTAGCATCTGTGTTGTGTAGCTCCAAGCCCGAAATACTTCTTATAAGCCATTCTGCGGAATGCACTAGCTGCTTTTGCATCCAGAATCCAGCATAACAAGACTTGCATCAAAAGCTTGAGGCTTCTAGAAAACTATATTGGATCGGCCAATGTATTAGCAGAACCAAGATCATAAGGTTGAGGCCATGCTTCCTATAGCATCTTGCATCCGGCATACTTCTAGGGCGGCCATTTGGGCACCAAACATCTTGCATCCGGCATACTTCTCAGGCAGACATTTGGGCACCAAACTACAAAGTCTCTGTTGTTGCTGATGTGCATTTGCCAGCAGATGAGCAAGTCCAAATGCCTTTACAAGGTCTTAAAAAATTCCTTGAAAATTAATTTACAAAGGAGACCATAGTGCCTATAGCATCCCATTTACCATTGTTTGTACCAAGCGACTTTTCAACACAATCGGCATCACTATCACGATTATATGGAAGCCTTTCCAAGCCTATAACATGCTTTATGGCATTTCTTCTATGTCGAAACATGGCTTCTTGCAAACAAACTATTAATTGGAAGCTTCTCGAAGCTTATAAAATGCTCTAGCGCTTTTGCCCTTTGCCGCAACATGGCTTTTTGCACACTCTATTGAAAGAAAAGGGGAAACCCCAAATCGTAGCATCATTTTTATGGGGTCCACAAGTCCAACTTAAAAATCATAGGCATAGTAAAAGTGTGCCCTTTTATGAAGTATAATCCAAAATTATTCTTTGCCACTATTTAGAGTATAGAAGTCATATATTCAAACCATTAAAAATCTTATTATACTTAAATTCCATATACTTTGCTTGCTTTTAGCTTTTATTGTATATATATTCTTCATCTTGCCAAAATTTTCACAAACTTCTTTTCAAGCTTCCCAAATTTTTAAATTTCCAAACTATCAACATTCTTATTCTTCTTCTTCTTCTTCTTCTTCTTCTTCTTCTTCTTCTCCCATCCCTCCCTCAGGATGTAGGACAACTCTGTTTATAAGGAGAGTAGGACCCCCCCTATAAAAAGAGGGGTCCTACTTCCTTACACCAGAAGAAACTAGATATTTCGTTGCATTTCTTTACTTGAAAATGCTCCATTTCATTATTTGAAAATGTTGACCACTAGGCCATGGCACAATGGGCCAAGATAAGTTATCATTTCAGTAGTAATTTGATAAGGCTCAATGGGCCAATATCAAATGCCAGATATCAAATTCTTGGCATGTAAAGGTCTCATGGTACCATGGACCATAACCTCCAGTTATTACATTATGAGCTAAAAAGTTACTGGATCAGGAATACCTTCTCCTGACTTGTTGGCAATCCCAAATATTTATGATTGAGCCACCTGATTAGCGTTAACCACCAAATTATCCAAAAAGCGACAATCGATAGTTCGATAATCAAAAACCAAGCCATCATCACCAAATAGTGCACTAAGAAATTAATGTATGGTTTGAAGAAGAGATGTGTTTGTCGGATAACTTTCCGACAAGTGGAAGTCAAAGTATATTGCCACATGGACTTCATTTGAATGTGGCTCATTAGGCCGAACAAAGCTGTAATGTATAGGTTTTATGGCATTGTGGACCACAAATCCCAACAAGTTATGACTATTCTCGATCACAACCTAGCAAATCATACTCTCTTATAAAAAAAATTAATATTCTCTTATAAAAAAAGCGATAATAGATAATATTCAATCGGACCGGTTTTGCGAAGAGATGTGTTTGCCGTGATACCTCAAAGAAGTGGATGTCACGGTTTCTTCTTGAATATGTTCTTACCAAGACTACTATTACTCTATGCACAAACACATAAAAAATACCTCGCTCATGGTAAAAAGCATTTACCCAATATCCACCACGGTTTTTAGGCGGGCCACATCGAGCACTCTCCAAACCAATTAATCATTACATTCTACATTTCATATATTCATAAACCATATTATTTTCTATATCCAATATGTTTAATCCAAATCCATTGCCAACTTGTATTCTTCAAATTCCTCAAAGATATAATTTCTATTCAATAATCAGTTTCTCCATAAAACATATTAATTTGTTCGATAACTTTAAGATAAAACTGTCATCGTATCAGAAATATTCATTTGACGATACATCCAAAACACATAAAAATGCAAAATATATAGTAATGATAATCTTCCATTTCTTAAGCTTTCCATATATGCTCATTGCTGTTCGCTATTCAATCTTAGACAGATCTCACCATATTTTTTGATGCACTATAGAAGCTCACTGGTCTTCACGCATCCAATTCGTTTGTAACTTTAACCAATCGAAATCAAATCGGGGAGAAGATATTTTGGTTACCCACACCCAAACAATGCCAATGTTAGCAAATCATGGTAACAAGACAAGGGGCGGGTAAGCTATAAAACATCATGGCTCTTCAGCCCTTCACCCTTTAAGTTCACAAATTAGTTCAAATGTTAAGCAAAAATCTGTATAATATAGCGAAAAAAACAGATGGTATTATGCTGCTCACCACAGCATACCATGGACCATATCCATATGGTTCCATTATATTCGTAAATTGATGAGACAGAATTTATAGCATCAAGTTTTAGCCATTCAACTATGGGGCTAATATATTCATCTTCCTGCATAATAACCAGCCCTAAATTCATCATTAGGGTCTGCTTAATTAAGACAATTGCAGGAACCTCAACACATGCATCTTAGCTGCACAACAAGACAGAGAGCGGTGAAAGAACCTACCCCACGACAATCTAGGGCGAAGAAATTTCAATTTCCATATACCTTAACATGTACAAGGTAGATAAACAATGACTATATGCATCTATGCAATGAATATACATGCATGCAGCAGCAACAGACAAGACCAGCAACAGACAAGACCTGATCCATGCATCTCACCCCCTAATCTATACTAAGAATACCCCAAAACTAGAAAATGCATCTGCTATAAGCCAGCAGGACTATGAGCAGAACACTAGAAGAGCAAGCCTCTAAATCTATAGCACACGAGGTAAGCAACACCTGCTCCGTTTGGGATATCTTTAACCGAGCGTATTTCAAGTAAAGCGGCTCATATATTTAAGCCTTATTTACATAATATTGTTTTTCTCATAAATAAGAGCATTTCAAACAATAATCATCTCGAACGATATTAGGCTCCCTACCCGATTTAGCATATGAACACTAGCTCCGGTTGTTTTTTTATTCCAACAAAGCTCCACGCATTACCATTAGCGGTGACATTTCATCAAAACTTAGCATCTGTGTTGTGTAGCTCCAAGCCCGAAATACTTCTTATAAGCCACTTTGTGGAAGGCACTAGCTGCTTTTGCATCCAGAATCCAGCATAACAAGACTTGCATCAAAAGCTTGAGGCTTCTAGAAAACTATATTGGATCGACCATGTATTTGCGGCACCATGATTAAAAGGTTGGCGATGAAGACCATGATTCATATAGCCTCTTGCATCCGAGCAAACTTCTAGGGACCATTTTAGGCGTAAAACATCTTACATCCCAAAACTTCTAAAGCCCATTTGGGCAAAACTAAAAGTCTCTGTTGTTGCTGATGTGCATTTGCCGGCCGGTGAAACAAGTCAAATGCCTTTACAAGGTCTTAAAAATTCCTTGAAAATTAATTTACAAAGGGAGACCATAGTGCCTATAGCATCCCATTTACCATTGTTTGTACCAAGCCACTTTTCAACACAATCGGCATCACTATCACGATTATATGGAAGCCTTTCCAAGCCTATAACATGCTTTATGGCATTTCTTCTATGTCGAAACATGGCTTCTTGCAAACAAACTATTAATTGGAAGCTTCTCGAAGCTTATAAAATGCTCTAGCGCTTTTGCCCTTTGCCGCAACATGGCTTTTTGCACACTCTATTGAAAGAAAAGGGGAAACCCCAAATCGTAGCATCATTTTTATGGGGTCCACAAGTCCAACTTAAAAATCATAGGCATAGTAAAAAGTGTGCCCTTTATGAAGTATAATCCAAAATTATTCTTTGCCACTATTTAGAGTATAGAAGTCATATATTCAAACCATTAAAAATCTTATTATACTTAAATTCCATATACTTTGCTTGCTTTTAGCTTTTATTGTATATATATTCTTCATCTTGCCAAAATTTTCACAAACTTCTTTTCAAGCTTCCCAAATTTTTAAATTTCCAAACTATCAACATTCTTCTTCTTCTTCTTCTTCTTCTTCTTCTTCTTCTTCTTCTTCTTCTTCTTCTTCTTCTTCTTCTTCTTCTTCTTCTTCTTCTTCTTCTTCTTCTTCTTCTTCTTCTTCTTCTTCTTCTTCTTCTTCTTCTTCTTCTTCTTCTTCTTCAAGAAGGCAAGAATGGATATACAATAAATGAATCATTCCTTATACTTCACTCTTAAAAGAGAGACAAGTATTGTAGGAAAAAAACAATGGCTTGTATTCAAAAGTGCATGAAAATATCAATGCAATATTACATATTTTTGAGTGGCCAAAGGCCATACTCTATAATGCCTTTTACATCTAGCTAGGAGCTAGGCCCCGCATCGTGGTCCATCGTGGTATTGGTAAGTTGCAGCCATAGTAAAGGTAGGCACACCAATAACATAGCCTTTGGCTTGCTGCACACTATCAGAAGTTGTGTTCAACTATATTGTGCCTTATTCTTGTTTTATACGGTGGCTTCACACCAGCATATATTCATTAGAGTGCTGCCTTACCTTGCAGGGTACTGTAACGGTGAACCGATCTAGCAGCATCTCTCTTAAACTAAGAAGAGCATGATAAAATTTAAACACCGCCAAGACCATGCTCTAACTTACAACATCAACCAGCTTTAGCAAGCTTGAGCAACCGACAGCATATTTTAGCTCCAAAATGGCATTATCTAGCAGAAACTACTAGAAACGAAATGATCTACTACGTGTACAACTACAGGACGTACTAGAGGCATTAACTGGCATAGCATCTACTAGGTCTGCAGAACCTCCACAACTATAAAGCTGAAACAAATTTATCATGCCCAACAAGCTAAATAGAGCAGATTTGCAAGACATCCCGCACTCTTAAGCTTTTCAGATATACCATCATTATCTTTACATTTTAACTCTGTTTTTCATTTGTATTTCTTAGCATTCCAGATCTATTGTCTTGAACAGATCTATATCCTTGTACCAAGTATCGTAACCCTGCTTAACATCTAGATTTTTACTTGAAAACAATGCAAGCAGACCTGAGTTTGAGGCTGTGGCATATAACTCCAACCGTTTGTCCTTTTGGCAGAGCAAATATTCAGATCCAGCAGCCTTGGCACTTGAGTATGCATGTGATCAGGATACCATCAGCATGAGCCATTTTGACCACTATAGCAACAAAACCCCTGTTTGTTTAAAAAAACCTGTTTTTCAATTTAATCATGCATCTTTCACTGAATATTCATGAAAGAAAGAATGAATCGTATCTTTATTGCAAACAAATAGACAGAGCTCAAAACCTGTTTGTGTATCCCTCCAAATGTTTCGAAACTGGCCTTTGAACGATGCCATATAATAGAGCGGCATCATTCAAGGTTATATAAAATGCCTTCACAAAGAAAATACGGCTACTCCAAAAGAACCAAAGTCTATTTTTGGAAGAGGCCAAGCATTTTTTTCCCGGCCAATGCAAATGCGGCCAAGCATTTTTTTCACATATTCGTGCAACACTAAATATTTATTGTGCAACCTTAGGTATTTTCACTATGGTTCATATTCGATTACAAGCACATGTCAAATCTTTACCTTGTTACCATCATAAAATCCCTATGCTTTTGGACATCTCTTAATATGCCAATAAATGCTTTGGCATAAATGTTTTTCGCATCTACCAAGGCTATGCATTCTTTTCACAATATTTTGCTCTTCCTAGGCCTTATCATATATTTATGGGCCCAAGGTTTACCAACCGTCACCATTTAATTCCTTACACATTTATGCCCAATACCACTTAATTTCCATGTGTCTTGTAAGACCTAGACATCTCTTTAAATAACATAATATTACACCTCATTTTTTCAATATCCATACCATTGATATCCCCTTTCTACCATATAATAAATTATGCCATTTATAAATTCCATATTTCTCAACCTTATGTTTTTCTTCTTCATCTTTATAGTGTGTTTTTCCCGTATATCTAGATTCCCATATTTTTCAACCTTTCCAGATTTTTATTCTTCTTCTTCTTCTTCTTCTTCTTCTCCCACATCCCTCCCTCAAGATGTAGGACCCAACGTTTTATAGGAGGTAGGAGTAGGACCCCCCATAAAAGGACGGGTCCTACTTCCTTACCCAGAAGAAAATAGATATTTTATCCACTTAATTTCATTAGCACACAAGCATACATCACTTTATGCTAATGGCTTAAAAGTATCCCTTCTTAGAAATACTTTTCATGGAAAATTAGGTGCAGTGGACCCAACATCCAAGCCCTGGCACCACAGACCAAGGTCTGAGCATTTCATAAGGCACATTGGTCCCTATGTCATAAAGCATATCAGGAGCAAAATTCATAGATACCTTAGGCGTAACCCAGATTGGACCATGTTATTGGGAGCATTTCCCATAGCTCCACATCCCAGATCTTCAAGATGTATTTCTGCCAAATACCTTTAAACTGTAGTAAACCATTATATTAGTTAGTTATGCCGAATCCAAAAGAAATCAGCATACTTCATGGTTTCAGAAATGATGTGTTTGCTGGATACCTCCACCAAATAGATGTCACAGTTTCTTCTTCGATGATGTTCTCACAAAGACTATGTACAATTAACGTTTCAAAAAACAATTAAAAGACTTCGTTCAAAGTGAGCACATATTTCCCAATATCTACCCTGGGTTTTTAAGCCAGGCCACATCAGGTACTCCTACTCCCATGCATACGGAATAAATCAAATGTAATCACTCTTCTCAAGGTTTTCATATAATAGTAATATAAAATTCATATGTAACATTTAGGAAAATATTGTCAAAGGAATTTCAGTCCATTTTGTCAAAAGAATATCAGATAACTATACTTCAATCATACATTTTCATGTTCCCAGTACATTTTTTGTTCATAAAAGTCTTTCTTATTTCAATAAAAACCTTCTTATGCTTCACTAATAAATTGGAAAATGAGTAAATCAATAAATCAGTAATTCTTCCCATGTACATCTTTTGTTTCTTTACAATAATAGTCTTGCTTCACATTATGCACTTATGCAAATAACAAAGAGAATTTGCAAATCTATTTCAGATCCCAACTTGGAATATTGCAAAGCCGTAAATCATTATCCAGCTTAAGTCTCAATTATTCATTGGTTACCATCCAAAATCAGTCAGATCTCACCAATTTCTCTGTTAAGCACATGAAATCGTCCACATATCTTCTCGTGAACCTCCAATGTGCATATGTTCCTACTGAAAACAAAACCAGGAGAGAGTGTTCCCAAGCACTCAATGCAAACAATGCATAAGTTAGCAAGTTCATGGTAACTACACACAAGGTCGGGGTAAGCTATAGAACACTGCTCATCATCCTTCTTCACCTATTATTTTCAGTAAATAGATGTATCTAGATCAGAACTAGACTTTCAAGACATAGGAACCAAAAACACTTAAATTCTAGATCAAAACTAGAATGTCACAACATAAGACACTTAGAAATCCAACTTGATTAAACTGTTATTGGCTGTCTACCAGCCCAGTTTAACTATTTAGGAGGTTAAGGAATCCACACCATTGGTATATACCAGCACTTGCAATAAATCAAGAACTAAAAAAGATCAAAGTTGCAGCCATAGTAAAGGTAGGCACACCAATAACATAGCCTTTGGCTTGCTGCACACTATCAGAAGTTGTGTTCAACTATATTGTGCCTTATTCTTGTTTTATACGGTGGCTTCACACCAGCATATATTCATTAGAGTGCTGCCTTACCTTGCAGGGTACTGTAACGGTGAACCGATCTAGCAGCATCTCTCTTAAACTAAGAAGAGCATGATAAAATTTAAACACCGCCAAGACCATGCTCTAACTTACAACATCAACCAGCTTTAGCAAGCTTGAGCAACCGACAGCATATTTTAGCTCCAAAATGGCATTATCTAGCAGAAACTACTAGAAACGAAATGATCTACTACGTGTACAACTACAGGACGTACTAGAGGCATTAACTGGCATAGCATCTACTAGGTCTGCAGAACCTCCACAACTATAAAGCTGAAACAAATTTATCATGCCCAACAAGCTAAATAGAGCAGATTTGCAAGACATCCCGCACTCTTAAGCTTTTCAGATATACCATCATTATCTTTACATTTTAACTCTGTTTTTCATTTGTATTTCTTAGCATTCCAGATCTATTGTCTTGAACAGATCTATATCCTTGTACCAAGTATCGTAACCCTGCTTAACATCTAGATTTTTACTTGAAAACAATGCAAGCAGACCTGAGTTTGAGGCTGTGGCATATAACTCCAACCGTTTGTCCTTTTGGCAGAGCAAATATTCCAGATCCAGAGGCCTTGGCACTTGAGTATGCATGTGATCAGGATACCATCGGCATGAGCCATTTTGACCACTATAGCAACAAAACCCCTGTTTGTTTAAAAAAACCCGTTTTTCAATTTAATCATGCATCTTTCACTGAATATTCATGAAAGAAAGAATGAATCGTATCTTTATTGCAAACAAATAGACAGAGCTCAAAACCTGTTTGTGTATCCCTCCAAATGTTTCGAAACTGGCCTTTGAACGATGCCATATAATAGAGCGGCATCATTCAAGGTTATATAAAATGCCTTCACAAAGAAAATACGGCTACTCCAAAAGAACCAAAGTCTATTTTTGGAAGAGGCCAAGCATTTTTTTCCCGGCCAATGCAAATGCGGCCAAGCATTTTTTTCACATATTCGTGCAACACTAAATATTTATTGTGCAACCTTAGGTATTTTCACTATGGTTCATATTCGATTACAAGCACATGTCAAATCTTTACCTTGTTACCATCATAAAATCCCTATGCTTTTGGACATCTCTTAATATGCCAATAAATGCTTTGGCATAAATGCTTTTCGCATCTACCAAGGCTATGCATTCTTTTCACAATATTTTGCTCTTCCTAGGCCTTATCATATATTTATGGGCCCAAGGTTTACCAACCGTCACCATTTAATTCCTTACACATTTATGCCCAATACCACTTAATTTCCATGTGTCTTGTAAGACCTAGACATCTCTTTAAATAACATAATATTACACCTCATTTTTTCAATATCCATACCATTGATATCCCCTTTCTACTATATAATAAATTATGCCATTTATAAATTCCATATTTCTCAACCTTATGTTTTTCTTCTTCATCTTTATAGTGTGTTTTTCCCGTATATCTAGATTCCCATATTTTTCAACCTTTCCAGATTCTTCTTCTTCTTCTTCTTCTTCTTCTTCTTCTTCTTCTTCTTCTTCTTCTTCTTCTTCTTCTTCTTCTTCTTCTTCTTCTTCTTCTTCTTCTTCTTCTTCTTCTTCTTCTTCTTCTTCTTCTTCTTCAAGAAGGCAAGAATGGATATACAATAAATGAATCATTCCTTATACTTCACTCTTAAAAGAGAGACAAGTATTGTAGGAAAAAAACAATGGCTTGTATTCAAAAGTGCATGAAAATATCAATGCAATATTACATATTTTTGAGTGGCCAAA
Organism: Isoetes taiwanensis; assembly: GCA_021234155.1. NCBI lineage: Eukaryota > Viridiplantae > Streptophyta > Lycopodiopsida > Isoetales > Isoetaceae > Isoetes > Isoetes taiwanensis. Next base: position 212,739 of record JAJEKV010000305.1, on the reverse strand, counting down.
GGCCATACTCTATAATGCCTTTTACATCTAGCTAGGAGCTAGGCCCCGCATCGTGGTCCATTGGTGTCGGAGGGGGTGGTGGCGGCCGATGACGTAATAGGGTGACCCCTGGGTCAACCGTGGTGGCCGCAAGAGAAGCAACCTCTGGAGAATAGGCAGCAGCTAGTGGGGCTGCCGTAAGGAGCTTCATGCTCATCCAGAGTGCTATGTCTTGGCCCAAGGGCGGTAGGGGCGAAGTCCCGACGCACCAACACATAGGTGAGGACGCGGTACGGCAACTTCTTGTGCCCTGCCAAGGTGGACAAAGCACGGAGGCTCCACCACGATGCCTCGGCTTCTGGGGCCAGGTCTCAGGCCACAAAAAGGACCTGCCCTTGCCGAAAGGCTGATAAGAAGAAGCGGGTGAGGTGGAGTAATCGAACTGGCTACCTCCTTATCCTTGTGGAGTAATCGAAGTGGCTACCTCCTTATCCAGGTCCATATGGACCTCTTCCTCCTTAAGCTCTTCCTTCTCCTCCCTAAGATGGGCAGGGTTATGATAAAGGTCTTCCCCTTCTTCATCTGAGTCGGAGGGGATCTCGACCATATTGATGTTTGGGACATGAGGTCCCATGGCCGTGAAGGCTTCCGGAGGAGGCTGAGATGGAGGATCTTGAAGTACAAGATCTCTCTAAGCCGAAGAAGAGTGTCAGCCGGCTCTATAGTCTGCTGGTGGAACTGAAGCAGTTGCTGCACCTCTGGAGGAAGATCCACTGGTGTAAAATCGATGAAGTCATCCACTCAATATTCTACCAGTTCATAAAGGACTTGTACTTTCTCCCGTCCCTTCAAACCGGCCACTACATGGTATGTCTAGAGAATATCATCCAAGAGGAGGAACTCCTGACCTTGGTGATAGACAACTAGAAGGGCATCCAATCCGGACAAGCGTGCCCCTCGCTCCCGGTGTGGCGGCATCTCCTCGGCCAACTGCTTCCACCAAACGAAGTTGTCCATGCCTATATGCTCATCCTCTTCCTCATCTGAAGATTCAAGAACCTTGCTTTTCTCGGCTAGCAAAGGCCACTTCAAGATATTGCTGCCTCTCATGCATGATGACGGGTGGGTTGCGGCCCCACCGGAGTTTGCCCTTCAGCACGTCGTATGCATGGGTGTCTGCTCCAAGCATCTTCCTCACTACAGCTCGCTCAAGGTAAAGCTGTGGAGGTTCTCCCAAAGGGATGCAAAGAGGAAGCATTTCTTGGGTGTAGAACTCCAAAAATCCGGCATAGTCAGGATGACTTTGCATGTTGGATATGAGGTCTATGCGTTGGAGTAGGAAAGGTTGTAGAAGGTCGAAGGGGACTTGAGGGTCTCAGTGTTCTCCGTCTCGATACCATTCAAGAAGGTTGGCGGTGGCCATTGGCGCTGGAAGGGATGGAGGAGGAGGGTGATCAGAAGGGTAAGAGATAAGAAATGAAACCCTAAAACTTTTAGATACCTTTTTTACAACCTTTATGCTGACGTCAGCATCCCCATTTTAAAAATAATTATTAATACTAATTATTTTTGCAACAGAGACAAGGTAGACAAAACTTGGATTAATATTGATCTTTACAAAATTGTTACAATGGATATGTCCGAAGACCCACTAAAGATGATCTCCCCGGATTCTCCGGGCAAGAGCTAAGTCCTTGGTCATAATCGTGACCCTCTTTGCGTGGATAGCGCAGAGGTTAGCGTCACTGAAAAGAGCTATCAGGTAGGCTTCAGCAGCCTCCTGGAGTGCCAAAATAGTGAAGGTCTGGAAGCGGAGGTCGGTTCTTAAACTCTTGGGCTATCTCTCTGACCAACCTCTGGAAAGACAACTTCCTCAACAACTCTGTGGTCTTCTGATATTTACGGATCTCAAGGTCTTGTCTGCAGAAACCGGATAAGGCCGGGCAGCATCCACCCGTTCTTGCCGGCGACTCGAGCTCGTGTGTTTGCCTATGCTCCCGACAGCCTTAAGTTTTTCCTTATAATAGGTGCCGGAGTTACGAGCGGTGGACTTCCGCCGTCTCTTAATGGCCGGCTTGTCCACCGGGTCGGGCTCACGTGGGGTTTCCTGCTCTCAGTCGGGTTGCTGCTGCTGCTGCTGGTCCGGGTTCTGTTACTGCTCCTGCTGTCCCTTCTGTTGTTGCTCTTGTTGCTCCAGCTAGGCTCTTTCCAATTGTTCTCGAGCCTCACAAGTTGCCGCCATGTCTGCTTCTACTTGAGCAAAACGTCGGGCCGCAACCCGTCGGAGCAGTTCCTGACGGTAGCGGTCTGGCCGGGCTCGCATATCCAGCTGGACCATTATTAAGTAATCCAGGCTGACATGTGCTGGGATCTCACCCCATGTGAAGCTCTGGGTTCCCACTCATATGGGGGAAGTTCGAAGGGTCCACAATTGATGATGGCTCTCCCATCACCTAGGTAGACGTACTCACGGCCCCTAGCCGCGGTGTCTCCCCTTTCTATCTCCCTGATGTCGTCCGCGCGGGCCAGTCCCCTGATGCGGGCCGCCTCTCTCCAAATGGCCTCCTCTTCAGGATATTCTTCGCACTCAGGTGGGTAAAACTTAACCAGCACCATAATTTGGTCGGGCTGTTCGACCATAGTATACGCCTGCCGTTAAAAGCTTGATCAAAAAGCGTTCTGAGAGGTGGAATATGGGATAGGGTATCCTTAGGCCATCACTGAAATGCTGCACCAGCTCATTTAAAAGGAGCTCGACCATATCAGGGTCGGTAGCTAGGTGCTCCCCAAGCAGGGTAGATCTGAGGTATTGTGAAGTTGGCGGGGCTCAAAGTGCCTTTGGTCCGGGCCATAGACATAGGCGCTGACTGGAAAGGAGGCTGGAAGTGAGACGCTAAGGGTTGAAGATGGCGAGGGCGCAAGCAGAGACGGGGTTGTAAGCTCGGGTTCCGGTGGCTATGGCGACAAATTAGGCTGAGGAGGCGGAGGGAAGGAAAAAAAAAAAAAAAGGCTCTTTAAATTTTTGTCGAAAACTTTTTTTTTTAAATTTATTTTTATACGGCGAAAATACGCGCGAATATACGGTCGAGTGCCGGTCGGGTTATACGCGTTTCTACCGAGATTCTTGAGCGCCCAAACCTGAGAGGCGCCCGAGTTAGGTTTTAGGGCCTCTCCTCGACCTGTTACCGCCGGATGACGACTCCCCTTGGGTATTTGAACCACGCCCGACGCGCTGGGATAAAAATCTCGTCGATCCGAGCTACCTGGAGAAAGTTATGGCGCTTACAAAACTCCAACCTTGGGGCTCCACTTTCTGAACCTAACCACTCGACTAAAGAACACTTCCCTCCACAATTAGGTCATTCCTCCCATCACTAGGCCAACTAACATGCTAACTACAGAGTTGGGATGCTCTAACCTCAACTAACGAGTTAGACTATGGCCAGTGCAATAATTTTGGTCCATCAAAACCATGCTCTGATACCACTCTGACGCTCCCGGGATCTATACGATACTCCCATCGTATAAATATGGGAATTCCCCTCCCATGGCGACTACATCACCATGGCAAGGCCCTCCATCATACTCGGACCACTTGGGATGGCCAAGTGTCCGGGCAAGGAATACGGAGGTGTCATTCGTCCCACGTCCTCTATGGAAAATCCTATACAGCGGAAGCATACATATACGTTAGCATATAATCATCATGCAAAATAATATACCACCACGAAGGGTGGCCCATCCATCATCATCACAGAAAAGATAATACATCCATAATAACACGAAATAACACCATGACAAGGCACTACCCCGGGCTCAGACTCCAAAGGATCAACTGATGGCCAGGGTCTCAAGATATCAACAGACGGAAGTATAACATGGCATTGGCTGGCATAAGACAATGGCTAGGGTTGTCCACTCCATCTGCCCTTCCTGTCCACACTTTGCAGATAGGCTGAATCATGCTATGACATGCTTGTAGCCCTCCGAAGACGCAATCCCAAGGAATCACCCTTCGGGACTACTCCGGGTTACATCTCCCCGGTCCGATGAGGCAAGTCAGAGAGGCATCTCCTCCCCGAGCATGACGGATCCCTGGGTGTGCTAGAGAACACGTGCCCCCTCAGTGACCCCCGCATCCGTACCCGACTTACTCCCCTAAATCTAAAGGCTAGCTCACTAGCCCATTCGAGCCCAGGACGGCCATATAGACTCTCGCCCTCTGGCCTAGAGAGTGTCGGACCCATACCCGGCCCACACACAGTGACCGACTATAAGCCTAACACACTATAGGAGTCCTGTAGCCGCGCTAGGCAAGACGCCACCCCCGATTCACCCTCATACTCGTTGTCTGGTGCTGAACCACATCATAGCATCCACAGCCAGGTTGGCTCTTATGCACAGGCCGCATTTATTAGGTATTAAGGGATCTGGCTAGAGACATCTCTAATGCTAAGAGGATTTTAGGTCTCTACCCTTCCCTTAATTCCCAATACACGGAAGAAGCAGAAAGAACTAATGTAAACACCATTCAAGTATTCAGAACAACTTACAAAAGAGAATTTAATCATTCCATCTATCCAAAGAAGTGTCAGCAGAATAGAAGCTATCTAATGACTAAGCAGTCTCTTGGCTAGAGCCGGGGTCACGGTAAGCGTCCATAGCTCGAGGTTTGCTGGTAGGTGTTGGCAAGTACGGGTGTAATCTGCTGGCTGTTGATCCTCTTCACTCCCAATTCGAATTTGGGATGAATTGGGGGGTAGGACCCCTATTCCATGCCCCCAAAATGGTAAGTCCCTCCTGGCCAATCGATTTGGGCCAGGTGGCACCCCCTCATTGGTGACAATTAGTTAATTAGATCATAATAGCATAATTAGGTTAATTATGCCACTATAATCCATAATTATCCATTGGTTTTATTAGCATAGCTAATAAAATCCATTATAGGCGAACCCCCCACTTGGGCCCTTAGGCCCAATATGTACTGGTGACGTGTCATGGTATGCATACGTATACCGTATAGATACATGGAACGTCACAATTGTAGACATGGAGCAACATGGAAGGAACCTTTTGTGCATGTATGTCTTTAAAACAACAATATATGACAAAGATTTGCATAATATTAAATGCAATGATTTTGGCGTGAGAGGAGGGAAAGGGATATAACGTGTTGCATTATGCGAAAATGGATATTAGATGATCATAAAGCTTTGAACTCTCATCATCAAAGGTAACTTATTGTGGTGACATTTCCTAATGGAACTTAATATCCACACTGCTTACTTTGGTACTTGTAGATATGGAGCAACATGGTGGGACCTTTTGTCGCAATCATGTGTCTTTAAAATAATTTGATACTCGTAGACATGGAGCAACATGGGTGGGAGCAATTATGTATCTTCAAAACAACATGAATGACATAGATTTGAATAAATATAAATGCAACGATTTTTGTCCAAGAGAGGAAAGGGATGTAATGTTATGGATTATGCAGTAACTTTTGCATTACCACAAAAGTTATAAAATTGCTACACAATTGTTATGCACTTTGAGCAATGTGCAAAACATATATACAAATCCTCATTCTCACAGGAATAGCAATCTCTATTGCATTCGTTGATGCATTCTCTCTTGTAGCATTGGAATAGCAAGGCAGATCTAGTCTAAAGCTAAATAATTAAAATTCCAATCCTATATGCATCATTTTAGATGTTGTAAGAATTGTTAGTCAGTTTCAATATACTTAATAGGATAGCTGCTAGTCAATTTCAGTATACTCAATAAGATTGATCTAATACTAAGCCTCGAATGGCTGTTACAAAAAAATGATTACCATAGCAGCATGAGATTATCAAGTTCCATATGAGCCACTTGAAGCACATTTAATTACCTACACGACAGAAGTTATGGACATGCAACCTATGTTGGCTGAGGATTCTAAATAAACTTCGGTTTGCCCAAATCCATATTCTTCCTTTTCTATGCATCCTTTGTGATAGTACAGTCTGCAAAACCATCTTCAAAACCATCATTTGTTTATCAATATATACAAATGCTGGTCAATTAATGGTGTATGCTTTAGTTGCAAACCTTGTGGCACCAACATTAATTACTATATGATACAATAATAACTAAGAGCCTTTGATAGATAAGACGTACTTCAACAATTGCTTTGGAGTCAAGCAATCTAAATAATAGTACTGTCTCACAAAAGCACATTCGCTGCTCTATTCTTAGAAAGCTGGTGCTATAACACTTATCTAGCTTTTCCTACAATTTGGTGTAATTCCAGTCTAGTCGTATGATCCATGTCTTGCCCACATACACATTTGTAAAGAGAGGCTTGCTGCTATCTTTCTCAGATTTAACCATGCTATTGTCAGATATTGGAAGCCAATGTTACGTCAGACGATTAACTTTGTGTCACTTTCATTGTGGAATAAATATTGCAAATGCAATTTTATAAAAACCTTAGCAACCTGATATGATTATGGATGGCAAAGCTTCAACCGTTTCTTTTTTAGTTAACGACTCTATTCTAGATAGACCAGTTCCTTCAGCACGGTGCTTGATGTCATTGGATGTGCAAGTTTGAGACCCAGACAGTAAGCATCTCCTTTCCATATTGATGCAGGTGATCACAGGTTCTTAGAAGTGAATTCTATAACAATTGGCTGTGTGAGTTGAGACCCAGACACTAGCATCGCATTTCCATATTGATGCAGGTGATCACAGGTTCTTAGAAGTGAATTCTGTAACAATTATACAGACATATAATAATTACACAGACATATGAAAGACTCTTCTATACAAATACTTCAAAGAATGAAAGCTTTTGAAATAAAAGCGCGATTTTGGAATTGTTTTAAGATTAAGGTTTAAAATCAAGCTATTTTTCTGAGTTTGTTCATAAGTTGTTCCAGATTATTCTAGCTGTTCAAAAATTCCAGTTGTTCAGGCTCTGCTTGAGTTTGTTTTATAATGTCCTGTTCTATCATATTTGAACTTGTTCACATGCTGCATATGCCAGCAGTTGAACAATTTAGAAAAACAATTCGAAGACTTCGTAGTGCTTGCTTTTACAGGATTGTGAGCTAAGAGAAAGATATACAATGCAATGCCATCTGATAACATATGTTGCTCATTAAAGTATAGCAGTATAGAAGTCCATTTCCCATAATCCAGAGATTTTTTAACTGTGAAATGGACATTGTTCACAGGCTGCATATGAGTTGCACAATTCAGAAAAACAATTGAAACATTTCCAAGTGCACAATTCAAACCATAGCAACATCAAAATGACGTGGGAATGTAAAGAACAAAGGGATCTACGATACTAAAAACAACATGGTCTAACTGTTAATGTACATATAGATTCGACCAAGGTTGGTGAAGACTATATACCTGAAAAGTTAGTGTGCTCAGGCATGGCTTTTGGTCCAGATTCCCCTGTGCTTAGACTGGTTGCAGCTTGCCCAAACGAATGCCTAATGACCCAATTAATAGGAGCCATAAATATAGACCAAAAGATAATGGAAAAACCAACCATTGGACTACAACAAAAAGAATGTCATGTCAGTCAAGACTTATTTAAAGTTAGTGATGTAGACAAATCTCAATGACCATATCATTTATGAACAGGACCTGCATATAGAGCTCAAAAGCTATGTATGCATCAAGCACCGGAATTCTTTAGTGGTACCTAATTTGCCATAGTTCATACATTCGAGAATGATCTTTGTGCAAAGTTGTTCTAGATCCATTAAATGCAAGAGACAACTGTTTAAATTCTCCTAATGCAAGAGACAAACTATGAGTTGCAACACCTGTTTACCCCAAAGCTAAGTACAATTCAATGAAAGGATATCTATCATTTTTCTGATGAAGCATCCCATAGAAGAAAGAAAAACACCATTATGGAGCTACATCAAACAAATCATGATGCAAATAATATGGGTGGCTATATGCAAATATTCTCTTTCTGGATATCATTTTAAATTATTAAGTTTTCTGACCTGAAAATCTTAAAAATGAAATGTAGAAAGATAAAGAGACTTTATTGTGGCTATATGCAGATCTTCTTCCAAACTCATTATCAAATTGGGATTTTTGGCCTGAGATGAAGGTACATAGAACCAGCAATAATGATGTTTACAAACTATCTAGGATAAGGGAACATACATCTAAAATCGATTTAGTTTTTACAATCATCATAATAACTGCTTTCTAGAAGCATCCCAGTCTATGTTATATGTAGTATAGAGCAAAAAGTGCATCATTACTTGAAATGTTCAAAGTAATGTTTCAAATCTTGAAGTGTTCATTATGAACTATCTAACACAGGAGATAAGGGAATATATGGCCAAAATCAACTGAAGTACCTTCATATTCATGGCCATATCATGCCATGCAAATGATATAAACTGCAACAAATCCAATCCAATGACCTAAAATGTTAATCAAGCTTCAGAGAATGTATGGGTAATACTCGAGAAGTCTATAGAGATATACCTACTGCTATTGACAAACACTTTTGTGAAATCAAAACCAAAAATATCTAAGAGATACCACCAACATCTATTGAAGAAAACCTATGCGAGAGTTATAGCTTCAAAAATGTCGTGCAGGTAAACAAACAGATAGAGTTAATGCAAGTTTTGTCCCTTGAAAGAGAAAATCAAGATAGAGAGCAACTGCTCTTTTGAAATAGTACCAAAGCTATAGACCTCTGATTGCATGTAGTCTTAAAGAAAAGCACAAAATATTCAAAGCTGCATACCATACATTCAGTTTGAGTCTGATTATTGATTCTACCGTAACTTCTCTGCAAAATCTGATGAACTTTTAAGCTTCAAAAACGTCTGCAGGCAGACAGAGTTAATGCATTTTGTCCCTTGAAACATAAAATCAAAATTGCGTGCAACTGCTCTTTTAGAACAGTATTAAGGATCTGGACCTCTGATATCATGTGGTCTGAAGAAAAGCACAAAATATTGAAAGTTGCATTGCATAGCTTCTTACATTCATGTTGAGTCTGATAATTGATTCTACCATAACTTCTTTGAAAATCTAATAAATTTTTAAGCTAATGATTCTGGGATTTGAACCCAAGGAAACCCATTCTTACCTCCTACAAAGTACTCCTTTGTAGGGTCTGTAATAGCTTCCAGAAATTCATCATCTATGAATCGTGCTTCAAATTTGGAGCTTGTCAAATCTTGGCCTCAGACACCCTTAGTTCGGCACTGCCCGAATCAAGATTATGCTTCTCTTCAGATCACCTACGTTTACCTGCACAAAATCAAGTCACTGCACACCTGCATAAAGCCGATTCAGAGTGTGTCTTCAACAAATCAAGTGCTCCTAATTGAGATGAAGAAAATATAAGATAAGAAAAGGATGAACCTGGCGGTGGCATATCAGTGGGAAAGGGCGAATCCATGCAAACGCCTCAGGTCAAAAACATGGCGACGCAATCGGATCTCCCATCTGAAGAACCGAATGTAAAAATATAAAAGCATGCCAATCCATATGGCTAACATGCACACTTCGGCGGGCCGCAATCTTTGAAGCCTCGTAACGAGATAAGGCAAAGTTTAGAAATCATAGCAAAAAATGCATCTCCAATTTTTGGAAATTGGGATTTTTCCCCAGCATCTAAATTCCCCAATAAAATCTCAAAATCTTAGTAAATCTGGCTAAAGAAAAATCCAAAAAGTTTTCCTTCAAACCGGAAAATCCAAATTTAAACAATAGGATTCTTATAACTGCCAAGGTTTTTTCCTCAAGTTTTTTTAATCCTGGCAGTAATACATTTGTTGTGTTTGATTGGGTCCCATATGTCGTTGGTCTATGCGGACGATAAAAATGAATTCAATTCAATTCAATTCTTAATCCAGCAAAGGCAATCCTGCCACTTCAACTGCTTACAAGATTGCCATGTATCTATTCCATTTTCAAAATAACAATAGATCTTTACGCATTTGGTTCCTCCTCTTTCTAAGATCACCATAGATTTTCTCATAGGATTCCCGTCTTCAAGATCGCCATAAATCTTCCTCATTTCAACATCACTATAGATCTTCACACTATTAGGTTCCTCCTCCTCTTTCCCTCCCCTAGCGCTTTTGGCCTTCCCGGCCGCCGGCCTGGCGCTGGGCCCGAGGTTATGCAGGCGTAGTGATGGATGGCGCCCGGTCTGCGGCTCGATGATGGGTGGCGCCGGCCTGGAGCGTGCTGGCGTATGTGCCGAGAGCATGCCTCGGTGGAAGCGCTTTAGTGAGGAGGCACCTCCACCGGGCGATTTCCACGGCGGTTTCTCGGCGCCGCGCCTTCCCCGCCGTCTGGCGATTGGCGTTAAGGCGTCGGTTTTCCAGCACCCAGTTGTGAAGAGGTTACGGTTCCGAGGCGTTTGGTGAAGTTTTGTCTGTTGGAGGTATGCTTATTGCTTCTTGCAATAGCATGGATTTTTGGATGCGTAGTCATCCTGGCAACAGTTTTTTCCCATGTGGTTTTTAATCTGGGCCATGGTGATTATGGTTTGTTCTGTGGGCTTCGGTCCTTGTTCTGGTTAGGGACTTCGGTCCCGTTTTGTACTTGTGGTCCCATAACCCGATTGGGTTCCGTGGACATTAAAAGTTTCTTCCTTCCTTCCTTCCTCCTCCTAAAATCACCATAGATCTTTCTCACAGGATTTCCCTCTTCAAGATTGCCATAGATCTCCACTGTCTCCACTAGCTTCACCATGAACATCAACAAGTCCCCCACTTGATTTTCATGACCAAGATCTTCCTGGTCTATCGAGGTTGTAGCTTCAAACCATGCTTCATGACTTTCTATTTTGAATTTCCCACTGATCCCACAAGAAATAAGTTCTTGAGCAGTTAGTCCCAATAACTCTTTTCCTGCTCTGATACCATGTCAAGGTTTGGAACCTTGCATTTGAGAGCTCCCAACAACCTACCCATCTCGGACCCAAAGAAGGGACCTACCTACTGATCTAAAGAAGGGATTGACATATAAGGCTATCGGTCTGGAGGAAGGTCGTGATATAACATCGAGATTCCACTGTTGTCAATTGATGCCTAAAAGTTGAAGATGAGCCAATCGCATTGGACTATTCAAAATTTATTTTCTTTTGTGTGATTCCACTAGCGATGCTAAAGCATCCGACGGGAGAGGATGTGGATGCTATAAGCAACTTAAGTGTCAAAAGGGATTCTTTCCGCCTTTTGCAGCAGCAACATTTACTACCCTCTGGATCTTGACACGAATGAGACCAACGGACTAGATTTTATTGTGGAAGAAGCATTTACTACCCTCGAGAAGACCGGACTAGATTTTATTGTGGAAGAAGTAATGGTAGTTGTTTTTAACAGTATTTGACACTTCCCGCCATATAGGTAGCTCCTAAAATCTCGAAGATTGCGTTACGTCTATTGCCTGCTCCCCAACAAGATTAGCGCCTATTGACCTTCGAATGTGGAATTTTGGAGGATTGTGTGTTCGAAGATATGCAGTAAAGGATTATGTTTCATTTTCTTATGCAATAGCCTAAACAGATTAATAATTGTTTGTCAAACACGTTTTTACATTAGATTTAATGGTGGTTAAACTTGCAAACGGTGCCTATGCTTTCTTTTGAAGTCAAAAGCTTGCATGATTTGTATAATTTCCTGTAAGGAACTTTTTGTACCATACCGCTGACTGTTTAGGGTGTCTCTTCAGATCGTCTGTCTGATCCACATAAAACAATCCGTATCTCCACACATACCCAGCAAACCATTCCCAGCTATCCAAAAATGACCAAGTCATGTATCCTTTAACATTTGCTCCATCCCTGAAAGTGCAGGCCAATATGAGGACCTTGCAGGCCTTTCTGTACCAAAAATACCCTTACCTTAGTGCAGCCTTCAAGCATTTGATATAACCCTCAAGGTATGTAATTCTCAACCTGTCCTCCAAGACATTGCCCGAGAAAAATAATGGCAAGTTCATATCAGCAATGCCTGCAAAATGCAGAAGATATTAGATGAAATTTGGAGTTTGATAATCAACACAAACCTGAGGCTCCTACCATTTTCTGTGATCACAATCGGCACATTATTGTAATGCATTTTGGTGTAATTAAGAAGCCTCCAGATACCCCAAGGAACAACGTTGAAGTCATACACCTATAAGAAACATTTTGCATCACTATACAGCATGGTCAGATCAGCATTGTCTAAATGCAGTGGCCACACACTTACAGTCAGTCCAATAGGAACTCCGTTCTTGATTGCTGCAGGAACATCACAATTAGTTTGAAAAATCACAAATAAATTTGCTAAAAGATCTTATAAAATCATAGTGTACATGTGGTCTGAATGTGAACATCTTGAGCTGGAGCTGATTTGCCTTCGGCATCATAAGGTGGATTATTTGTAGCATAAACAGACGTGTAGTGATTAAGTCCAACAAAATCTACAGAACCTTTTATCAAGGAAGATTCTTTATTGGTAAATCTTGGGAGACGGTCTCCAACCCTCTTACGCATTATGGGAGGATAATCTCCAAAAATTACAGGATGCATTCCCCTGCATTGAAAGTATATAAAAGCTTCAGTTACTGTTTTCTTGGTCATAGTTATTTGATCTTACCATCCAAGTTCAAAATCAATGCCTCTTTGTGCTGCTTCTATATCTTCGGCTGAATTAGTAAGTGGCTCCATCCATCTTGCATAAAAAATGATGCCCATGTACCCCCCTTGTTTTGCCTGTATCATGGTATAATGAGCAATAGTGTGTCAGCTGTCTTAAAAAACTACCATTTCCACCTTTTAGTTAAAAACTCACCTGGAACTGTTCCCTGTATAGCTTGACAATAGCAGCATGGGCAAGCAGCATATTATGATGAACAATATAAGGCTCGACTGTCGAATTTCCATCAGCGCAGCGTAGGCGTGAAGAGCATCGTTGGGGTGGAAGTATTCCAACGTTATATCCCATGGATGCCAGTATATTAGGCTCATTGAAGGTTATCCAGTGCTTGACACGGTCACCAAATGCTTCAAAACATACTTTGGCATATGCGGTAACGTCCTTACTGAAAGAAAAAATATAAATTCTTGAGGAACTGGATAAGGTGATTGAAATCTTTTTAAATGATAGGTAAGCATACATGATGTTTGGACTTAACCAGCCTCCATATGCTTCTTCCAGTGCAAGTGGCAGATCCCAATGACTTATGGTCACATACGGTTGGATGCCTATAAACCTCAAATCACAGAAATGAGAATCACAGACTTTTAAAATTATGCTGCAAGATTTTAAGATACTAAATACCTTTTTTCAATAAGCTGTTTATCCGCTCATTATAGTGCCTGACGCCCTCTAGGTTCACTGGACCTCCTCGTCCCTCTGTACCAGGAACATCGGTAAGTCTAGATTTGTTAGTAAATTTACAAAAAGGAACAAAATGTACAATTGGTAGCAACATCAAGATCATCAGTATGAAGTACAATTATAAAATTGTGTTGTGAAGAAACCCAATACAAACGATGGCAGACAGGAGGATAGAAAACATGTACGCTTTAGGATAAAAGGAAAACCTGGCAAAATGCGTGTCCAAGCTATAGAAATCCGAAAGCTATTAATGCCCAAGTCACCTAACAGCTCGATATCCTCCTGCAGGAACTTGTGTTAGCAATAAACAAGTAGTAACTGGGGCCTAATTTTTATCTACGTTAAAACGCAACCTTGTAACGATGGTAATGGTCAGCAGCAACATCCGCATTGCTACCATCAAAAACGTTTCCTGATCCAACAATACATCAGAAACTGTGGCAAATCAGATTCAAAGCAGCACCAGCTTAAAGAATGACAAGAACCTGGTTTGTGAGCGAATTTCTCAATTATGGTAGGCCCTTTTCCACCTTCATTTAATGCACCTTCAACCTAAAAAGAAAAATCAAGTATGAGGATCAACGTAAAAGGGCATGCAAAGGGGAAGAGCAATGCAAAGAGAATCTGCCAACAGACCTGATAAGCTGATAAACCCGTACCGAAACCAAACCCAGGGGGGAAATCTCTTCGAGAAACAGAGGGTCCATCTGAGGCGCATTGGAAAACAGATGATGCTAAGCATAACCGAAAAAAACCCAGAAGGATGAAAACAAGCTTGGCCATGGAAGAATGGAAGTTGGGGGCTTACCAAGAGGAGGATTTAAAGCCTGTTATAGTACCTAGAGGTCACCGTGCAGAGGAGCAAAAAACATGTTGCTGCCTCTGGCGCTGCCAAGTGTAAGCTGTGTCAGATTCCCAAATAAATTTTTGACTATATAATGCATATATTCCCAGACACCTGCTACGAGGTACAGACGACAGAAGCATTTAGACGACAGAAGCATTTACCTCGGCCACAACATCTGCAGTTAGTATAGCGCCACTGACGTAAAATAGAATCTATCTATCTGACTTTGTACCATACAGTGTTGGGCAAAGTTTTTTATCTTGGACGGAAATTTTCCTACTATATCTGCAATGAACCGGAATTTGTAATTTTGATCCGGCAAGTTCCTGCTACTACATTTTGTAACCGGAATCTATTACATTTTTTCCATTAAACCGAATGTGTACACATTACAAACTAGTACTTTTATATATTGAAAGAACAAAAATCAGCACTCTTATAGAACATTTAATGCAAGGCGCATATCAAGAAAGAAATATTTATGCCATTCAATTAAGGCAGTTAAAAGTTAGAAGACCTATAAAACACTTAATGCATTGGGCATAAAATAAAAGAAATAGTTATGTCATTCAAAAACTTAATGCAAATTTAAATCATGAATTACATGATAAATAAGTTTGAAGCAAGAGACCTTGTTATGTAGAGTCTTTTTCCATGTCAATATCAATATCCTCATCAACAAGTACTTCTCGCTCCTCACGAGGGATGCCTGTGTAGATATGCCGATAGTCCTTGAAAAACTTTCCACATCAAAATACTTGAATTGAAATCATAATCCTCCGCCTCGGGGCCCTCTAGAGCTACACGGATCAATGCATCAACGCCATCCCGTTTGAGTCTATTTCTCAGACTTGTTCTTTATGATATTAAGGCGATGAAGCCTCTTTTCACATGTTGCGGTAGAAGAACATTGAACCAACCCAATCATAGCAATTTTAAGAGCTCGAAACTTACCTTTCCAAACATCATTGCAACTTACCATGCTCCAAGTGTCCAAGAAACCTCGTCCCAACCATTCAAGTAGCCTTGTCTCTTAAAATCCCATATTCCTCAAGCAACTTTTTCTTTATTCACTATTGGAGCAAAAACTTTATCGCCAACGTTTTTCTCAACTCCATAGAACTCTCCAAGAGTTCTTACTTCCTCCAAGCCCACCATCGTGCAAATTGAAGGAGCTGCTTAGCAAAAATCAAAAGTAATTTAGAAAGGGGGAATGTGAAGTACGTAACACACATGCTTGAAAATTCGAATGATAAGCATAAAACATACATACACAACTATCACATGTCACATCAAATCCTTCAAAGAAATCTCAAACAACTTAGTTAATCACAGTGTTGGGGAAACTTTGTAGGTCCCATCGGAAAATTGCCTATGGTTATTTTGATCAATCGGATATCTTATGTTTAGGACCGGAAATTTCTATTGTCTTAATAGAAAACCTTAAGAAAACTTGTCGGAAAAATTCCTACGATACACTAATCGAACCGGAAAATTTGCGATTTGAACCGGTTGGTTTATAGTGTTCCCCGGACTTTGCCCAACACTGGTTAATCATTCAAAGAAATCTCAAACAACTTAGTTAATTTTGTACGTTGAGTTTTTACAAGCTAGCAAGCAACCTATTTCTAGTTTTGCTTTTTGCCGTATAAGTAAGAGAATTTTTTTGTCTTACCTTCTTTCTTTGAATGGAGCCAAGTCGTTAGCAAGGTAATGGCGGCTCTTCCCTTTGAAATTTCATACCTACAAGTTCCGGTTTGTAGAGAAGCTGCCGGCCACATTCCGGAATGTTCATTTTTTTGGGCGGGAGCACATCCGCCTACTTGCCATACTGGACGGTAAATTGCCAACTCAGCCGGAATTTACCCTCTCTACCCCGGAATTTGCCCAACCGTGGTACCATATATATATTGGGAATCGATGGATGTGCTGCCACGTCTTTCCTGCCCACTGGTCCACGAAAATGTTAAGGGTAGTTAGCTATACAATTCTTCCTTCCCCTTTCCAATGCAACTTCCCTGGTTTTGTTGCATGTCTTTTCTAGGTTTCAAATTCGGAAAATAGATGTTATGTTAGCCTGCTCTTTCGCTAACTCCTCTCGAGCATAGTTCATGTTATGTGGAACGGGAAGGGGGAGGGCATTCTTGCCAGCACCCTGACCTGCAGAATCCGCAAGCGCCGTTGAGGCGCAACCGGATTCTGCAGGTCAGGGGGCTGGCAGGAATGCTCGACCCCTTCCTGCTCCACTACGTCAAGGTAAGCCTCAACCTGATTCTCCCACGTCAAGGTAAGCCTCAACCTGATTCTCCCAGTTTTCTGCATGCCAGTTTTCATTCTGGATAAGAATGATTCTTGAATCCATAGGAATCAATACCTACTTACCTTGACGTATACAAGAATGGGAAACACAGCCGACGCATAGAGGCTCCGAGGCATTGTTGGCACATTAGAATGTCACCTAAAGTGACATTTTTGTTACGTGAAAACCACTTACATTAAATTTTGTATGCAGAATGTTATGTATATAGGAATGTTACCTAAAGTAACTTTCCTATAACGTGGAAGCCACTTAAGTGGCATTCAGCGAATCAGAAGCTGCCACGTGTCAAGCCTATAAATACAGTTCCCCCTTTTTTTTCCTCCGTTCTCTTGCATGGCGCTGGCTATGGCGGCACTTTCTTGAGGCGGTGTTGCGAATGAAGGCGGTAGCCATGGTGTTGATGGCGGCAGTGATGGCGGCAGTGATCTTATGAACACGGTGAGGCGCTAGCTCCTCAAATGCTCTTCTCTTTTGGCAGATCTTGACACTTATGCTTTTCTTGAGTTGTTAAGTTTTTGTTTCGCCTATTTGCATTTCTTTCTTTTGATTTTCTCTGCTCTGCCGGATTTTAGAGCATACTTCCAGCCATTTGTATTTGTTTGTGGAGACTTCTGTTCGTCGGTGCAGAAAGTGATGAGCTAGGACACAAAGCCAGATCTCAGAATCTTATAAATGATTTCTTGTGAGGCTGCAAAGAAAAAGTCCGGAAGCGCTATTCTTGAGCTGCAACCTTTGGCGACCATTTTGGAAGTCCTCGGGTCCCTTTTATATCGTAAGGAAATAGTATGCTATAATGCAAGTCTGATGCTAGCATAGGCCTTATGTTTTGGGGTTCACTTGACACTGCAGCCTGGAGGTTCAATTCCTCCGGCTTGTTTTCTGGTGGCCAGGGTTTCTGGCCTGTCTGATGGATATCCTAGGCGATGTCAGGGGGGCTTCATGCTCTGTTTTTTATTTGAAGGCCTGTTTTCTCTTCAAGATCTATCCAGAATGTACAAACAGAATGAAAAAATGGAATGTTTTTTAGAATGTAAAGTAGATATCCAGAATGTAACAGCAAACAAAACATTAAACAACTCTAGTCGACATTCCTGGAAAGGAATGTGTGACACGTGTCAACATGCGATAGGCTTAGGCAGCTGAATGCCACTTAAGTGGCTTTTACGTTGGGTAAATGTCCAGAAATATTGAATGCAAACTTTACTAAGCATTGCTTGAAAGAATCATTGCCACATGTCAACACACGATTGGACTAGAAGGCAGAACGTAATGTAAGTGGATTTACGTACGAATCCGAGAGAGTCAATTTCTCGTATACAATGTGTCAACGCACTCTGCACTCTGGATTGCTTCAATGTCATAAATGTGGCACTTGGAGGTTGTACCAATAGTGGACCACTTAAGAATCGAGGACAAGAAAACATTGGAAATAAAATATATATTTTTTCAATTAAAATGCATGGCTTAAAAGCTCTTTGTATGAGATATTGCATATACTTTTCTTGAAAATAATTGAGTACATATATCCCATGAAATTTCCACATGAAATGGGCTATCTATAAATAGTACAAGAAATTTATCGCGAACATTTCTCTTTGTCGACTCACTTACTGATATGAAAATTTTTGTGAAGTCGGAATGGCAACAGAGAAGTATGATAATTGAATCACTGCAAGAATGAACACTTTTATATACCGCTCGATGGATTCGATCAAAAATAGCCCCAGGATTTGTGAACATTGCTAACAAATGGGTCTTCAAAGTTTACCTTGGTGTATTGTGTTTTTTAAATCATATTTTGGGTGGATGTACGAAATTCTTCATGGGGATTTGTTACCTAGCAATGATTTTTAGACTAGCAATGATTGTTTAGACTCCCATGCTTGATGAAGTCCAAATATGAATGTCAAGCTTTCTTGTGATCACCATTCTCATTTCATCCATGCTCTTGCAAATGGTTATGTAGGATGAGTTTGAGTTGAACAATTGAATCATTGGGTAGTTTGAGTTGAGAGGAAATGTATAGTTTTAGTTGAGAAGAAATATAAAAGATAATGGTGGCATCATGCGCAATGGTTGTGCATCTCATAGGGCGAATGTCCTACTACGTTATTGCTTAATCTATGCATTGTGTGTTTAATATGTATAGTTTAGTGTACTATTTCACAGCTAGGCTTGGCATCACATCTTTAGATGGTGACCCAAAATTTCCAGTAAGCTTCTTGGGAAGTGTTTGCAACTTATAAGCTTAGCAGAGAAAACAATTTGATGCAAATCTAAGCACCTTCAAAAATTCCAATAACACCAACCTTCGAGTCCTCATATGTCACATAGGATTCCTAGGAAAGATGAGAGGAGAATTATTATTCAAGGATGTGATATTTTCAACATTTAATGTTGCAAGTGAACTGTAGCTATTTCAAACAAGCATTAGCAATACAAACGAGTCATATTATCACACTATAAAAACATGCTATTTTTTTAGCTTGTGTTATTTCTTACCTTGTTAGAGAACTCTTAGGCCTGTTATTGGCTAAACTTTAAGAAATTGGGGCCATTTCTATCCCTTTATTCATCAGGATTCGGATATCTTTGCAATGATCATAACATGAAATAAAGATCGTTAATCTGTAATGAAGAGATAAGCATAGTCTGCATGCGTTGAAGTGCTTCATACAAAAACAAAGAAAACCGTAGCAGATGTTTTACCAGGGTAGAATGTTTAAAAAGTGCGGATCCTCTAATTGGCAGATTCGAAAGGAGGAGTTGGAATTAAGAGCAAAGAAGAGAGACAAATATCCAGTGTTGGAAAATCTGCACCACAACTCTAAAACAGAGAGGACTTATCTTGGCAGATTGAGGTAGTATTCCCAAGCATCAGGAGATCAAGAGACATATCAGGATGAAAAAGCCAGCAAAAAAGTGTATTCAATATTTTTATCTATTGCAACCGCCTGATTCATTCAAGTTCTAAGTATATCGTTGGAGCTTTTCCCATGTAAACCTGCATGCAAGAATCTCAAATTCGAAATGGAAATAGAGAAGAAATCACTCTTACTTCTGATTTTGCAAAAAACCTAAGGGTTTGAAATGCACATCTTGCAAAGAGAGCTCTCTGCCATACATGAATATTTGTGAAGTTTGAATCGTAAGCCCATTTCCCATATCCTGAAGAAGGATACATGTAAGCTAGAGCTCATTGAATAAAGGCAATGAGCGAGAAACAAAACGATGTGATAACCAGACTTGCAGATGCTCAGGTTCTTAACCACAGAAAGGCATAATCCTGAGCAATTATCTACCACCACAATGCAAGGCACCAGACTTATGGACAAATTATATCAGAGGCAAGCAAGCTGCAAGATGAATTCACAAAGACAAAGCATTCTTCTATATTTTCAGCACTTACTTACGGCATATCATGTAAACAACAAGCAATGTCTGAACAAACAGATTGTATGCAAGAAAGATTATGTTGAAATCCGGTGCAAGAAGCATCAAAGTTCGAGAAAAATAAAAGCAATCGGATTATAGCGCAAGAAAGACAATAAACAACAAAAATACGAAGAAAGAAATGTGAGCCAATCGAGCAAAAGCTCCATCGGCTTTAATCCTCTGAAATAAAAATGCTCCTAAGCTTTTGTCTTTTCAAAGAACACACCGGCACAAATTAATCGATGCAGCAATGAAACCGGCGGTTTAGAAACAATGAAATGAAACACCAGTACCAGGCGGCGGCTTTCCAGAGCAGAACTCGCTAGAATGCCAGCATGTCCTGAATCCTCAGAGAATAGAAAAAAAGTTCTACCATTTTTTTTATTAGAATGTAATCCACGATGCAGTCACCTACAAAAAGCATGCCCGTCATTGGAGGTTAGATTTCTTCCAGCTTAGGCAAATACAGGTAGGAGCTATTAGGATTGAAGACAATTCTCTGTGCAAAGTCGTGGCTCCATTTGTTGCTGGATCCTGGGTCTGAGTATTTATGATACTGCCGGATTACACGAAAGATTCAAGTCCATTGCACATATTGATTTTCTTCCTTGCTAGGAACAACTAACTGGACACGTGTCAAATTTTTTTATGAAGAAGTGTTGCGCACGAAATTTGCTAATGTGTATAAATTCTAGGTAAGAATCTCAAGATAATATTCCATAGGAATCAACCTAAAATATTTATATATGTTAAGATGGATCAGTCAAATACCCTATTGGGGATTGAACTTATTCTTTTTGCCCACTTTTTATTTAATAGTTGAGACTAAGATAAAAATTTTGTGTTGAGCCACTATTGAAAATATGATCCATTATTGGACCATGATCCACTATTGGTGGCCATCCCCTAGTGGTGACAGAGTTCTTTTATCTTACATGTGAACATATTTTATTCAACATGGAGACAACTGAAATGTGTGTCTAGCGATGCGAGGAATTAGTTGTGGGCATGTAGATGTAATGGGGATGCATAGGGTGGAACATATTAGGATTGGGATGGGATGGATTTCTTCCATATTGAACTTGGGTTGTATGTGTTGTTAATATTTCCATGGATCCATAGAAAGATTAACACAAAAGTTCCATCGATTACATAGAAGAATGAGAATGATTTTTTATCGTCCACTTGTAGAGATATGATTAGAATGTTAAAAGGCTTCCCGGGCATATTTTACTAATAGGGCTAGGCATCCATATATGTAAGCTTTATTGTTGATGTAGGATTATATTGGCTTAAATTTTCAAGTAAATTAATGCTTGGTTCAAGTTTTCGTTTATTCACAAATTGTAGATTTGGGAGGCCATATGGAAATGAATTTTAGAAGGAAAGCCTTGCCAGGCCTTGAAACATATGCAAGATCACTAATTGCCATTTGTATGTTGTGAAACTGGAATACATCATGACTTTCTAGATCTCAACCTAGTTTACATGGAAATATGGCGAATCAAAACATATTGTATCTGCCCATTCTAATCTAGTCATACTATTTCCAGCCTCTTGTTGGTGTAATGTGTTATTTGACAACCACTCACCAAGGTGTAATACCTAAGTGTAGAGTAGATGGCAAAATGATGCAAAAAGATGTGCTCTGGACTACCTCAGTCATTTGGATCTATCGATCCTATGGCCTATAGCATATATTGGGGCCGCTAGGCGCCTCTCATTTTGAATCACCAATTCATTAATTTCAAAAAAGTGCTAATTTGAGAATTTTAAGCAAGCAACTTGAACGCATTTTACTAAGCTAGCAAGCAAGAAAATTTTTAGAGCTCTTAAGCTAATAAGCTAAACACATTTTACTCAGATCGTTATCCTCATTGGCAACCATGTCTCGTAACTGAAGAGCCACGTCTCTTGGGATCAACATGGTTGAAGGCATCCCTTCCACAATTCATCCATAGTCGATGGTTTTTATTGGTTGGTATTTCTTTGGGGCATTTTACCTTTGATTTTCAATAGAATTGAAGGACTAACCCTGCTTGCAATGATGGCTTGAACTTGCAAATACTTTGTTTCATCAGACAGCTGCAGTCACACTTCCAGAAGTAGAAGAAGCAGAACTAGAAGCTGTATCTGCAATTAGATTCCATAATCCTTCAGTCTTAAGGATATACTCAACCTTATCTCGCTCCAAACCTGAAAGCCAGGTCCACCCCTGTAGACATCCACAAAATTCAGTAAAATAGCCCCAAGTCTGCTTGCCATAATGATTTGGCTCTGATACTAATGTTGTCTTTCAAATTGACCCTTGCAGTACCAAGGCAGCTGTGGATTTACAATATCAATAGACGAATTCACAAAGAGCAAATAGGCAATTCTACGGAACAAAGGTCGGGAAATGTACCAAATCTTCACCGCCAAAATTGGGTCAAAAAAGATCCGATTGATTACGCTTTCCGGATCCAAATCAGCCACATCTATATATATCTATATTAAATCACTGTACACCTGTTTAAAACAATTAAAATAGCTAGTCACGTGCATCTTCATGTGACCATACATATAGAAATTCTAAAATACAACTAGTTATGGTGCCCGGCGTTGCCGGGCTTAGTTACCATTTGAAGAGGTGGTTGTTTCATTATTGGCTAGAATAGGCAATATGGGTTGGAGGGGGTAGAGGTATTTTAAGAAACTCACAATGTAACATTGAACCTGAAGAAACCCCTTTATTTAGACCTGTGCTTCATGAGATGGCTCATACATTTTTGTTGCTTGGAGTAATATAATCTAGTTGATAAGAAAAAAAATGTTCGAAAAGATTGAAATTGGTCCATATCCCCTTATTTTCAACAGAATCCTAGGTGGAAGCATGCATGTACTATGATGTGCTTCCCCATAAGTATCCGGCAACCAGGTGTGCAAGGGAAAGATTGCTAGTCTCACAACATAAGCTATAGGGAAGCTTCAGTACAAGACTATCTCTAAAATACTATGTATACGATTTATTAACTAATTTTTGAGAGTCCAATTTTGCTTCATCATGATAATGCAAATTAAACCTTTTGCATCATGATGATCATGATCATGATCATGATCATGATCATGATCATGATCATGATCATGATCATGAGAGTCCAATTAACTTCATCATGATCATGACCATCAGATGTACAAATACCTTTTCTATATACAAAATAAAACCAAAATATTGATAAATAGCTTCATTTCCAACCAGTGTTGTTAGGCTTGTTAAGCTTTTGCAATTTCGTTGTTGAAATTTGTCGATGGGTTTTTGCTTTTAGATGGTTACCCCAATGCAATGGCCTAGTCACTTTTCTCACTTCCATAGTAGTTGGTGGGTCACCCCATCCCAATGGCCTAATCACCCACCTACTTGAGTCTACATTTGTTATACATCATTCTATTGTTTTTGGAAGTGTAGTTGCTCGATAATGAATACAATCAATCAATGAAGGAGTGTGATTCATTCAATTGGACATGAACATGCAACATTTATGTTTTTAGTGTATTTGGTATCATGTGAAAGTATGCTCATCCTTTCCTCTTTCCTGTTTGGACTTGGATGTCCTAAGATTACATATTAAAATGAAGATAAATTACAAAACTTAAATTTCCATCTACATTATCAATGCTATCCATCTCCCCTAACTAACAAAAAAGAACATGGCATAAGATGCTTACAAATTGGTGAATGGTTGCCAAAAATGTAGAAAATGGTTTTACTATTAAAATTTACAGATATCATATTACCCTACATCATAAATGCTAAAGAGATACAATTTTACTGCCAAGAACTTTAAATTTTACAGATATCTTATTACCCTACATAAGTAGTTGCCTATATCATAAATGCTATAGAGATTGGAACTTTGGTGCCGAGTTAAAGCATTTTGTAAGAGTACCCATGGGAAATCAATGTCCATTTATATTATTAATGTTATCCACCTCTCCTTGTCATCTACTAACAAAAAAGAGCATGGCATAAGATGTTTACAAATTGGTGAATGATTGCCAAAAATGTAGAAAATGGTTTTTTACTACAAAAATTTAAAAATTTAGAGATATCATAATACCCTACATCGAGATACAATTTTATTGCCAAAAACTCCAAATTTTACAGATATCTTATTACCCCCTACATAAATGAGGTAAAATAAAATTTATGGATCGTATTACCCTACATAAATGCTATAGAGATTGGAATTTTGGTGCCGAGGTACCCATGGGAAATCAATATCACAAACATGATGGCTTATCTTAGCAGCATTGAATTTTGAAACTGTAGACAAATTGTCTTATAGAGGAAAGCACCATTGCAAAAAATTGTCCGTAGCAGCAAGATAGCAAGATAAACATTATATCAATGCAATCTCAATGAAGTTATATTCGCTACTGGAACCTCATGCTATATGAATCTGAACTACACGTTTAACCAATGAACCAATGACTTCTATAGACGTTTAACAAATGATTGATACTTGCAGGCTCACGTACTATTTGTTGCACGGTTTAGAACTGGCTGAAACTTTTAAAGCACTCAATGATCCTGCATTTATAGAACTAACAAATTTGCTTTCCTTGAGGCCCATAAGTACAATTAAATATGAAAGTTACTGCAAGGAACATATTCGTTAGTATGTTCTGGAACCTGATGGATTCTCTTTCTGCTGTAAAGATACATTTCAAAATAAATGTCACATGGGTAGATATATTCAAAACATAGATAAGAAATGTGGTTATGCATCTAGCACGCTATAGTGCTGTAATAGGAGAGAGCTTACATTCTTAAATTTTTAAACTGGAGAATTATCATTCATGTTCCTGCTCCTGCTATTCTAAGATCTCAAGGAGTAATATTCCAAGTCCAATAAATGGCCTTATTATATGCAAAGTTGAAAAGCAAACATGTGTTCTAATTGAACATGCAAAGCCAGATTTTCCACAAAAAACTACACAATCTTATCAATTATATAATACTTCTACCGGTCGAAAGTTACACAAAACGGTGATGAACTCCTTGACAAACCTAGCTTTTCCACAAAAACTACATAATTCTATCAATTAAATAATACTTCCCGACAATCAAGTTGCATACAATTGGTGGCATAACTCCATGACAAAATTCAATATAAGATAGAACATGCATGTCCACATAGATCCAAAATAAAATATATTTTTGCACATCCCATAAATTGATCAAATAGGCGTAAGTGTGGTGCATGGAAGAAACCCGCCGATCTTTGCTCACATCTAGAAGCTGTGCATAGGTTAGAAAGCCTATTTTGCATATCCAAGATCATCTCTACTATATGGTTTATGATATGCTCACATCTAAAAGGCAGTCATAGCTTACAACTATAACCCTATCCTGCATATCCAACCAAGCCCCATTCTACTGAGAATCACAATATATATTTCATATAACAATAAGATTTGGAGCTTGTCAAATTTGGAGCTTGTCAAATCTTGGCCTCAGACACCCTTAGTTCGGCACTGCCCGAATCAAGATTATGCTTCTCTTCAGATCACCTACGTTTACCTGCACAAAATCAAGTCACTGCACACCTGCATAAAGCCGATTCAGAGTGTGTCTTCAACAAATCAAGTGCTCCTAATTGAGATGAAGAAAATATAAGATAAGAAAAGGATGAACCTGGCGGCGGCATATCAGTGGGAAGGGGCAAATCCATGCAATCGCCTCAGCACATCTGACGTTTGATGAAGGTCAAAAACATGGTGATGTAATCGGATCTCCCATCTGAAGAACCGAATGCAAAAATATAAAAGCATGCCAATCCATATGGCTAACATGCACACTTCGACGGCTGCAATGCTGAAGCCTCAGAACAGATAAGGCAAAGTTTAGAAATCATAGCAAAAAATGCATCTCCAATTTTTGGAAATCGGGATTTTTCCCCGGCATCTAAATTCCCCAATAAAATCTCAAAATCTTAGTAAATCTGGCTAAAGAAAAATCCAAAAAGTTTTCCTTCAAACCGGAAAATCCAAATTTAAACAATAGGATTCTTATAACTGCCAAGGTTTTTTCCTCAAGTTTTTTTAATCCTGGCAGTAATACATTTGTTGTGTTTGATTGGGTCCCATATGTCGTTGGTCTATGCGGACGATAAAAATGAATTCAATTCAATTCAATTCTTAATCCAGCAAAGGCAATCCTGCCACTTCAACTGCTTACAAGATTGCCATGTATCTATTCCATTTTCAAAATAACAATAGATCTTTACGCATTTGGTTCCTCCTCTTTCTAAGATCACCATAGATTTTCTCATAGGATTCCCGTCTTCAAGATCGCCATAAATCTTCCTCATTTCAACATCACTATAGATCTTCACACTATTAGGTTCCTCCTCCTCTTTCCCTCCCCCTAGCGCTTTACTGGCCCAGGCGACCGCCTTTGCTGGCGCTTTGGGCGCCGCCGATTTAATGCAGGCGTAGTGATGGATGGGCGCCCCGGAAACGGTGATGGGTGGCGCACACTGGGCGTGCACGTATGTGCACGAGACATGCACGGATCGGTTGGGCTTTAGTGAGAGGCACCTCCTCCAGGCGTTTCCACGGCGGTTTCTCGGCGCCGCCTTCCACTGGCGTGCAGGCGATTGGCGTTGGGGCGTCGGTTTTCCGACACCAGTTGTGAAGGAGGTTCACGGTTCCGGCGTTTGGTGAAGTTTTAATACGTTGGAGGTATGCTTATTGCTTCTTGCAATAGCATGGATTTTTGGATGCGTAGTCATCCCCGGCAACGATTTTTTCCATGTGGTTTTAATCACGGGCCATGGTGATTATGGTTTTACGTTACGTGGGCTTAGGTCCTTGTTCTGTTAGGGACTTGATCCGTTTTGTACTTGTGGTCCCATAACCCGATTGGGTTCCGTGGACATTAAAAGTTTCTTCCTTCCTTCCTTCCTCCTCCTAAAATCACCATAGATCTTTCTCACAGGATTTCCCTCTTCAAGATTGCCATAGATCTCCACTGTCTCCACTAGCTTCACCATGAACATCAACAAGTCCCCCACTTGATTTTCATGACCAAGATCTTCCTGGTCTATCGAGGTTGTAGCTTCAAACCATGCTTCATGACTTTCTATTTTGAATTTCCCACTGATCCCACAAGAAATAAGTTCTTGAGCAGTTAGTCCCAATAACTCTTTTCCTGCTCTGATACCATGTCAAGGTTTGGAACCTTGCATTTGAGAGCTCCCAACAACCTACCTACTGACCTAAAGAAGGGACCTACCTACTGATCTAAAGAAGGGATTGACATATAAGGCTATCGGTCTGGAGGAAGGTCGTGATATAACATCGAGATTCCACTGTTGTCAATTGATGCCTAAAAGTTGAAGATGAGCCAATCGCATTGGACTATTCAAAATTTATTTTCTTTTGTGTGATTCCACTAGCGATGCTAAAGCATCCGACGGGAGAGGATGTGGATGCTATAAGCAACTTAAGTGTCAAAAGGGATTCTTTCCGCCTTTTGCAGCAGCAACATTTACTACCCTCTGGATCTTGACACGAATGAGACCAACGGACTAGATTTTATTGTGGAAGAAGCATTTACTACCCTCGAGAAGACCGGACTAGATTTTATTGTGGAAGAAGTAATGGTAGTTGTTTTTAACAGTATTTGACACTTCCCGCCATATAGGTAGCTCCTAAAATCTCGAAGATTGCGTTACGTCTATTGCCTGCTCCCCAACAAGATTAGCGCCTATTGACCTTCGAATGTGGAATTTTGGAGGATTGTGTGTTCGAAGATATGCAGTAAAGGATTATGTTTCATTTTCTTATGCAATAGCCTAAACAGATTAATAATTGTTTGTCAAACACGTTTTTACATTAGATTTAATGGTGGTTAAACTTGCAAACGGTGCCTATGCTTTCTTTTGAAGTCAAAAGCTTGCATGATTTGTATAATTTCCTGTAAGGAACTTTTTGTACCATACCGCTGACTGTTTAGGGTGTCTCTTCAGATCGTCTGTCTGATCCACATAAAACAATCCGTATCTCCACACATACCCAGCAAACCATTCCCAGCTATCCAAAATGACCAAGTCATGTATCCTTTAACATTTGCTCCATCCCTGAAAGTGCAGGCCAATATGAGGGACCTTGCAGGCCTTTCTGTACCAAAAATACCCTTACCTTAGTGCAGCCTTCAAGCATTTGATATAACCCTCAAGGTATGTAATTCTCAACCTGTCCTCCAAGACATTGCCTGAGAAAAATAATGGCAAGTTCATATCAGCAATGCCTGCAAAATGCAGAAGATATTAGATGAAATTTGGAGTTTGATAATCAACACAAACCTGAGGCTCCTACCATTTTCTGTGATCACAATCGGCACATTATTGTAATGCATTTTGGTGTAATTAAGAAGCCTCCAGATACCCCAAGGAACAACGTTGAAGTCATACACCTATAAGAAACATTTTGCATCACTATACAGCATGGTCAGATCAGCATTGTCTAAATGCAGTGGCCACACACTTACAGTCAGTCCAATAGGAACTCCGTTCTTGATTGCTGCAGGAACATCACAATTAGTTTGAAAAATCACAAATAAATTTGCTAAAAGATCTTATAAAATCATAGTGTACATGTGGTCTGAATGTGAACATCTTGAGCTGGAGCTGATTTGCCTTCGGCATCATAAGGTGGATTATTTGTAGCATAAACAGACGTGTAGTGATTAAGTCCAACAAAATCTACAGAACCTTTTATCAAGGAAGATTCTTTATTGGTAAATCTTGGGAGACGGTCTCCAACCCTCTTACGCATTATGGGAGGATAATCTCCAAAAATTACAGGATGCATTCCCTGCATTGAAAGTATATAAAAGCTTCAGTTACTGTTTTCTTGGTCATAGTTATTTGATCTTACCATCCAAGTTCAAAATCAATGCCTCTTTGTGCTGCTTCTATATCTTCGGCTGAATTAGTAAGTGGCTCCATCCATCTTGCCTAAAAAATGATGCCTATGTACCCCCTTTATTTTGCCTGTATCATGATATAATGAGCAATAGTGTGTCAGTTGTCTTAAAAAACTACCATTTCCACCTTTTAGTTAAGAACTCACCTGGAACTGTTCCTGTATAGCTTGACAATAGCAGCATGGGCAAAGCAGCATATTATGATGAACAATATAAGGCTCGACTGTCGAATTTCCATCAGCGCAGCATAGGCGTGAAAGAGCATCATTGGGGTGGAAGTATTCCAATGTTATATCCCATGGATGCCAGTATATTAGGCTCATTGAATGTCATCCAGTCTTTGACATGCTCACCAAATGCTTCAAAACATACTTTGGCATATGCAGTAACGTCCTTACTGAAAGAAAAAATACAAATTCTTGAGGGACTGGATAAGGTGATTGAAATCTTTTTTAAATGACAGGTAAGCATGCATGATGTTTGGACTTAACCAGCCTCCATATGCTTCTTCCAGTGCAACTGGCAGATCCCAATGACTTATGGTCACATCGATTGGATGCCTATGAACCTCAAATCACAGAAATGAGAATCACAGACTTTTAAAATTATGCTGCAAGATTTTAAGATACTAAATACCTTTTTTCAATAAGCTGTTTATCCGCTCATTATAGTGCCTCATGCCCTCTAGGTTTACTGGACCTCCTCATCACTCTGTACCAGGAGCACCGGTAAGTCGTGATTTGTTAGTAAATTTACAAAAGGGAACAAAATGTACAATTGATATATAGCAACATCAAGATCATCAGTATGAAGTACAATTATAAAATTGTGTTGTGAAGAAACCCAATACAAACGATGGCAGACAGGAGGATAGAAAACATGTACGCTTTAGGATAAAAGGGAAAACCTGGCAAAATGCGTGTCCAAGCTATAGAAATCCGAAAGCTATTAATGCCCAAGTCACCTAACAGCTCGATATCCTCCTGCAGGAACTTGTGTTAGCAATAAACAAGTAGTAACTGGGGCCTAATTTTTTTATCTACGTTAAAACGCAACCTTGTAACGATGGTAATGGTCAGCAGCAACATCCGCATTGCTACCATCAAAAACGTTTCCTGATCCAACAATACATCAGAAACTGTGGCAAATCAGATTCAAAGCAGCACCAGCTTAAAGAATGACAAGAACCTGGTTTGTGAGCGAATTTCTCAATTATGGTAGGCCCTTTTCCACCTTCATTTAATGCACCTTCAACCTAAAAAGAAAAAATCAAGTATGAGGATCAACGTAAAGGGCATGCAAAGGGAAGAGCAATGCAAAGAGAAATCTGCCAACAGACCTGATAAGCTGATAAACCCGTACCGAAACCAAACCCAGGGGAAATCTCTTCGAGAAACAGAGGGTCCATCTGAGGCGCATTGGAAAACAGATGATGCTAAGCATAACCGAAAAAACCCCAGAAGGATGAAAACAAGCTTGGCCATGGAAGAATGGAAGTTGGGGGCTTACCAAGAGGAGGATTTAAAGCCTGTTATAGTACCTAGAGGTCACCGTGCAGAGGAGCAAAAAACATGTTGCTGCCTCTGGCGCTGCCAAGTGTAAGCTGTGTCAGATTCCCAAATAAATTTTTGACTATATAATGCATATATTCCCAGACACCTGCTACGAGGTACAGACGACAGAAGCATTTAGACGACAGAAGCATTTACCTCGGCCACAACATCTGCAGTTAGTATAGCGCCACTGACGTAAAATAGAATCTATCTATCTGACTTTGTACCATACAGTGTTGGGCAAAGTTTTTTATCTTGGACGGAAATTTTCCTACTATATCTGCAATGAACCGGAATTTGTAATTTTGATCCGGCAAGTTCCTGCTACTACATTTTGTAACCGGAATCTATTACATTTTTTCCATTAAACCGAATGTGTACACATTACAAACTAGTACTTTTATATATTGAAAGAACAAAAATCAGCACTCTTATAGAACATTTAATGCAAGGCGCATATCAAGAAAGAAATATTTATGCCATTCAATTAAGGCAGTTAAAAGTTAGAAGACCTATAAAACACTTAATGCATTGGGCATAAAATAAAAGAAATAGTTATGTCATTCAAAAACTTAATGCAAATTTAAATCATGAATTACATGATAAATAAGTTTGAAGCAAGAGACCTTGTTATGTAGAGTCTTTTTCCATGTCAATATCAATATCCTCATCAACAAGTACTTCTCGCTCCTCACGAGGGATGCCTGTGTAGATATGCCGATAGTCCTTGAAAAACTTTCCACATCAAAATACTTGAATTGAAATCATAATCCTCCAGTTCAGGGCCCTCTAGAGCTACACGGATCAATGCATCAACGCCATCCCGTTTGAGTCTATTTCTGTACTTGTTCTTTATGATATTAAGACGACTGAAGCCTCTTTCACATGTTGCAGTAGAAGAACATTGAACCAACCCAATCATAGCAATTTTTAAGAGCTCAGGAAACTTACCTTTCCAAACATCATTGCAACTTACCATGCTCCAAGTGTCCAAGAAACCTCGTCCCAACCATTCAGTAGTAGCCTGTCTCTTAAAAATCCCATATTCCTCAAGCAACTTTTCTTTATTCACTATTGGAGCAAAAACTTTATCGCCAACGTTTTTCTCAACTCCATAGAACTCTCCAAGAGTTCTTACTTCCTCCAAGCCCACCATCGTGCAAATTGAAGGAGCTGCTTAGCAAAAATCAAAAGTAATTTAGAAAGGGGGAATGTGAAGTACGTAACACACATGCTTGAAAATTCGAATGATAAGCATAAAACATACATACACAACTATCACATGTCACATCAAATCCTTCAAAGAAATCTCAAACAACTTAGTTAATCACAGTGTTGGGGAAACTTTGTAGGTCCCATCGGAAAATTGCCTATGGTTATTTTGATCAATCGGATATCTTATGTTTAGGACCGGAAATTTCTATTGTCTTAATAGAAAACCTTAAGAAAACTTGTCGGAAAAATTCCCTACGATACACTAATCGAGCAGGAAAATTTTTGATTTGAACCTAGTTGGTTTATAGTGTTCCCCGGACTTTGCCCAACACCGGTTAATCATTCAAAGAAATCTCAAACAACTTAGTTAATTTTGTACGTTGAGTTTTTACAAGCTAGCAAGCAACCTATTTCTAGTTTTGCTTTTGCCATATAAGTAAGAGGAATTTTTGTCTTACCTTCTTTCTTTGAATGGAGCCAAGTCGTTAGCAAGGTAATGGCGTTCTTCCCTTTGAAATTTCATACCTACAAGTTCCCGGTTTGTAGAGAAGTTAGGCCACATTCGAATGTTCATTTTTTTGGTCGGGAGCACATCCGCCTACTTGCCATACTGGACGGTAAATTGCCAACTCAGCCGGAATTTACCCTCTCTACCCCGGAATTTGCCCAACCGTGGTACCATATATATATTGGGAATCGATGGATGTGCTGCCACGTCTTTCCTGCCCACTGGTCCACGAAAATGTTAAGGGTAGTTAGCTATACAATTCTTCCTTCCCCTTTCCAATGCAACTTCCCTGGTTTTGTTGCATGTCTTTTCTAGGTTTCAAATTCGGAAAATAGATGTTATGTTAGCCTGCTCTTTCGCTAACTCCTCTCGAGCATAGTTCATGTTATGTGGAACGGGAAGGGGGAGGGCATTCTTGCCGACACCGACTGCAGAATCCGCAAATCGCTGAGGCGCAACGGATTCTCGCGGTCGAAGCCGCGAAATGCTCGACCCCTTCCTGCTCCACTACGTCAAGGTAAGCCTCAACCTGATTCTCCCACGTCAAGGTAAGCCTCAACCTGATTCTCCCAGTTTTCTGCATGCCAGTTTTCATTCTGGATAAGAATGATTCTTGAATCCATAGGAATCAATACCTACTTACCTTGGCGTATACAAGAATGGGAAACACAAACACGATAGAGGCTCTGAGGCATTGTTGGCACATTAGAATGTCACCTAAAGTGACATTTTTTGTTACGTGAAAACCACTTACATTAAATTTTTGTATGCGAGAATGTTATGTATATAGAATGTTACTTTGGTAACATTCACGGCATGGAATATCTTGCCGACGGCGTTAGCCCGCGGAGGCATGTTGACATCCGTGAATGTTACCGCAAAGTAACTTTCCATAACGCGGAAACCACTTAAGTGGCATTCAGTAACCGAAGTCGCCACCGCGGTGTCAGGCTATAAATCTGATTCCCCCCTTTTTTCTCCGTTCTCTTGCATGGCCGGCTATGGCGGCACTTTCTTTGGCCGGTGTTGCGGGCATGGCGGTAGCCATGGTGTTGATGATAAAAGGTGATGGCCTTGGGGTGATCTTATGAACGGATTGGTAGCTAGCTCCTCAAATGCTCTTCTCTTTTGGCGATCTTGACACTTATGCTTTTCTTGAGTTGTTAAGTTTTTGTTTTTACGCCTATTTTGCATTTCTTTCTTTTGATTTTCTCTGCTCTGCTGGATTTTAGAGCATACTTCCGACCATTTGTATTTGTTTGTGGAGACTTACGTTACGTCGGTTGTGCGAAAAGTGATGAGCTAGGACACAAAGCGGATCTCGAATCTTATAAATGATTTCTTGTGAGGGCCGCGAAGAAAAGTCCTAGCGCTATTCTTGAGCTGCAACCTTTGGCGACCATTTTGAAGTCCTCGGTCCCTTTTATATCGTAAGGAAATAGTATGCTATAATGCAAGTCTGATGCTAGCATAGGCCTTATGTTTTGGGGTTCACTTATTGCGGCACGGAGGTTCAATTCCTCCGACTTGTTTTACAGTGGCTGGGGTTTCACGGCCCTGTCGATGGATATCCTAGGCGATGTCAGGGGGGCTTCATGCTCGGTTTTTTATTTGAAGGCCTGTTTTCTCTTCAAGATCTATCCAGAATGTACAAACAGAATGAAAAAATGGAATGTTTTTAGAATGTAAAGTAGATATCGAATGTAACGGAAAACAAAACATTAAACAACTCTAGTCGACATTCACGGAAAGGAATGTGTGACACATCAATCAACATCACGATAGGCTTAAGCAGGCGAATGCCACTTAAGTGGCTTTTACGTTAGGTAAATGTCCGCTAATATTGAATGCAAACTTTACTAAGCATTGCTTGAAAGAATCATTGCCACATGTCAACACACGATTGGACTAGAAAGGCGAACGTGAATGTAAGTGGATTTTACGTCTGAAATCAGAGAGTCAATTTCTGCGTATACAATGTGTCAACGCGCACTACGGATTGCTTCAATGTCATAAATGGCACTTGGAGGTTGTACCAATAGTGGACCACTTAAGAATCGAGGACAAGAAAACATTGGAAATAAAATATATATTTTTCAATTAAAATGCATGGCTTAAAAGCTCTTTGTATGAGATATTGCATATACTTTTCTTGAAAATAATTGAGTACATATATCCCATGAAATTTCCACATGAAATGGGCTATCTATAAATAGTACAAGAAATTTATCGCGTGAACATTTCTCTTTTGTAGACTCACTAACGATATGAAAATTTTTGTGAAGTCGAATGGCAAATTAGAGAGTATGATAATTGAATCAATCGCAAGAATGAACACTTTTATATCTGCTTCGATGGATTCGATCAAAATAGCCCGAGGATTTGTGAACATTGCTAACAAATGGGTCTTCAAAGGTTTACCTTGGTGTATTGTGTTTTTAAATCATATTTTGGGTGGATGTACGAAATTCTTCATGGGGATTTGTTACCTAGCAATGATTTTTAGACTAGCAATGATTGTTTAGACTCCCATGCTTGATGAAGTCCAAATATGAATGTCAAAACTTTCTTGTGATCACCATTCTCATTTCATCCATGCTCTTGCAAATGGTTATGTAGGATGAGTTTGAGTTGAACAATTGAATCATTGGGTAGTTTGAGTTGAGAGGAAATGTATAGTTTTAGTTGAGAAGAAATATAAAAGATAATGGTGGCATCATGCGCAATGGTTGTGCATCTCATAGGGCGAATGTCCTACTACGTTATTAGCTTAATCTATGCATTGTGTGTTTAATATGTATAGTTTAGTGTACTATTTCACAAATAGGCTTGGCATCACATCTTTAGATGGTGACCCAAAATTTCGATGGCTTCTTGGGAAGTGTTTGCAACTTATAAGCTTAGCAGAAAAACAATTTGATGCAAATCTAAGCACCTTCAAAAATTCCAATAACACCAACCTTCGAGTCCTCATATGTCACATAGGATTCCTAGGAAAGATGAGAGGAGAATTATTATTCAAGGATGTGATATTTTCAACATTTAATGTTGCAAGTGAACTGTAGCTATTTCAAACAAGCATTAGCAATACAAACAGAGTCATATTATCACACTATAAAAACATGCTATTTTTTTTTTAGCTTGTGTTATTTCTTACCTTGTTAGAGAACTCTTAGGCACTGTTATTGGCTAAACTTTAAGAAATTGGGGCCATTTCTATCCCTTTATTCATCGGGATTTGGATATCTTTGCAATGATCATAACATGAAATAAAGATCGTTAATAGAATGAAGAGATAAGCATAGTCTGCATGCGTTGAAGTGCTTCATACAAAAACAAAAAAAAACAAAAGCGGATGTTTTACGGGGTAGAATGTTTAAAAGTCTTACGGATCCTCTAATTGGCGGTCGAAGGAGGAGTTGGAATTAAGAGCAAAGAAGAGAGACAAAATATCCGGTTTGGAAAATCGCACCACAACTCTAAAGCGAGAGGACTTATCTTGGCGATTGAGGTAGTATTCCCAAGCATCGGAGATCAAAGAGACATATCGAGGGATGAAAAACCCGAAAAAAAAGTGTATTCAATATTTTTATCTATTACAACCACCGATTCATTCAAGTTCTAAGTATATCGTTGGGCTTTTCCCATGTAAACACGCATGCAAGAATCTCAAATTCGAAATGGAAATAGAGAAGAAATCACTCTTACTTCTGATTTTGCAAAAAACCTAAGGGTTTGAAATGCACATCTTGCAAAGAGAGCTCTCTGCCATACATGAATATTTGTGAAGTTTGAATCGTAAGCCCATTTCCCATATCCACGAAGAAGGATACATGTAAGCTAGAGCTCATTGAATAAAGGCAATGAAGCGGCTCATCAAAACGTGATAACCAGGACTTGCGGATGCTCGGGTTCTTAACCACGAAAGGCATAATCACGAGCAATTATCTACCACCACAATGCAAGGCACGGACTTATGGACAAATTATATCAGAGGCAAGCAAGCTGCAAGATGAATTCACAAAGACAAAGCATTCTTCTATATTTTCAGCACTTACTTACGGCATATCATGTAAACAACAAGCAATGTCTGAACAAACAGATTGTATGCAAGAAAGATTATGTTGAAATCCGGTGCAAGAAGCATCAAAGTTCGAGAAAAATAAAAGCAATGGGATTATAGCGCCAAGAAAGACAATAAACAACAAAAAAATACGAAAGAAATGTGAGCCAATCGAAAGCAAAAGCTCCATCGGCTTTAATCCTCTGAAATAAAAATGCTCCTAAGCTTTTGTCTTTTCAAAGAACACACCGGCACAAATTAATCGATGCAGCAATGAAACCGGCGGTTTAGAAACAATGAAATGAAACACCAGTACCAGGCGGCGGCTTTCCAGAGCAGAACTCGCTAGAATGCCAGCATGTCCTGAATCCTCAGAGAATAGAAAAAAAGTTCTACCATTTTTTTTATTAGAATGT
Source organism: Isoetes taiwanensis (assembly GCA_021234155.1). Taxonomy (NCBI): domain Eukaryota; kingdom Viridiplantae; phylum Streptophyta; class Lycopodiopsida; order Isoetales; family Isoetaceae; genus Isoetes; species Isoetes taiwanensis. The sequence goes on along the minus strand of JAJEKV010000305.1, from coordinate 176,044 downwards.
AATCCACGATGCAGTCACCTACAAAAAGCATGCCCGTCATTGGAGGTTAGATTTCTTCCAGCTTAGGCAAATACAGGTAGGAGCTATTAGGATTGAAGACAATTCTCTGTGCAAAGTCGTGGCTCCATTTGTTGCTGGATCCTGGGTCTGAGTATTTATGATACTGCCGGATTACACGAAAGATTCAAGTCCATTGCACATATTGATTTTCTTCCTTGCTAGGAACAACTAACTGGACACGTGTCAAATTTTTTTATGAAGAAGTGTTGCGCACGAAATTTGCTAATGTGTATAAATTCTAGGTAAGAATCTCAAGATAATATTCCATAGGAATCAACCTAAAATATTTATATATGTTAAGATGGATCAGTCAAATACCCTATTGGGGATTGAACTTATTCTTTTTGCCCACTTTTTATTTAATAGTTGAGACTAAGATAAAAATTTTGTGTTGAGCCACTATTGAAAATATGATCCATTATTGGACCATGATCCACTATTGGTGGCCATCCCCTAGTGGTGACAGAGTTCTTTTATCTTACATGTGAACATATTTTATTCAACATGGAGACAACTGAAATGTGTGTCTAGCGATGCGAGGAATTAGTTGTGGGCATGTAGATGTAATGGGGATGCATAGGGTGGAACATATTAGGATTGGGATGGGATGGATTTCTTCCATATTGAACTTGGGTTGTATGTGTTGTTAATATTTCCATGGATCCATAGAAAGATTAACACAAAAGTTCGATTTTTTATCGTCCACTTGTAGAGATATGATTAGAATGTTAAAAGGCTTCCCGGGCATATTTTACTAATAGGGCTAGGCATCCATATATGTAAGCTTTATTGTTGATGTAGGATTATATTGGCTTAAATTTTCAAGTAAATTAATGCTTGGTTCAAGTTTTCGTTTATTCACAAATTGTAGATTTGGGAGGCCATATGGAAATGAATTTTAGAAGGAAAGCCTTGCCAGGCCTTGAAACATATGCAAGATCACTAATTGCCATTTGTATGTTGTGAAACTGGAATACATCATGACTTTCTAGATCTCAACCTAGTTTACATGGAAATATGGCGAATCAAAACATATTGTATCTGCCCATTCTAATCTAGTCATACTATTTCCAGCCTCTTGTTGGTGTAATGTGTTATTTGACAACCACTCACCAAGGTGTAATACCTAAGTGTAGAGTAGATGGCAAAATGATGCAAAAAGATGTGCTCTGGACTACCTCAGTCATTTGGATCTATCGATCCTATGGCCTATAGCATATATTGGGGCCGCTAGGCGCCTCTCATTTTGAATCACCAATTCATTAATTTCAAAAAAGTGCTAATTTGAGAATTTTAAGCAAGCAACTTGAACGCATTTTACTAAGCTAGCAAGCAAGAAAATTTTTAGAGCTCTTAAGCTAATAAGCTAAACACATTTTACTCAGATCGTTATCCTCATTGGCAACCATGTCTCGTAACTGAAGAGCCACGTCTCTTGGGATCAACATGGTTGAAGGCATCCCTTCCACAATTCATCCATAGTCGATGGTTTTTATTGGTTGGTATTTCTTTGGGGCATTTTACCTTTGATTTTCAATAGAATTGAAGGACTAACCCTGCTTGCAATGATGGCTTGAACTTGCAAATACTTTGTTTCATCAGACAGCTGCAGTCACACTTCCAGAAGTAGAAGAAGCAGAACTAGAAGCTGTATCTGCAATTAGATTCCATAATCCTTCAGTCTTAAGGATATACTCAACCTTATCTCGCTCCAAACCTGAAAGCCAGGTCCACCCCTGTAGACATCCACAAAATTCAGTAAAATAGCCCCAAGTCTGCTTGCCATAATGATTTGGCTCTGATACTAATGTTGTCTTTCAAATTGACCCTTGCAGTACCAAGGCAGCTGTGGATTTACAATATCAATAGACGAATTCACAAAGAGCAAATAGACGAATTTACGGGAACAAGGTCAGACAGCCAAATCTTCACTGCCAAAATTGGGTCAGCAAAAAGATCTGTCGGATTACAGTTCTGCTCAGATCCAAATCAGCCACATCTATATATATCTATATTAAATCACTGTACACATGTTTAAAACAATTAAAATAGCTAGTCACGTGCATCTTCATGTGACCATACATATAGAAATTCTAAAATACAACTAGTTATGGTGCCCGGCGTTGCCGGGCTTAGTTACCATTTGAAGAGGTGGTTGTTTCATTATTGGCTAGAATAGGCAATATGGGTTGGAGGGGGTAGAGGTATTTTAAGAAACTCACAATGTAACATTGAACCTGAAGAAACCCCTTTATTTAGACCTGTGCTTCATGAGATGGCTCATACATTTTTGTTGCTTGGAGTAATATAATCTAGTTGATAAGAAAAAAAATGTTCGAAAAGATTGAAATTGGTCCATATCCCCTTATTTTCAACAGAATCCTAGGTGGAAGCATGCATGTACTATGATGTGCTTCCCCATAAGTATCCGAACCCAGTGTGCAAGGGAAAGATTGCTAGTCTCACAGCATAAGCTATAGGGAAGCTTCAGTACAAGACTATCTCTAAAATACTATGTATACGATTTATTAACTAATTTTTGAGAGTCCAATTTTGCTTCATCATGATAATGCAAATTAAACCTTTTGCATCATGATGATCATGATCATGATCATGATCATGATCATGATCATGATCATGATCATGATCATCGACTCATGATCATGATCATGATCATGATCATGATCATGATCATGAGAGTCCAATTAACTTCATCATGATCATGACCATCAGATGTACAAATACCTTTTCTATATACAAAATAAAACCAAAATATTGATAAATAGCTTCATTTCCAACCAGTGTTGTTAGGCTTGTTAAGCTTTTGCAATTTCGTTGTTGAAATTTGTCGATGGGTTTTTGCTTTTAGATGGTTACCCCAATGCAATGGCCTAGTCACTTTTCTCACTTCCATAGTAGTTGGTGGGTCACCCCATCCCAATGGCCTAATCACCCACCTACTTGAGTCTACATTTGTTATACATCATTCTATTGTTTTTGGAAGTGTAGTTGCTCGATAATGAATACAATCAATCAATGAAGGAGTGTGATTCATTCAATTGGACATGAACATGCAACATTTATGTTTTTAGTGTATTTGGTATCATGTGAAAGTATGCTCATCCTTTCCTCTTTCCTGTTTGGACTTGGATGTCCTAAGATTACATATTAAAATGAAGATAAATTACAAAACTTAAATTTCCATCTACATTATCAATGCTATCCATCTCCCCTAACTAACAAAAAAGAACATGGCATAAGATGCTTACAAATTGGTGAATGGTTGCCAAAAATGTAGAAAATGGTTTTACTATTAAAATTTACAGATATCATATTACCCTACATCATAAATGCTAAAGAGATACAATTTTACTGCCAAGAACTTTAAATTTTACAGATATCTTATTACCCTACATAAGTAGTTGCCTATATCATAAATGCTATAGAGATTGGAACTTTGGTGCCGAGTTAAAGCATTTTGTAAGAGTACCCATGGGAAATCAATGTCCATTTATATTATTAATGTTATCCACCTCTCCTTGTCATCTACTAACAAAAAAAGAGCATGGCATAAGATGTTTACAAATTGGTGAATGATTGCCAAAAATGTAGAAAATGGTTTTTACTACAAAAAATTTAAAAATTTAGAGATATCATAATACCCTCTATCGAGATACAATTTTATCGCCAAAACTCCAAATTTTAACAGATATCTTATTACCCCCTACAATGAGGTAAAATAAAATTTATGGATCAGATTACCCTACATAAATGCTATAGAGATTGAATTTTGGTGCCGAGGTACCCATGGGAAATCAATATCACAAACATGATGGCTTATCTTAGCAGCATTGAATTTTGAAACTGTAGACAAATTGTCTTATAGAGGAAAGCACCATTGCAAAATTGTCCAGTAAGGACAAGATAGCAAGATAAACATTATATCAATGCAATCTCAATGAAGTTATATTCGCTCTTTGGAACCTCATGCTATATGAATCAAACTACACGTTTAACCAATGAACCAATGACTTCTATAGACGCGTTTAACAAATGATTGATACTTGCGGTTAATGCATTACTATTTGTTGCAGGTTTAGAACCCGGCTGAAACTTTTAAAGCACTCAATGATCCTCGCATTTATAGAACTAACAAATTTGCTTTCCTTGAGGCCCATAAGTACAATTAAATATGAAAGTTCTTTGCAAGGAACATATTCGTTAGTATGTTCTCGAACCCTATGGATTCTCTTTACTCACAAAAGATACATTTCAAAATAAATGTCACATGGGTAGATATATTCAAAACATAGATAAGAAATGTGGTTATGCATCTAGCACGCTATAGTGCTGTAATAGGAGAGAGCTTACATTCTTAAATTTTTAAACTGGAGAATTATCATTCATGTTCCTGCTCCTGCTATTCTAAGATCTCAAGGAATAATATTCCAAGTCCAATAAATGGCCTTATTATATGCAAAGTTGAAAAGCAAACATGTGTTCTAATTGAACATGCAAAGCCAGATTTTCCACAAAAAACTACACAATCTTATCAATTATATAATACTTACCGGCAGTCAAGCTGCGTACAAACGGTGACAGAACTCCTTGACAAACCTAGCTTTTCCACAAAAACTACATAATTCTATCAATTAAATAATACTTCCCGACAATCAAGTTGCATACAATTGGTGGCATAACTCCATGACAAAATTCAATATAAGATAGAACATGCATGTCCACATAGATCCAGCCAAATATATTTTTGCACATCCCATAAATTGATCAGCATAGGCAGAAGTGTGGTGCATGGAAGAAACCTGCCAGTGCTGCTCACATCTAGAAGCCAGGCATAGGTTAGAAAGCCTATTTTGCATATCCAAGATCATCTCTACTATATGGTTTATGATATGCTCACATCTAAAAGGCAATCATAGCTTACAACTATAACCCTATCCTGCATATCCAACCAAGCCCCATTCTACTGAGAATCACAATATATATTTCATATAACAATAAGATGGATGTTACCTGAGATCAATCATACCACGCTTGGTGTAAGACATAAGCATTCATTGCCAGCCTTAGCCACTGCCGTAACTCAGCAAAAACGAAATTGCTCTCATAGATATCCAACTCTTGTCATGACAAAGAACATAAGATCTAACAGTAGAATAATAGCTAACCAATTCTAGCATATCCAAAATACATTGCTATGCTGCATAACACCTCAACAATTGTTTAATGTAGTATTGTTTCCTCTAACAAATCAAATTCAAAGATATGGGCAATAACCATTACCTCAAGTAAAAGTTCTGCCTACATTGATTTGCCTCTAGCATTTGCAAAAGGTGCATGTGTTGTTTTTGCTGAACCAGAGATCATTAACCAACTAAGAGCAGTGGCAGAATAGAATGTAGGCAAGTATTCATAACCATCTTGTAACCTACAACTTGTTGCCATAATGCCTCTGAATTCCCTGCTAAGGAGATTCGGCTAAGGGCCCTAGACATGGAAAACTTGATTTACAATCCTAGATCATGGAACTGCATGCATCTAAGCTCTTTATTAAGATAGTGATCCAAACACGACCAGCAGGAGTAGCTTTTTTTATAGCTCAATGGAAGTGATTTATCTGCTTCTAATGTGCCGCAATATGCAGATAGCACCTTGATATTAGCTAGAACAAAAAACAACAAAAGAAATTAAGGCGTACTTAGCATAGCTCCATAGAAATATTATACAGAAATGCTTTGTCACATGCAAAGATTTAAAATGTGAAGAATCATTTGTTTACGGAGCAGACAATTTGTTGCCTTACCTCAGAAGACGACCTCCAGTGGTGAAGAGGACTTCAGTGGTATGCTCTACATCGTGGCTGTTACCCATCCCTCAATAGTAAAAAGCGATCTATACAAATCCATCAGTTAAAATAGATAAAATACTTACAGATTTGAAAACATCATTTATTGTTGTGATTTTGTATTTAGATAAGCAGGGTAATAGCATGAAAAAGTCCATCAAATGACTTATGACACCTCCAACATGTATAATCTGCTAGAAATTCAACCTACAAAAATCACAACCAATAACCAGCATCAGAAGTTTTACCTTGGGAAGCTATAAAATCTTGCAAGAAGATGTGGGCTAGGGATGGAGATGAACTTATGCAATCAAGAAGTCGTGCCTACCACAAACAATCCAAGAAACCGTGTCATAGTTCTGAAAGCTTATGGAACTCCGAGCCACCAAAGCAGAGGAGTCTTGCCCTCTTCAGGCCAAACACTTTTTCTTAATCGGATACTTAAAATACATATTTGCAGGATCAGATGCCATAACCAGCTTCTACCAAAAGCTACAAACTGCAGATTATCGGAGGCTCATGCAATCCAGAATGCAATTGGGGATGTTGCTAAAACGCATATGTCGCTTGTAAGAAGCCGGATTTTGCAATAGACGGCAAGGCATTGAACGGGAAAAATCAACCAAGGCCCTCTTGCAGTCTTCAGCATTCGTGGCATGCATGCTGAGATAATAGATCGGGTAGAGAAAAATCTGTAATTTAAACCATGGATTAACAACGAAGCAGCCGAATCATTAAAATGCGTCTCGACTCTGGCCATACATGCAAAACCTCTGTATAAGCCTCAAATAGAGACATTAAAAAAACTCCAAATTCGTCGGCACTGACGAATGCTAATGCAAAGGCTAAGGTTCTGGCATGCTGCAAAAAAATCAAGGCGGAATTGCACAGAGGTAGTAGTAAGAAAATATCTTTTTCTGTCCTCCACGTTCCAACAAAACCAAGGCAGAATTGCACGGATATAGTAAGAAGAAAACTACCATTTCCTCTCCTCCACATGTCTCTCATGCGTCATCGAAATCCATCTCAAAAACCAGAAATCATACTAAAAAACCTTTCTCCGATTTTTGTAATACCGAGAATAATTTCCGGTGGCTAAAACCCATAAAACCTAGGAAAATTAACTAAAAAAAAATCCTAAAAGTTTTCCACTTGTCGGAAAAACCGAATTTAAACAATAGGATTTCTTAATGTACAAAATAATATATATGATATGAATATCATCATTAGACCATGAGTGCTCCCCTCCTTTAATTTTGAGATGGCTACCCAATGCATGATGGTTATAGAGCTTCTCAAAGCACCAATGTCCTTAAGAGCTTTCACTGGAAGTACAGTCTTTGGTACTCCTTGAGAAATCATGGGTGCACCATCTGCATCTGCTTTCCACATTTTGATACCATTCTTTGGCAACCACCCTCGGTGCCCAGGTTTCATCTTATAAAACATTAAAAGCCAACCATCTTTGTTGCAAAACTTGGACAAAAGCTGTTCTAGATGGCCGATCAAATGTTCCTTCTTATCAGGAATGTAGCCTTTCGTGAAGCCCTTCCAATTTGGGGTGCTAGTGTTGTCTTTAGTGGCTAATATTTGCCATTTGGCCAATATTTTTGGATTTCATGAAAACTTGCGCTAAAACTAGGTAGGATCAAAAAATAAAAAACAAAATAACATTTGCAAAAATTTTATACAATATTACAAAACTCTGATATTCGCCTTGTAAATGAAATGTGTTGAGGGATTTTTGCTAGATTTTGATATCAAGCTTCTATGATAGAACTTCCATTTGCCTTTATCGATCCATGAATAATTTATCTAAGCTTGAGCTTTCGCTAGTGAATAAAAAGAATACGAGTTGGTACAACATTTTCTTTCCAACAAACTCTTTCTTTAGTTCAAAATATAATTGAACGTTGTTAAAAATTTTAAGGTCCTTCTAAGGTAAATGTTAATTCTTTTATTTTTACCATATTATGAAACTGCATATGCCAGTTTTTATTTTTGAGGCTTATATAATATGAACATTAGCAGACAAAAACTAAGATATACACCTAAAGTTTGACATCTCTATTGGAGTTTCATCGTATTATAAGGGGATTACAGGAAGGAAGGAAGGAAGGAAGGAAGGAAGGAAGGAAGTATATTTTAACGTCCACGGAGGCCAACTGGCCTATGAGACGGTTATAGACATACAATATATCGGAAAGTATCCAAACACAAAAGAAAACTACGTAAAAACCGTAGACAATGTGTCTCTACCATCGGGGCGAAAAAACCCCCATGTGGGAGGAAAACCCTTGTAGTAGGCGCTCGTAGTCCCTATCTATCCGCTCAAATTCCCCGTGGCCGCGGAGGGACTCTCGGACGGTGGAGACTTGCGTAAATGTAGGGCGAAGACGTGCAACCATTGGCCGCGGCCGGCGGTTGATGAATTGCTATCTCGTAGCATCCGAGATCGGCATGAGCTGCTCAGATGTGTGCATATGCCGGACACTCCTGTATGTTCATCTTCTACTATCTGCATATGACAGCACCGCATAATCTCTCATGCCGGGATTCCCCCCTCCATCCGTACCCCATTGGTCCGGCTCTCACCTCGAGATGGTGGAACCCCCGTCCTTATTGCAGCTATAGCTCTCCATTTCTTGGTAGAGATGTGTGCCTTCAAATACTTGGTGGGGGCCATGTTCAAGCAACGAATTAACCCCGCATGTGGTAGTGCTCGCTTTTTTGCTTTGCAAGAGTGGGCATCCCACGAGAGGCAGCAAAGTGCTCATTCAAATACAGCTCTGTTCCGCGATATCCCACATATCCATAATCGCTGATAGTCTATGGACCATCTTAGCTAACCATTCCCTACAATGCTCTCCGCCACACTCTCTTCGGGACGTTGTGGCCCTTGTGCCAATAATCGAGCCCGGGGAGGGGAGACGTTGTGCATCCATTCTCATCAACCTTATGGAAATACGCAAGGTGCTCAAGCAAGATAGCGTATCGCTGCGGGGCCAAAAGCCGCCTCATACAAACAAAATCGGGATAAGGCACCGCGGTCCTGACGCCTTGGTCGTATGTCGAAAGCCTTATGTACCCTCTCTAGCTTATCCCAAGTGCCCTTTGCTAATCGGCCGCCCCTCTCTACCCCATACAAATACCGGGTTCAACGAGTGCTCGAACAGTGTAGTTTGCGTGCCCAATCGCAGATCTATCTTTCATAACGCCTATTCTGCATTGCATCTGTGGCTTTCCATCCCGCTACCGACCCTTCTTTCTACAGAGTCATCCCATAGCATGTTAGCAGAGAAATCGATTCCCGATACTTAAAGGTCCTTACAACTTCCATCCTTTGTCCTCTCTGTAATAGAAGTCCGGGATATCATACCGCATGCATGGATTGGCAAATGCGGCTTGGTTTTTCTGGCGGTTGACGGTCATTCCCCGCTATGTCACGTAATCGACCGAGAGCATCCAAATGTTCCCGCATACTCCCAGTCGTATGAGACAATAAGCCCGGATCGTGCGTGATAGAGCAATTGTTTTATCAGATATGCCTCCGGCAACCGGGCCACCACCTCCATGTTTTGCATCCGTGTCTCCAACTTGTCAATATAGAGTCCAAAAGCGTTGGAGATAACGGACATCCCGCTTAACACCTATGGTGCTGTTCACCCTTGATCCGACGCAGTAAAGTGGCATATATTAAAGGCCATTGAGCCGGTAGATGGCATTCTCAGAAATCTCGTGGGGACATGTAGCTCCCGCAAGCATTGCCACAACAGTCCCGAGGGACCGTGATCATATCGTCAGTCTTAAAAATCCACGAAACAGCAATACAAATCACGTCGTGCATTGTGGCTAGCTTCCATAAGAATTACGAGTAAAAAAATATGATCACTGGTGGAGTGGGCGGTGAAAACCCGCGGCCAACCAACGTGTACTCCGGCTTCCTCACCCCATTCCTGAAAGTTCCTCTCCGGCATATACCGCTAGAAGTTTTGCGAAAGTAACGGGCTCACCATAATCATACACGGTAGTTGGTGGAGTCATCCCTACTTCCCCGCCTTATGAATAGGGGTGACCTTGCTAACCATCCATTTTTGTGGGAGGCCCTCTCTGATGGCCTGATTGATTATCCCCGTCAAAGGCCCGAGCAAAGCTGGCCCACCCCATTTCAACAGCTCGGCCTGGAGTCCCTGCAAGTCCTTTGCTTTACCATTAGCAAGATGTCTAAGACCCTGGTGGATGTCCTCTTATGAAAGCTATAGTGTTTCTCCTAGCTGATCTGGTACCTCAGCAATCGCTCCTGGGGGGTCATACAACTCCTCCAACCGTTGTCTCCACTGGTCTGAGGTAATATTGCCAGGTGGTTGATGCCTCTTATACAACACTCTATGCCAAAAGGCTTTTGGCTCAGTCATCAGCAGATCAAACATGCGTTGCTGATTTTCTGCAATGTAGCGATGCTTTTTGAATTTCAAGAATGCCTTATAGTCCCTAATGGCCTGTTGCCGGAGCTGTGGATCTAAGATGGTGCGCAACTGACTCTTTAGAGCCTTACATTCGGCGTCAAACCAGGGGTTCTGAGGGAATTGCGCAGTGTCCCTTCGCAGGGGCTTTCTTGCTGCAAAGTATTCACTGGCTGTTGCGAGTAAGGCCTTCACCAACCATTCACACTTATCATGCAATGTATAGAGGGCATCAATTCCCTGTAGCTCACGTTCAAGCGCAACCTCATATCCTGCTTGCTTTCGATAGTTCGGGGTGTATCCCAAACCCCGAGGGCGTCTGTCCTGTGGCCACGCCACTGAATGCCTCCAATCCAAAGTGACATAAAGTGGATAATGGTCTGACAAAGTCTCATCATCTCTTGTTCTTGTACCTGTCGCGAAATCTCTAATGATATCAAGTTCTGGCACTGGAGCTAGGAGATAGTCCACCACGATGGCTCCACCATCGCCCCCGTCGCTTCTGCAAGTGAAGTCCCCGGGTCGTGGCCATCTGAGCATACCATTGCAGATCACCATGTCAAAGATCTGACATAGCTGGACCAACTCTCTTCCAAAGGCTCCGGAGACTGTATCCTGGGACCGTCTTGCATGCTGGGATGCCTCTGTTTCTAGCCAAAGTGGGTTGGAGTCAGCATTTCCCTAAAAGGTGACCGACTGCCACTGTGCCGTACGTGCATTGAAATCTCCTAATAAAAACACATGACCCTCCTGGCGATACTGCTCTATGTCATCATACAGTTCCCTATAGGGCATATGCACATCTATATCTGCCTGATGAACCCTGTAGAACTTAGAACGAGGAGCTTTACAAGAGGAGATTAGCAAATTGAATGATGAATATAAGGATTTTAATTTTTGCAGTTTTTAAGTTTGCATTGTGCAGGTTCAAGATTTTTTTCTTTTTTAGTCCTTTTTGGCTTCCAAGTAAATACCATTAAGAGATCTTCTAAGCAAATACCATTAAGAGATGCATTATCTTTGGTTCCAATGGAGCATTGCCATCTAATCCTTTACTATGTTAACAACGTTGAGATCTATTTTTATAGTGAGAATAAAAATAATCCTTGGCTTGCAAGCATGAAAATGGTAACAAGAAGGGCACATATGTTGAAGAGTGTATGATCATGACATGGTTGCTATTGAAGGTTTATTCTAGGAGATGTCACAGATTATGGCATTAGACAGATATATCTCTTTCTGTTTAGCCAGTATGCAGGGATATGATAATTGGCTTTAGTGCGTGCAATTACCTTCCTTAAATTAATGTGTGCAAAACTTCAAGCTATTCTTGAACAGAACAGAACAGAACAGAACAGAACAGAACATAATAGAATTGAATTGAATTAAATTTTTAACGTCCACGAAAACCAAGAGGCCGGGAACCTATACAATGGCCTAGTATAACCAGTACTGCTAGGATTAAACAACTCCTGCCTTGAAAGGTTTTCAAAGGAAAAACCTTTGCATTAATGATGATACTAGACAATGGAAAACAAATATAAGAGACCACGATGACTGTTGAGGGCTCAGTAATTGAAAACGCTCATCTAGAACCTCAAGTATATATATCGTCAAGTCTGGGAGCTCTGAGAAGTTGTGGGAGCGTGGAATGGAATGCTAACGTCAAATAACAATTTCTGGCCTAGGACATCTTAGTAGAATATGGCTTTCGTCTTCAATAACCTGTAACGGGCAACATGCACATAATCTCGCTTCTCGTGGAAATTGCAGCCACTCCCATCTACCTGTCTCAATCTACAGCTTGTAGGACTATGTGCAGATTGATGCAATAGCTACAAGCTTTTTATTGGTCAAAGACGCAAGCAAATAAGCTTGTAGTCCTGGTGCCAAAGTGGAATTTATATGTGCATGATAATGACCAGTTTTAACTTGGGCCAAGATAATTGCAATCCCATATCTTCTAAGAAAAATGACCACCGAGATATTGTTGCAAAAGCTCAGGATTAGAACTAGCAAGTACCATGCAATGTTCTGTTTGCACAGATTAGTGGGCAAACCATGCGTTACAATGCTCTTTCCAACATCGTTTCAAACGTTGGGGAGATTCAGCCATGGCAAGCACGAGAATAGAGTACCTATCGTCATCCATGTGATGCACTTTGTTGATATTGTGGAGATGGCGCTTTATGGCAAAATGTTGAAGAGGCCAAAACCCTGTCTCTTGTAAAAGAATAGCATAGGGCATCGTAGTTTTGGTCCTAGGCTATAAGTGAGAAAGGACTTTTGCACCCATTCCAAGCTCTCCCAAGCACTAATGGACAAAATCCAAACATGCTCTACCAAAGCCCAAAACAAGTGGGCTTTCCGTGACCAATCATGAATCTCTGCCTGGGCTATGGGATCTTGAGTAAACAATATTCCATCTTGGATAAACTTGTGCAATTCTTGGAAGACGATCTGCATATCCACTAGTAATTGAAGTGCATCATTAGTTGTTTTATTTCTGGCTACATTCATAGTTGCTCTAATTTACAAGTGCACCAAGGCCATGTGTGCTTAGCTTGTACCGCCATGTATGCTCCTTCCTCACATCCTTTGGCTTTTCAAGATTCAATTCCTGGGGTGATCATCATATTTTTTGGCAACCATGCAGTATTTGACAAATCACGTATCCATGTATAAATATTATATAAGCATACTCTAACTGCAATCAAATCATTAACAATTAAGCAAGTACCTCGATGTTTCCAATATTGGAATACGTTGCTTTTATGCATTGGAAGTAGTTTCTCAAAATTAACAACGCAAAACATCTCATTAAGCCCCTCCCATCTCTTCCAAAGAAAAGGATTGAGAAAACTCCAATCTAGAACAATATGACCTTTGCTCCAAGCCTGCCATCATACATCTAGTTTCTTCTATATTTATTGCACAAGTTATGAGGTTTATATTCACCGTGGTGTAACTAAAAACATGGTATCTACTATCTTAATCCAAGACATATAGCAAATGGTAGGGAAGATATGTGATTTAATTTTTGATTTTGATAAAACGAGCACCAAGTGAACTTGGCTATAAATTTTATTTTAAAAAGTGTAATTTTGAAGAAGCCAATCATGTTAATTATTATCATTTACAAGAAATTTATCGCAGCGGCCAAGGCCGCCGCGAACATTTCTCTTTTCCGGCTCCTTGCATGTAAGAAAGTGAATCACACAGGAAATGCATGCAACATCTATAACGATAACAAATATGCGATGAATGGGGGAAATGCATGCAACATCTATAACGATAACAAATATGCGATGAATGGGGGACCCATAGAGCGATTCTCATGTTTGTGTATTTCCTGTAAACCAACTAGTTTGTCGTGAATGTTAAAAAGTTATCCTTCTCCTCTTCTTCTCTTTGCATCATATTAGAGCAGACTTTGCATCCAATATGTGAAAACTAAGCTCTTCAATATGTTTGCCACACAACCAAGGCACCATACATCTCTATTACGTGCCCCTTTAAACTTGTTTTTCAATATTTCAATGGCTTTTTGTTGATGAGAAAATCGGTAATATATCCTCTTTGAAAACAAAGGTGTTAAGATTTGAGATCGTAAACCAATACAAAGGTTAGGTGTGTTTTAGGGGGAACTAGATCATGGAAAAAATTAGTGGCTAAACTTAGCTAAATGGCGAAATTTTGGCCTTCTTTAGAAAAAAATTGGCTAAACTATGGCCCTTTTTGGGCCTAAAAAAATAAAATTTTAGCTAAGTTTATTGCACGCCCCACCTCCATTTCGCCCGACTTTAGCTAAGCGCAAGAAAGTGCAATTGCCAAAATTTGGAAGGTTTAGCCAAAACATAGAAGCTTTTACGTCAAATTGTAGTGTACTTTAGCCAAATTATCCTATAGCATTTATATGTATTATGGATCAGTTAATATTTACGTCTTGAATTAGTGCAATATAGTCAAAAGATATAAGATTTTTAAAAAAAAAATAAAAGTTTAGCCAAAGGTAAGAAAGTACAGGTGGCAAATTTTGGAAAGTTTAGCTAAACATTAGAAGCTTTCACCTCAACTCTTGGCATACTTTAGCCAAGTCTATTTCACCACTTTGAATATAAAAGTTCCTTAATTTTTTTCCTGTTACTAGATATTAGCTTATTGATGATATGGCACCATCCTAGTTCTAAAGGAAAATAACATTGGAAGACACATGTCAGTCAAATTATTGTGTGTATCAATAATTCAGTTCTTATATCCAAATCTGACAACCTTTAGGGATAAATGCAATTAAATGCCAATATAAAGGGCAACTTCAAAAATTTTAGATGGTAACTTCAAATGTTTTGAATACCACTTAAATTTTTTTTTTATGGGATCGATGATACTTTTTAAGCCGATTGTCCCCAAGCGAGCACACCTAAAATGAGGGATGATCATCCTTACAGAATGGCAAAACGTGGATATGTTCTTAGGAATACATCGGATTCAGGTAAAGTTTTTCTCAACAATATTATTTTTCATGCAGATTCGCTTCAAAGGCATAATGGGCATCTTCAGCAATCCATCAGAAGATAAAAAATAGTGTCTATCTGCCTCTTATAGCTTGAGACAGTTTACCTTTCGACGTTTCCTTCTAGCATCTTCTAATTTGCAATTTTAATAGAGAGAAAAAAATACAAAATCAATGCTCCAGATTATATGGACTAAAATACCATCATTCTTACCCATTTCCTCTTTCTTTTTGTGGCAACCTTAAGCTGTTCCTGAGTGGCCTTCATGCATAAAAGGTTGTCAATACCTATGACCATCACTGAAAAAATAGCCCTAAGGTTGTCTGCGACCAGGATACTCTTCTTATTTTCAGCGTCATTCCAAGCCAGCTTATACTCTGTTAGAGACATCTCAAATATCATTATCAAACACGGTAGGAAGAGTGAGGGCGATAACACAGTCAGGCTTTTCCAATAATGCAAAACTCGAGAAGTTACCCATCCAAAGAATGACACTAGATCAGGCAAAACCAAGAGAATTGATGGAATGGATCCAGAAAACTCATTGAACCAGAAAATGTGCATGTTGTTTACAGATGGAAAAAGGCCAGATGCATCGAATTTGAGGCATCTGGGTGTTTTTGATGGCATTCTTAAGCATCTCTGAACCGGTATCCTGCATCAGATTGAACTTATTTCAAGATTTATGCTTTACCGTTACTTCAATGAAGGAAGGAAAAACGCTTGCCATCTACCTTTGGGAATCAAAATCCGCCTTTGGCCCGATGAGCAGAAAGCTAGTTAGGGTGTAGGTGCCTCCAAGATACAGCTAAAGCTAATGCAAAACAGGTCTGATGGCAACATCTAGTTCTTCCAATCCAGCTATGACGTTGCAAGTTTTTTCCTCTTCCCAATCCAACGATGGTGGTGCAAGATAGACCCCAAATTTTTCAGCCTTTCCCAGTTGCCTGACGCTAATCAAGTTGCTGGAATTTGTTCTGCAAGAAAAGATTGTGAAAGAGAGCAGGGGCGCAGATGCCAGATGCCGCAATGTTCAAGGATGCCATAGCCAACAGATTTTTTTCATACCTAATGCAACATGTCAAAAAATTTACAATAGAAGTGTTGCGCACAAAAATAGCTAACATGTCGTAATTATAGAGAGGAACCTTAAAATAATATGCCATATGAATTATCCTATAAAAATTATCCTTCCTATATAAAGCAGTATCCAATTTCTGTTCGCATCTAATTTCTTTCTTCAAAATTACGATCGCATGACACGTTGCACTTTGCATTTATTGCGGCCATTAATACACTTTGCATTTATTGCGGCCATTAATACACTGCATTTATTGCAGCCATTATTCCGACGTCCGCCATAGACAGACCTATGCCTGCCCCTGCATACAAAACTCCGGCACCAGATTTCTTGGTAGCAGTCGGCTCTCCAGACCCTTCAAATCTTGCTTGCAAATGCCGGAAGATCGTAGCATAGATTGAGGATTTGGCAAAACAGAAATATTTTAGCTGGGGCGGCTTCCATCCTAAAGAATATGCATACCGGATTGATCCAGAAATCACAAAAAAGGAGAGTACTACCGTCAGAACTAGGAGATAATCCTTGAATCCCATATGCCTATGCCTCCACACTGGGTCTTTCTGAACCTTTCTTGAAGACATGCATGTATTGTGGCTCCCGAGATTTCTTAGCCCTGTAAAATTGGAATTGATTCCGGCACAATTTTTTGCAAATCCTCACCCAAAATTGGTGCGATACACCCTGATGAATCTATTATCCAAGCTATGATCACATTCCAAAGGCTCAAACAAGCAACTGCAAGGGATTTTTCTGCAAAACCCCAACGGTTCCGCCATATCTAAAGCTACAAAACCAAGGCGAAACAGGAGAATAATGAATCCGCAATTCCGGCATGCAAGACCGATCTGGCGAAGGGCAGCAACACGGATTGGGCAGCTATCACTTCATACAACAGCGGCACACTAAAAGATATGTCAGATTCAGGTAGGGTCAAGTAGAATCAGCCAAAGAGGAAGACAAAAGACGCAGGTTTGCATGGAATATCGTAGCTTGGATTTTTGCGATTTTGGGATTAGGTTTAGCTTCAATATTGCTCCTTTTGCTTGCCATGTTTTGCTACTATAAGCCAGCCCTTCCTACTATAACTGTAGAGTTCCTACTGAATATTATAGTTGGGGAATAGTTCCTCTTAATCAATCTATGATCTTAGCCCAGCAACAGACAGGTTCAGGAAATTACTACAATTCTTATCTTGCTTTCACTAAGTTGTATACTTTGTATTTCTATAATCCAAATGAGAAGCTTGCAGTAGATGTGGAATATGTTGGAATATCATCATATTACAGTGGAGTTTTCACAGGCAAAGCCGAAAGGCAAGGATGGGTTTCTCCCCCGAAGGATAAGGTCAATTTCACTATACTTATAGAGCAAAATTATCTGTCTTTGAAAAAGGCTTGGGCATATACTATGATATATGATTTGGCAAGGCTGAAGGTTGACACAATGACGGATATTCACCTTAGAGGTAGATTCAGAGTGATGGGGAGGCCAGTGTTTTGGATGAGGACTAGATGCAGATTTAAGGCTGATGGTGGTATTACATTTGATCAAAGTTGTGCACAGGTAGTTGTTAATTTACGTATATATATTTTTCCAAATCATTGGTTTTTTGTCATATTCTTTTTTTCTTCTTAAGAACCGCTAATGCTGATCAGCTCTTCTGGCATGAAACACTGTATGAAAGCCAATTACAGGGGTCTAATGGACAAAGAGCAGAGCATCCAGATTGAACTTGAAGAGATGATGAGATCTAGCTTGGTTCAATAGATTTTATCTCTTTATCCTCAAAACAAGGTTGATGAACGTTTCTACTTAGGAAGTTGGAGCCGTGGAAGATGTTTCCCCAAGCTAAAACACCGAGGTAGCTCCCTGTGTTGTATCATGTGATCATGAAGTTTTTCAACGGAAATGATGAATACTTATATATTAATTCCTTTTCTTCTGATGAAGTGTAATTTGGAATAGTACTAGGTAATTGTGGGAAGGGGCTTTATCCTTCGAAAAGGTCTGGAGATTTGGCATCATGCGTGGCTTTTTTCCTTTAAAAGTGGAGGCATCGATGCCATATATGGTATTACTCGTGTGGCTTTGGCAGCGCCAACGAGATTTTTCCATTTTATACACAGATAGACGAATAATAGACTCTTTGCGAACGGAATGATTTTGTTACTAACTAAAGTTAACGTTGCTGTGTAGCTATCTTCTATCTATACCGCCACTTTCTTTATGTATATTGACATATGCTCATATATCTTTTCGACTTTGGCAATATGCATTGTAACTAAGCAATGCATGAGAATGCATATAACATGGTCTAGACATACCATGGGACTCAGAAAGTTCAGATTCCCTTTCTGTTTACATAGTGCGTGCCCACCTCATATAGACCGTTGATTTTGAAATCTCAACTCCCTCTCTGGATTCTATAGTCACTTCTTACACGTTAGCCTTCTCAAGTGACGTTAGCCTTCTCAAGTGACATGAATGGACTTGGCACCCTATATATATCTATTACGTTGGCAGTATGCATTGTTATCGTAAGGATGACATGACCATCGTATCCAGTGTATTCTTCGTACTCTGAGCTCCACGGTCATCTAATGGTAGCAAAATAAAAGAAAAACTCGTCACCTTGCTAGTTATAAGAAATATATATGCACATATCCAAGCTCCAACTTTGGCGGCAACTGTTTGTATGGGCTTGCCCATTCTCCATATGGTGTGAACAAATGAATATCGGTTAAGAAATTATATTAAAAAAGCAAATTGTTACACTCTGGTTTGGTAATGGGTCAAGCCTAGTGCAATCGACAGACACTTTTACGCTGTTACCCTAACAGAAGATGTAAAGATTGATTTTTTCAACTACATCCTTTTTTGCTACAGTTTGAATTGAGAAACTTCGCCTTAAAATGCCCTCCATAGTAGTGGGTTTAGAACTGATACCAAATTGGTAAAGAGAAATGTTCGAGGCGGCCAAGTTGTATATGTAAAGATAAGATCTTGTGGAAATGACAAAGGGATGATTAGTTTATCGAGCCCTGCATTACTACCAGTAGCAAAAGTGCTAATATGACAATCTTAAAACAACATCACATATAGCAATGGGGCAGTCCCAGTGCCTTGGCTTCTTGTTTTGAATTAGAACAATGTATGGGTCAATGCTTGAATATTATCTGGCATAGACGCATTTTAATTCACTTATTATTTATGATGCCTAATCTTATTCACTTGTTGTTCCGTGACTTAATCGAACCACAACCTATATAAGACCCATACCCTACGCTACCTCCAACATATTGATTTTATGTACTTTATACTATTACATATGAACATTTTCCTACTTAATAATGGATCTTTAAGGCTCATACTTAAATGGATGAGAAGACCACAAAAATCTTAGTGACATTTTCACTATTATAGCACTCCCAACCTTTAAAATGGACTGAAGGATGAAGGTCGTTTTACATGAGTGTGATGGGCATTTGGTGAATCCATTTGGAAAACATTTGGTGGGCTAATGAAGGACACCCAGTGGTCAAAATAATCCTACCAGCTTAAAACTTTACAACAAACTTTAAATACATCAGAATGTTTGGTGCGGGGATTAATTAAAAGCTACATTCTCGAATTTCGATGGTGTGGCAATGGTTAAGGGTGCTTTCCCATGGGTTCGACCTGGATTGCCGGACCTGGATTGCCGTACCCAGGTCTTGACCTGAGCAAAAAAGAATTGCGGACTGATTACTTTTCATTAAGGTTGAAAACCTGAACCAAGCAAGGTCGGATCTTCATGGGATCATGGCATCTAGATGCTTGGTCAGAAAAAAAATTCAAGGTCAGATCTTCATGGGAACATGGCATCTGTATGCCTAGCCAAGAAAAATCCAAGGTTTTGGGCTCATGGGAAAGCACCCTAAGAGAATTAAGTCCAAGTTTTTGACATGAAGTGGGCGCTTCTAGAGCACCCTCCTTGATGGCCAGAAGCCCATATAGTGAGTTCCATATATAGAGGCACATGTCTATGCCTCAAAACAAAGACAATAACTTTAAGTGCATTTATCTAGGTTTTATAAAGAGAGACATGAATAGAGCGTGCATGCATAGGTAGGCGACACACGAGAAAATGATGAGAAAGCCCGAAGACCAAGAGTATAAATAGATAGATGAGAACATGGGAAGTAATCAAAATGTCAGAATTGGAATGCAAGGTGGCGGGATAGATAGGCAAACAGAAAGGGAAAGGGCATGGGGAATTGATGAGCAATTTATGGCATACAGCAATACAAGAAATTTGAAGGCATATAGGAATAGAAAAATAGCATAGTGCAAGAGAATGGAACTGTGGGTTGAGAAATGGAAGAGGGAAAACATGGTGGTGTTAGAGTTGCAGGATTGAGGTGGTTCAGATGCTCACATTCTGCCAAACTTGCAATGTTCTTTGGCGCCGGCGCTGCAGCAGTAATCCTGGCCTTGGTTTTGGTTTTGGTAGCTTGCCTTCGCCGCCGCCGCAGGCTGCGCTCCATGTCTTGTGCTAGCTTGTCTTCCTGGGTTTCCCCCAGCCAGCCCCCCAGCTTCACTTACTGGACTTCTCAAATCCACCTTTCTCAGTCTCCTCAATGTGGTTGAGCTTTTTTTTCCTTACCTCTTCTGCCACTTTTATGGTATATACAACACTTTTGTAAATTGTTATTCATGTTTTGATGTGTGTACAGTCAAATGCAAAATGCTGCACTTTGTGGATTATGAAGCACCACTATTGTCCTTTGGCATATTCAGAAACTTTTAGAATTACAATGTGTTTGCACTGTTTATGGGAACAAATGGATTTGCAGTGTCCATTGCACTGTTTATGGATGTAGCAACACAAATTCTTTTCCTGTACAATCTTGTTTCAATGTGCTGTTTGGAATTTCATATGTTTCGTATCTTTATTAAGTGAAACATTGAATTGACCAAACTATATATGCTCAACCTTCATACTGTAATCAAATAATTAACAAACCAAGGAAACCTAGCGGGTTCATTCTAATAAAGGTCGCATTAAACAATCAAATGTGCAAGTGGTTGCAAAGGCCATTGCCTATGCTGAACATGGTTACTTGTCTTACTGCAAACAAATATTCGACCATTTTGGCACAACATGAACCATCTAAACAATGTTTTTATCAGCAAAATTCTTTTAATTCCAATACGTTCCTAGAAGCCTTGCTCCCATAAAATGCAGAGCTCATGTTAAACAGATTTTTAGTTTGGACCAAAGGTAACAGTATTCTTACAATTTCGCCACTTATATAACTTGTGGCATTGGAATTAACAACCATGCCTGAATCCAGGGATGGATGGATAGAAATTACTGCTGTTTCCCATTAGCAGAGCTATCAGGTGATGAGGTTGATCCATCAGGTACATAAGTGTTCAAAGAAGTGCCACCACCACCTCTGATACGTGCACCTGGGGTTCCTGTCAAGGTTTCTCCTCTCAATGCTGCAACATATCTATCCTCTGTATTTTCCTTCCTCTGGATCTCACCCAAATATTGTGCTAATCTCTCCTTATTTACCTTTGACATCATCTACATTTCAAAAATTCAGAATCAATAAGGGCATTGTTAAAAAGCAATTTGGAAGACTAGGAAAAAGAATGAATATGCCCTAAAAGAAGAGAACTGAAAGATGCAAAACCCTAAACCCCAAATCATGAGTTATGAAACGAGCTACAATCATAAGCTTTCAATTACTCATTTCAAGTAGTTTTTCTACCAAATAAGAATGCCCCCCAAAAAAAAAAAATTTGGGGATGAAACAGAGGATGAACTAATGACGTAATTATAAAGATCTTAGCAGGCCACTTTGACAGTTGAATTTTATGCATTTAAAGTGCAGAGAAATGAATTTCGGCTTTTGATTTTATAGTATTGAAAGGGCAGCTCTAAAATTAGGGCAACGTTTCTTGCAGTCCATCTTCAGGGATGCGATTTGTGTAGGTAATCCTAATTCAGCACAGGCAAACTTAGAGTTCCAGTTTTTAGAAATAAAAATACAGGCGAACTTACCAGGCCGCTGTGATTCTTGAGAAGCTCCTTACGCAGCTCCTCCTCATTTGGAGCAGCGGTGCGCATTACAAGCTCACCAAGACCCACCGAACCCACAAAGCAGAGAGTGGCAAACGTAAAGAAGAAGACCGGAGAAACCCTGCTGTTATGCACAATCCATGCCCAACCTCTCCTCAACATGGCTCCGAGCTTTTTTCCCTAAACCCCACAGGTTAAGCTGTACATTGTCCACGTCATCTGCCATGTGATCTGCCATGTCAGCCCCCACAAAACCATGCCAAAGCCATTTCTAGTTGGATTCACTCTCAGAAGAAGAGCATCCATGGCGGCAGCTGCGGCGTATCCACCTCCTCCTCCTTACTACAAGCTTTACGCTGACTACTTGGATGATCCAGACTCTGCCCCTTCGCCGCCGCCCCTTATCGAGGGCACTTACACAATGTTTGGAAGCACTTACACAGTATGAAACCTGAGGTTTTGTTTTTGTAATTTGAATTCAATGTCTGTTTTGGAACTCAATACCCACTGTTTCACTTATTTATTACCCATGAAGTTATATATTTTCTGCTTGAATAATAGCATGGTAGTTGGATGACCGTAGGCAGTTTCTGCATATTCCGTTTGTTGCATGTTTTACATGATTAGTACGTTTGACTTCTAGATCTGGCTTGAACAGACAGATGACTTGCTTCCAGGTTTGGAAGAGCAGGGCTTGAGACAACTTTATCCAAAGGGTCCTAATATAGGTATGGCACTTGACGTCAAAAGAAACTCTTGCAATCTGTTGAATACAAGTTTGGCAAAGGATAACACATTTCAGGAGTGCATTTATTGTTGACAAATCCAAATGGCAGTTGCTAAATTGCAATGTGCCCACCAGGATTTTATCTTTCGTGTTAATGAGCTTTGGACTACTCCTTTCTAGTTTCGTTGTCTATAGAATAAAATAGATACATGCATCACTACCTTCCAGAAACTTGCAAGGTGTCATACTTCCACTTGCAACACCTTGTAATAGCTGGCATTAGAATGCCCTAAGTAATGTAGGTTTACCTATCACGCTCAAATTAGTTAGGTTTATAATGCCATGTTTACGGCCACCTTGAATTTATTGATTCCCTTATAGAACAGTTTTCCTCCTGTGTAATGGAGCACGTCGCTATAAAATTCATAAATTATAAACCTGTTAAAGTACCTCTCAAGAACCTCTCAGTCTCAGTATCAAGTTAATGATAACACTCTAGTATTCTGAAGAACTATCTAATCATCGTGCTTTATAACGATGTGTAGTTGTCAGAACATGATGCCACTTTGAAATTTCTGTGTATGCAGACTTCAAGAAGGAATTAAAAGCCTTAAACAGAGAGTTGCTCCTCCAAATGCTTGAACTTGCAGATGTTTTAGTTGAACGCCCTTCTCAGTATGCTCGAAGGGTCGAAGATATGGCTTTAATTTTTCGGAACCTGCATCACCTACTAAATTCTCTGCGGCCACACCAGGTATTATTAAAGTAAAACTATAAAAAATGAGAGATGAGGATTAGATACCGCCTGTACGAGAAAGGTATGGATCTGTATCTAGGATTGCAATAGGAGATTAGTACTGCTATCAGAGTGGCATCTTATTCTTATTTTCACCTGCCATGTAGTTCATACAAGGAATAATTATTTTATGTATTTTTTTTTTTGATTTTCTGTTCATGAAATGGATAAATTTAAACTGCATGTATGAAGGCCACTGTAGGAGGGTTGAAGATAAGCTTGAAGCTAATATTTTAGATAGTTGGGATGGGTCTTATGTCATCTAGTAATGCTTAAAACATCACAAAATGCTGGTGCAATTTCTGCCAATTACAATATTTCTCTGCGTATTAAGTTTATCTAGATAGTTAATTATCTTTTCTCCGGTTAGTTTGTCCTCTAATATCCATCAACTGGCTGTTAGGCAAGGGCTACATTGATTCGTATTCTAGAAGTACAGATACAGCGTCGTAAGCAAGCAATTGAAGATATTCGACGGTTGGTTGTCTGCTGATTTGTGCTTTGCTTATGCCTCTATTCTGGTTTATTTTTTCCATTTCTATGATGTATGTATCTACATGTATAATGTTCTGCTGCAAATCTGTAGGAGAAGAGAGGAGGCTCGTGTGCTGTTACAAGAATCACTTTCATCTTTGTAAGGGAAACTAAGCATCACCAATGCAGAGACAGAAGCATTCTGGGGCCCAGTAACTACCATTTATGATTACTTTCTCGTTGAAAATGTAAATATAATCATATATTGTATATAAGTCTGCATTCACATAGTTTGTGGTTGGTATCGAGATAAGTGGTGAAGAGATGATATCACAAGTGACATCTGTCCAAAGAGCTGTATTCAATTGTTGAAATAGGATCAAATAGTGTTGTATTGGAGTTGAGCACTTCGAACTCCAATGGTCTGCTCATGTTTGATGTGCAGCTACCAGCATATGGGTTTGTTGTGTTCAACCTTGGAGACTTTCTTACAGGTGCTGGTTTGTTCTCCTGCTTCCTTTGTGAATTCATGACTGGAGTAACATCTGCTCCTTTGATTCTTGCACTCAGGAGAGTGCATGCGATGTACAAGAGATGGCTTCCTGCTGGTGGACATGTTAGTTGAGGGAGTGTTTTCATTCCTTCTTGCTTGCGTCTTCATGTTTGTCCACTTTTTCTTTCTCAACGAAATCCATTGGTTTCTGAAAAAGATTGATTTGTAGCAGTCTCAGCCAGCAAAATATTTGTTTCATCACCTTGTTTCTTAACTGAATCATAAGCACCTTGGGTACTCCATAAACCAATTCCTTTCTTTGAACTGAGCCTTCATCATCCAACAGATTCAACCTCCTCTCTAGAATCTTTACATCAGCAACTCCAAGTTGTTAAGACTTTATTTCCATTGATGCTTTTGATCTTCTGCACAGTTTAGTGGATTGTTCCCTGGAATATACTGCATAGGATCACCTGTTGCTGTGGGCATACAATGCTCATTTGGCAAAAGCTTGAGCAATAATGGGCCTTTATCTTTCCAGCATGAAGCGGGTGGCATACAGGTCTCTTGACTAGACCACAATTCTATAAAAAACACAACACATAAATGAAAGAGAATGTCTGCAACACTCATGATCACTGATGACCACATAAGACCTGCACTAAGCTAAATAAGACCAGCAATAAGGTAAAAAAGCCTTGTGAAGGTTCATCCATTTTTGCAACTATCAAAGTATAATAACAACCGGGTTGTCCTCTTGAATGGGGCTGAGCCGGATGGGGTTGAGACTGCGGTTGAGACGATTGTAGAAATGAATGATGTTGAAAACCTTGCTACATAGGGGGCAAAATACAAAATAAGGGAAATAATTGTATTGTCTAAACATGTATAATTATTATACAATAGCATCTTGGAATATTCGTGGGGGCACCAATCCCGGCCATCCATTCTGGTGTCTACCAGAATGGCCGTCCATTCATATTATTATTGTGCCGACAAGGTTGCTTCAGCGACACGGCGTCTCTGAAGCGAGGGTCGAATTTCTTCCAGGTTGCATCGAATGGGCATTAAAGCGACATCGATTCTATCGAAAAATCTTGAAAACGATAGAGGTAAGGCTTGAAAAGGGCATTGGCATGCTGTCGGTTTGCAAAAATTTTGGTTTTTTGAAAATATGTGGATCTGTTTTGTGTGGAAATTGTTCATTGGAGCAAGAAATCTTGCCTCTGAAGAAATCCTCTAAAGATTTCTTGCCTCTAAAGAAATCAGCCAGGGCAAAAAGCCTTGGATTTCTTCTCCTCTGAATCTGAAGATTTCTTGCGTTCGAAGAAATGTCCGCCTTTAGCTCTTCTTTGCCCCTAGCTCGACCACAATGCGCTTGCTTACGGGATCCGGCAAATAGGTGACAGGAGTACCAGCAGAGTTTTCGAGCCACAGGATTCAGAAATTTGGTGGTGCCACAATTTACAGCAATCCATTCCAGTTGTTTCCAGCCCTAGATGTATACGATCCAACCGTATTAATCTGCCTCAATCCAGCTGTTTCTAGCGGGATCAATAACAACAACAAATCTAATGGATAAGCCAGAAATTTACGGACACATGCATGTCTCTACATGTATAAATAGCTGATAGAATAGTGCGTTCGATCGGATTATAAAGGTGTCTTGATATACTCTGCCAGCCTTGCCTAACTGCTCCGGCGTACAGAGGCGATTTGATTGGGCTTTGAAACCATTGTAAACAAGGTAATTCTTTTGTTGGGTTTGATTCAAAGCTTCAATGTAAGAGTTTAGTACGGTATGGATGTTGAAAGAAAATGGCGATCTGAATGCTCCAATTGCCCACATGCGTTTTTAAGCCCTATTTTAAGCCAAGAAATATTCCTTGCCGCTTTTGCCTAGTTGAAGCTCAAGCTTTGATCTGATGCCCATTCTTCGCCATCGAACTGTCTGATGCTACTTGACTGCTTTTGACTGCTTTTTATTTTTAGCTTCTGACCTTAAACCATGGTTGGGCAGCAATGCGTTTGAGGGGGGAAGAAAGGGGGATTATTTTTCACTGGATTTGAAGCCAAGGGATGGAAAAACGGCTTATTCAAGCTGAAATATGATCAGAAAGAAGAAAAATAGAAGAAAAGGATATGAGCTTAGCGTGTGCGGTCGGAGTAGCGCCCTTCATAGAAAGTTACAGAAGAAACCGTGTGACGGTCATGTGGCCGCCCATGGCTGACTGCGCCGCGGCCTTATCCAACCTTACAGAGATGGGGCCCGTCTTGACCTTCAAGTTACGGCCACGCGGCAGCTTCTGACGTCTTGACGCGTGTCTCTACCCCCTGGCTTCTGCTCGTTTTCCTCGTTATTGAGTGTTGACCATCAAAAACAACAGTGTTCCATTGTTTTTGCTTGCTCATATCCAGCTAGCAGTGTATTTTTATATTACTCTTTTTTTTGCCCTTTTACCTCGATCCTTGACCCGGTCCTCGTTTACCAACCACCACTAGTTTTGAAATTCCACAACTATCATTCTGCGTAGCGGATGCATAGCTATGGAACTTGGTTCTTCACGAAGGTTTAAGGATCGTGTTCTGTGTTCTGTCAAACATAATGGTAATTGTATAGTAACTCTTTTAACATAATGGTAATTATATTTCTTTTTGACCTATACCATCTTAGATACCGCATCCACATTTCCTCCAAATAAACCATGGTTGCTTTCTTTACTATTTAGGGATCAATGTTCCTTAATCTTGGCATAATGCGTATGTGGATTCTATCACTGTGTATTGTAGCGATCGTTTGAGTTGTTTTGCAATTATATTTTGATTTGCAGAGATGGCACAGCTGAAAAAAAAACTACATTATTGAGTTAAATCTAGATGACTTTTATGGATGGTGGATGAGCGCCTTTGGTAACTCACTAGCCGTTGTGTCGAGAGATGCTGTATTGGAGCTGCTCTTGGATTTATTTTAATTTATATTATTCGCAAAAATATCATTCCAGTGATGATGAGGCATCTTCAGTTCTGCAAATTGATAATTCTACTTGATGTTTGTGAACACATGAACCTTCAATAACAAAAAGTATTGACTAACTTTTTAAAAGACTAAACTAAATATTGTACTTTGTAATTTCTAAATTAGAGTTAGAATGTAAGATCTTACGAAGTTGCTTCACATCAATCTAGAATCACTTGGCCATTGCAGAAGAGAATGTTGGACGTTAACTGGGGTCCAACTGCGGAGTTTTGAAAAAGAGAAATGTTCGCGGCGGCCGGACGTTAACTGGGGTCCAACTGCGGAGTTTTGAAAAAGAGAAATGTTCGCGGCGGCCTTGGCCGCCGCGATAAATTTCTTGTAGAAATGAATGATGTTGAAAAAAATACAAAATAATAGAAATAATTGGTTACCTACAGGTAATGCAAAACTGCATAGCTTAGCCTTGTTGTTGTATCAGTAGGAAAAGCAATTTGCTAACAATATTAGATCATTTGCAGCTACCAATGGCGTATAATCTTAATAATATGTCTCAGTTTTTAATTCCTCAATTTAGCAACCTATTGTATGTATGCTTGTCAATATTGATGCTACATAACCATGTTAGTTTGCTCTTATAAATTAGACTCTTATGTGAGCTATTATTAAGTCCCCCCCCCCAAAAAAAAACACACACACACACACACACACACACACACACACACACACACACACACACACACACACACACACACACACACACACACACACAACGAAACTCATCCAAATATACAGTTGTGCATTGCCCCGAAATTGAGATAGGCAGACGGATCTGGGAGGTACGGGCCGATAAAATTTATCAGTGTTGCCAGCTGGGAGTTATTGAGGATGAGTGCCACATTCTTCAGAATTGTCCCTCATTTGACCATATCCGAGCATGCTATGTTGAGTTGGTCTTGCCTAACCATCCTCTCCATGTGATGTTGGATGCAACTTCAGTCTAGGGTTACTCGGATCATATTTTCAGGAGAAGATGGATATGCGCCCTCAGTTATGTCCATAAACACTATCTTAGAATGTATCATTGTACAGTTTATTAGCATGCTTATTACTGCTAAGATTCTTCCCTCGAAAACCCTTCAGACCAAGGGTTTTTAGTTCTGATAGTAATACGCTTTCTATGCTCTTTGATTGGGTCTCATAGATCTATTGGTCTTTGTGGACAATAAAACCCCATTCAATTCTATAGAATAGCCCTTTGAAATATGTTACAACATCGTTTAAAGAACTCGACTTCACTCCTGTGGTATAATATATCCCAGATTACTATTACAAGAACGTATCTATGTGCCAAATACCTAGATGTATGCATTCATACCTGCTTCATTTATGTAAGGCAGCATCTTTTACACGTAGATGCGTTCTTGCATGCTTTATTACTTCTCTTTAGTTTAACTTTTCTTTATTATATCTAATCAAAGAAACCTGGTTAAACTGAGACTTCATAACGTCCTCGAAATCATCATCACTTGAAGCCACATCTTATTGGTGTTCTAAAAAGCCAGCTACAATGCTTATGACAGCTCCTGTTGCCTTCTTATTGAATCCATCTGTGCTTTTAAAGATGAACATGGTTATTCCATCATCCATCTTACATGCTTGGATAGGCATCGGATCATAGTTCTCAACAATTTTGGCCTCTGGATTATGCATATGTCCCATTTTCCTTTTGCATAATGCATGCAGATCGACGCCAGCATTCTTGATGCACTTTCAAATCTATGCTTTCGTGGGGTTGCTCTTCTCCATACCTTTGCCTTTTCCTTTATTATAAGATCACCGGGCATAAGGATGCTACAGGTGTCCACTTTTGGAACCGACTAAAGTACTTACACTAGGTACTTCAAAACTGGTACTATTTTTTTTTTATTTTTTTTTTAAATCAAAACTATTTCAAAAATTCAAAGCAAAGATCAAAGCATTTTATTGTAAGGTTAAATAAAGACAAGACTATCAGCAATAGTCAAAATGAATGCATCCAATTTAACACTTATTAGTTATTGAGACAATAAACAAGTACCAAGTACCAAGTACGAAGTACCCATATTAGGTACTTTGCTAGGTAGTTTTATGGTCCCTAAATAATTTTTTTTTTGGTACATAGTAGCATATTTGTGCCCATCTTTAACCTTCTTTATTAAAAAAAGGATAATGTTGGTATTTGGGCTAGAAGACCGCATGCATTGTTCCGTCTACCCTGTTGCACAATTTTTTGATATGTATTTTCCTTTATTGCGCCCTTTCTTTGCTCTGTCCATTTATGTTTGGAATCCATCCCTCTTCTAACTATGGATTCCTTAGCGATATTGTTGCATCTCTTTCTAATGGATTTTTTCTGAACCTAAGCTTTCCTTCAATAGATGAGTTTTTTCCAAGCTTCATCTGCTTTGGCAAATTCACAAAGTTGAAAGGTAATTTCTATTGGAGTTCTATGGGGAAGATTCATAATCTGGGCTCTATAGAAGGGAAAACCTTATCTAGAACATATTAATATTTTGTAATATTTTGATGCAGATTCCAAGAGGCAATGTGCAACAAAAATAAAATCTAATTGTTGTTGGACGGTCATGTCGAACATCAAGGCAAATTGCCTGATGATATGAGAGTTAGAACATGTGAGGGAATATTTTAATTCATATATTAAATGGGTT
The DNA here is from genome assembly GCA_021234155.1 of Isoetes taiwanensis. Lineage (NCBI taxonomy): Eukaryota > Viridiplantae > Streptophyta > Lycopodiopsida > Isoetales > Isoetaceae > Isoetes > Isoetes taiwanensis. Next base: position 145,815 of record JAJEKV010000305.1, on the reverse strand, counting down.
ATGACACCGTAGTGCTACACCAACGAAATGAAGGCATGCCCATCCTGACTTGCAATCATGACTGGAAAATAAAGTAGCATTGCTGAGGTTTAATGCAACTTCCTAGCAGATAACAAGCCTTGATGGTAAGCACAATCATTGTAAGAATCAATCAGGATATAGATCTCTTGGGTCTCTATATCAATGGACTAAGGATTTCTCTTGGAGTATGAAGAAGTAAAAGGATTACTTTTAATGGCGTGACGTTAAAATCTCTTCTTCTTCTTCTTCTTATATACAGAACATGGTAAAGCTTAAGATCATGATAGAGGTTTTTGAAAAGGTACTTTTTGATGACTTAATGCAGAAATTAGTAGAAACCTCAGGCCAACTATCTTATGATGATTCACTTTGACATGCCAAAACTACCTTCATTAACTACCATGCATTTGAATTTTCTACTGTAATGCACAACTATATGATCAGATCATGAAATTTAGAGAATATGCTTATTTAGTTTGACGTGCTTGATGTTGCGTATGTTGAGCCACAATTATTACTCTTTTGTATCTATTTCATACAAAAGATATAGATGAATCAAAGGTATCATTTCTATTGTAGGGCTTTTGAAGCATGTCTGGTAAGATTTGTGCTTTGGGCTCTAGACAGATAAAATTATCTAGAACATACTAATATTTCTATGCCAAGTCCAAGAGGCAATATTGCATTAAAGATCAAATCGAGTTGTTAATAGCGATCAGCCTGGAAATCAAGGTTTTCTTGTACCTTATATTAATTTAGTTTGAACGCTTGTTGTGGGGTACTATGTCGAACGCTTTTGCAAAATCCACGAAACAACAGTACAGGTTCTGTCGGCGATTCCTGCTATCTTCAATCAATGTGCGCAGAGTGAAGATATGATCAATGGTGGAATGTCTGGGCCGGAAACCCGTTTGTGTAAGAGCTCGCACCTCCGTTTCCTCTGCCCATATTGTCAGCCGCTGCTCAAGGATACCAGCCAACAGTTTTGCAAAGAGAGAGTTGACCATAATAGTACGGTAGTTGGCCGGGCATTGAGGGTCCCCTGCTTTGTATATGGGCACTACCCTACTAGTGGTCCATTGCGTAGGGAAGCCTTCTCGCAATGCTTTATTGAACAATGTCGTGAGGACAGGCACCAGTGGAGGCCCAGCCCATTTCAGAAGTTCTGCCTGCATGCCATCTAAATCTGCTGCCTTCCCACGCTGTAGGCCCATGATGACATCCCCCTCTGTGATAACCAGAGCCATGCCTATCTGTGGAGGGACTGGTGCCCGGCCCCCGAGCGGGTCGTACAGCTGTTGCAAGTACTGTACCCATTGCTCCGAGGTGATGTTCCTTGTGGGCTATGCAGGCTTGCTCAAGACCCTTTTCCAGAATGTCCTGGGGTGCCGGTCCAGGAGACCAAACATCTGTTAATGGTAGTTGTGTGTTCATTGCTATATTAAAAAAAAATTTGGGCCCTTTGGGCCCTCTAACATAAGCAATACGTAGATAAACTTTAAGGGCCTAAATCGTTAAACAACCTACTCCTATGAACAACAGTTTAGTAAAACTAATGACAACGACATTTGCCATTACTTGGGCAGTTCCAAAAAATTGTCTCCATTACCAATGGCCTATTAATAAAAGCATTTGCCATTTGTGAAGGCACATAAAATGCTCATGTGTGTATGTGCTGAAATCGTATGAATCCATAACACTATATCTCTATCCAACAACTTGTCAAAAAGCTCTCTCTGCATCCTCTAAGCTTGCACACTTGGAATACCTATCAAAGTTTATTCCCAAGGACAACGTTGACCTGAAACTTCCTTCTAATAATAAGTTCATGGATGTTCTCTCCCTGCTTTAAGGGTGTTATCTGGTCTAGCATTATGCCCTCTTGTTGCATGTTCTCAAAGAACCGCAGCGTGAGTGATTTTCGCGGAGAGTAACCTTCCCCGGCCGTGCATATCCTGAGATCCCATGTTTGACGAGGTTGCAGATATACCTCTTGCTGATGTTGCTGAGACATTGATGTCTTTCTAGTTTAGTCACTGCCCTTAAAAAAACTGAGGGCATCGGACCTCTGATTACGCAGCCAACAAATCCACACACGAGTTTGCAACCTGTTGGGCATGGTGCAACCAAACAGAGAACCAGAAAGCCAACTAGGAACAAGGGTTGGGAAGCACAAAGCTATGTCCGAAATAGTGCAAATGTCCTTAGTTGTTAGAGAAAGGCAAGTTCAGGGCCATAGCCATGTCTTTGGTGATCTGATACGTGGTAGTTGTCTCTCTGTCCAAGGGCATGCTCTGCCTAACATTTATAGCTGCTTCATACTTGGTACTGGAACTTGTCTCTATGTTCAAGGGTATCCTATTCCTAACATTTATAACTGATACATACTTTGCTCCTATGTCTGATATCTGTGAAAGGAGGATGCCATGTTCTACTGCTACTAAGTCCAAAACACAGAAAACGACCCTACAGATAACGCAAAGATAGCACGTGCACTCACGAGCCAAGTTATGGGCTAAGCTATATAGTTGCCACATTTTCTCTCCCGGACCACAAGTGGGCACCTCAGAATCTGATTCCCTTGTCCGTTTGTCTCCTAGTTGCCCCAATTCCAGGCCATCACATTTCCTTTGCTCAAATCTCACTGTTAATGACGAAGATGCAATCAAAATGGAGGGAACCGAAAGCACATCTTGAAAACAAGGTTTTGGGAAGCAAGGATGAAGATGCAATAAAAAAAAAAAGAGAGAACCGAAAGCAAAAATCTTGAAAACAAGGTTTTGGGCAACAAAGACTCCCTCTCAACTGCCAAGGACGAAGATGTCTTCTTGCTGCAACTGAGGAACAAACGTCGCTGCCAAGCAAATGGTCACAATAAAAGTTTTGCAGCTTTAATCTGATTGCAACTTGGTGAGCAAATGGAGCTGTCAGTTAAGCAAACGACCACTGCAAATAATTACAGCTACACCCTGAAACAATTGGAGCTAACCCCGAGGAAACTTCTGCAGAAAAATCTACCCGGTGCTGACCCATGAAGAAATCCCTGCAGAAATGAATGGAAAAATAAAAAGGGGGAACTGACCTAAATGAGCCTACTATGATTGGGTGGACAGGCTGGGGATCAAACCCAGGACCTCTTGCTTGCAAGCCAAGTACTCTACCACTGAGCTACCGGCCCTTTGATGGGCTTTCGGCACTCCTCCACTGAGTCATTCTTCATGTGTGCCCATTACACATGCTCCAACATTCCAACATTCCCCCTTAATGGGCACACCAATCCATTCCAGCCTTCACCACAATCCACATGCTCCCCTCCTCGGGCAACTCCACCACCAAGGGAGTTGGACTTTCCACCGCCCAAGCTTTTGCTCATTCTCACCCCTACACCCGTGGGGACTATCCCGGTGCAGTTAAGCACCCTCTACTTGGGACCATGGCTCTGATACCATGTTGAGAAATGAGGTTTCTATGATTGGGTGGACAGGCTGGGGATCGAATCCAGGACCTCTTGCTTGCAAGCCAAGTACTCTACCACTGAGCTACCGGCCCTTTGATGGGCTTTCGGCACTCCTCCACTGAGTCATTCTTCATGTGTGCCCATTACACATGCTCCAACATTCCAACACCTACCCCCTTGGATCGAACTGGTTCAAGAACACGGCAAAAAATTCTGCAGAAGGACCACCCGGGTGGAACAGAGGGAAGAATTAAAGCCTGAGGGATTCACATTGTTTTTTTGCAGAATCTGCCTCACACAAATGGGCTGCCATAGCCAGATCTGCTGAACTTTTTTGCTATTCCATCGGCTATGCATGACTCCAAGTAACCCTAACCGTGCCCTAATTCCGGTTGTCTCGAATCTCATGACAAAAGGGCTTTTATTATAAACCCTTGGATCTTTTTGAATTAAAAGAGGGCTTTTTTTGTAAGCCCTCTGATCTTAACCATTGAGGAGGATGAAACAAAAATTGCACAAATTGCATGCAAAAACTTGGTGCACTCTAGATGTACTGATTAGTATGCCTCGTGCAATACGCCCATGAAATCATATGAAAACCATGCCAAAAAGCGTATAAAATCATAAAACAAACCGACTGTTATAATGCTAGATATTTGCTTCAGATTTTAATCTATTTTAAATATTGCCTTAAATTTTTATCGATAAGTGCTACCAAGCTATGGGTTTCAATTTGACCTGCTCAAATGCATTTCTATTGATAAGTGCTATCAAACTACGACCTTCAATTTGACCTACTCAAAAAATAGCTTTATCTAGTAATGCTTCTGCGATTGCAAGGCATATGCCTCCTCAAACTGTGCTGTTTATTCTGATATCCAGACCATAAGGATTAATTGTTCCATCTACCCAATACTTTTTACACTACAAGGGCTAATGGGTTTTGTAATGTATTGATTTGTAAGGCAAATTCATTTGCCACATCATTTTAGATTTGTCACATGTGACACAAAACTTTGTTGTAATGATTGACAAACATTAAATACTTGTAATGCATCACCAAAATGTTGATAAACCAATTTTGACTGTGTTACAAATTGTAAAATTTGTACTTCATGGTATGTGACCTTTGTAATGCGTGACATTTTATAATACAAATATCTTTAGTATAGCTGTTGGAAACTTTCCCATTCGAGTTTCTCTTCTAGGTGCTTCAAGCACTTCTCTAGGTGCTAGATAATTTATTTGCTGATTTTCCTTCAATCACTAGGAGGAAGAGATTGAAAGAGCTTGTTGATGTAGTTATACTAGTTACAAGGGCAATATCACGAGCTCCTAGAGGACATTAGGTGTGCATCTTGTGTACATAACTGATTGCCTATGATGATTGACCAACATTTTAAGTCATTTGGTACCTATTGAGAAGCTCCTGAGAACTTTTGTAGTCGTTTTGGTATGCCTTATCATCCGGCACTACCACAGGGACGTTAATAATGCTAACAATTATGCATCAACTATTAAACAATGCTGATTAATCGTTTTATAATTGATATTCTAACAGGCTTTAACATTACAAGCCACAATTATTTTATGAGGGGAGCTTGGAGGCACTTCGAAGGAAAGAGATTTTACACAGAGTAAATCTCCTTATAAGACCTATAAGACGTTTGCATATGGCTGTTGTTTGTGGAAGTGGAAACTATATTATAGGTTGTGATATACCCGATCTAGCTATGTTTTATGACATTGAGAATTTAATAAGACATCTTTACCGAAGAAGATTAGGTATGTTTAATGGTCCATTTCCAAGTTTAGGTGAGGAATTTGTCGAAAGATGATTACTGGGATCGTCAAAATGTAATAAAATAGTCAATGACCCCTTGTGCCAAAAGAAGGTAATTTTTTGCCCAAGATGTTATTCCTTTGATGATCTATGGAGGCCCAAAATATAATGCATTAGAGTGGAAGGAGCTAATATATTATTCTTTTTGCATGATGGTTTATGGCTACAATAACAATACATGCATTATGGGGATGATTTGGACTGTAGCGAGGCAATAAGAACCCTTATTGATGGTAGCGTGGAAGAACATGACAATATAACATTGTTGACGAATACCTATAGTAATAATAAAAATTTTACCAATTGCATATTTGAGAAAAGAAGTAATGATCATGAGGAGTTCATGGCAAAAGCATCTAAGCATTTTTGTCATCATAATGACAAAAGCATCTAAGCATTTTGTTATGGAAAGAACCACATAAACCCACGAACTAACAAAATAATTCGCACATTTAAGAAGTACGTTTATAGCTATATTTTTTATTGTTATTTACCTACAGTTAAAATGTAAGCAAAATTTTCAATGACTTAGGTAAAAAGCACGTTGGAGGCTTAACATAGGGTTGGATTCAAAGTCTGATTAATTTTGAGATAATCTTGTGGAAATTTGCAAAATAGAATTGCAATGCATAATGTTAAAGATGTTTTGATGTTGGAGGTATTCATATATGCTGTCAGAGTTGAATCTCACATTTTAACTCTATGGTTTCTAGAACACGATGTTACCGAATGAAGCACGAAACTGGTATACCCTTAGAGAACAAAACTCCAAATCCTAGTTACGGAAGTGATGAGTTCTGACAGTGGGCAATTAGAGAAGCCCAATTGGATAAGATAGGAGATGACATATATGCACAACAAAAAGAAATTGCAGCATAAGTCTTACAATTGCTTGATATATCTTGTTTTTATTTTAATTTTTTAATTAAAGTGTTTATGTTGCTGTGCGAGAAAGAAAAATTCTGGTGTGACGCATTGACTTAGAAGTGATGGTGAACTTACATTTGCTACGAAGTTTGTAAGTTCCTTGACATATTCATTTTAACTATTTGAATGAAAATAAAAGTTAACAATTAATATTTTTTATTTCAGTACCACAAATATGAAAATAGAGATTTGACCAGACCGAATCTGCTAAAAGAATGTACTATGTTAAGCTGGAGCTTTATCTTGTTCGGCATAACACATGGCCCGTGGATCAAACTGAACAAGATGTAAGTTTGTATAACATTATCTATGTAATGACATGATCCTTGATGTCATAATATTTTTTACATAGAGCAATGCTAGGTAATTGAGGGGGGAGGGGGTGTTGATCCTCCTAAGAATAGCATTCGCCTTGTCCAAAGGATGATCAGATACACATATGTTAGGATGATTCTAGTGGAAATGATGATAGGAGAGTAGTTATGCTGCATAAATGTGTTGAAACACTTTAAACCATACTTTTTATATACTTTATTTTCTATCATGTAATAATTTTTCGGCATGCTTTTTACTTCGCAAGTATGGTTCAAAGTGTTCAACAAATTTCTACAACATAATCACTACTCCTATCGCCATCTCCATCAAAATCATCCTGACACCTGCGTATCTCATCACCCTCTACGTCAAGGGAAACGTTATTGTTAGCAGAATTTATGTTAGGATGACCAATATCTCCCCTCCCACATCCCTTAGCATTACCATAATCCTCTGTCACTTGTCACTGATCTTTTCAATATACATCGAGGATCAATGTTATTGCATAAATAATATCATACAAACTTACGTCTTGTTTAGTATGATGCAAGATAAAGCTCCAACTTAGCATAAGACATTTTTTTAGCAAATTGGGTCAGGTCAAATGTTGCCTATTTTCTATATTTCTAGTACTGAAACTTTGTTTTTAGTCAAATAATAAAAATACCTACATCAAGAAACTTACAAACTTTGTGGCAAATGTAGATTAACCATCATTTCCAAATTGATGGGCCACGCCAGAACTTTTCTTTCACGGCATCATAACCACTTTGATAAACCTTACATCAAGTAATTGTAAGATTTATGCTGCAACTGCTTTTTGTTGTATATGTCTATCATCTTATGTCTTATCCAACTGGAGCTCTCTAATTGCCCACTTTGAGAACTCATCACTTGCATGGCTAGACTTTGGAGTTTTATTTTCCAAGAACATACCAGCTTTTTGCTTCATTCGATATTGCCGTGTCCTACAAACTATAGAATAAAAATGTCAAATTCAATTCTGATGACAACTCTAATGATAACGTATAAATACTTCAACATCATTGCCATTCTATTTTGCAAACTTCCATAAGATTACCTCATAACTCATCAGACTTATTGAACCAACTCCATGTTGAGCCTCCATCGTTCTTGTTACCTAAGTCATTGAAGATATTTGTGTCACTAAATAACAATAAAAAATCAAGTTACAAACTTCTTCAATATACAAATTATTTTGCTAGTTCATGAATCAAGTTACAAACTTACTTCTTCAATATACAAATTATTTTGCTAGTTCATGGGTTTATGTGGTTCTTTCCATGACAAGATGCTTAGATTCTTTTGCTAGCTTGTTTCCAAAAAAGTGAGACCATGCTATAGTTCACGACTAGTGGGTCCAATGCTTTTGGATCTCGAACGAAATATATGTGTTATAAATAAAAGCACATGAGCCTGAATGCCTTCAAGAACAACAAGATATAGTTGTGGGTTCAATTCCACATCTAAGCATTTAAGGATTCTAATGACCCAAAAATCTCTTGATAACGCATTTAGAAAAGGGATATGTTTGCACTGCCGTGATAAATATCATGTAATATTAATCTCAACAGATTAATATTAAAGTAGATGCTTACTTTATTGCTTCCGGTGCATCTCTGAATGAATGCGAAAGGATAGCATTAGGCCTCTAGCATTAGACTAACACATAAATGTGATCAAGGTGACAAGGATGATTGTAAAAAGCATCTTCTGAAATGTCTATCTAGTGACTCGTAGAATCCTCACCTTGTTAGAGTGGAAGTTAGCATGACTTATGAAGTTGGTTGGTCTCAGTTCATTTGAGTAGTGGGAAGCTAGCATGGAACACAGGATGAGCAATGGTCATGCGCTCCATTTCATTGGCTTTATTTAACATGCCTTCTATGATTGTACTTTTGACCAGCAGCCATGTAAGAAGTGAACTTGAATGTAAAGCTGCACCATGTAGCTAACTTTTATTGGCTAGAATAATATAAATTGTCTGGATCGTGTCCTTTACTGGTGCCAAGAAATGTGGTTTGGTAAGCACATTTAAGTTGTGCCTACATCTTTCTCAATAGATTTGTTCAGTCTAACTGCATTCTCAATAGGTAATCCCATCATCTCAATTCAATAAGTAATCCAATATCAGCTACAAAGGAATCCGTATTTTGATAGCATATGTTCTTTTCTGAATATGTAATTGGCAACTCTCAATGAGCGTAGCAGAGGATGCAGTGGAAGCTCTTGGAATGCCTGAGAAAATAACAGAGTAGCTTACAATAAGCTCTATCCCCTTCGCCATCAAAGTGCAGCAGAATTATGCACGCTAAGAGGCAAAATATCAGCAATTAGGGAAGACTGCAGGGTTACTCATTATAGAATACTCATTATGTAATACCGACCATACAATCGAGGTCGTGTTCCTCAGGTCGAGGCGGTCGAGGTCGTGGGACCTCATGGTTAACTGCAAGAGATTTCATGTCGCATGACGCTGAGGATCCAAACCCACCCCTTGGCAGGACACCCACAAGGAGCTCAAAAAATAAGAACAGCCCTACCTTTAGCTGGAGCCATTCTCTTCAACTCCGCCTCAAGCTCCTTTTGGTCTAGAGTGGGTTCAAAAGCTCTATTAATGCCAGAAGAAGCTTTCACACAATGCTCTGTTTCAAGCTGTATTCCATTGCCTTTTTCAGTCCCCTACAATGAGGATTTATACATTCTCTAGACTTGTAATGATAAATTTCCCACCCTCCAACCACAGAAGACCACGGTAAGGATTGATCCAGATGCCTATGCCACAGGAGCCTGGTATACCACTTTCCCAATGAAGAGAAGAGTGGCAGGAAGTATCTCTGCAACTTCAGTACAAACATACTTGAAATATGGCGCGAATAAAAATGCACATGACCCTAGCACTAGAACTAAAAGTACTATGTTAATTGCTGCAGTAGAGGCCTGGTCATAGGGGATAGGGAACATGGTCTCCATAGATAGCTGGCCCATATAAAGGCTTCCCATCTGTCAATAGACAGAAATCTAAAGGCTCCACCTTTGCTTCAAAGTTGGGCCATTCGACAGGACAGATTTTCTCTTGGTAAGCCATCTAGAAACCTCAATCCTCTCACACCATCTTTCTGTAAAATGGACATATCTACAAAAAGAATCTCAATATCAGCATCTTGAGGTTTCTGACCAGACAGATTTCCTCTTTCATTTTATAGTAATCATTTAGCCCATGCAATGCAACTTTTTATTAAAGACATGCAACTGTAACCTTCTTTCCATAGTGAACTTGTCCTCCAATACAATTTCTTAGTAAATTTTGTTTCTACCATGGAAATCTGTTTATCTCCTACATTTTGAACCTCCATCTTGAAGACTTTCCACCTGCCTTTTCCTCATGTCCAAGACTTGCCGTGCACATCCATAGAGAAGAAAATCAAAACATCAGCTCTGTTCTCTAGGCGCTCTCTCATCTTTTGCAGACTTTTTTTCCTTGGAATTTCCTTGGAGGATGCAGCTCTCTTTTCAGAAGTAGTGACTGTATTATTTCCTCTGCATGCATTGATGAAGAATACCTTGGTCTTGTTCTCATGACGCCTTGAATCCAAAAAGAGTTTTATTATATCATTAAAGAGAAGTAATTTGGTTTACTCATTGTCAACCATGTAACCATTTCCAATTTCATCCATATTTCCGTGAGCATTTACAAAACATCGAAAACAATCCCCTCTCTTTATGTTCATCCAGACTAGCTAACTCCTCTTTTCTGCTCCTTCTCTGTCTTTATTCATACTGATTATGAATGCAATTCCTCTTTGCCATTAGTCAACAGAGATTAAGCTGCATGAGTAGAAGTCTAGAGTAAAGTGGAGAGAAAAGATCATCGATATGGTTCCATAAATCTTTCTAAGCAAGTTACCATTTTGCCTTGACCTTAAAGTTAGAGATTCGGAACATAGCCAAAACCTCCAGAGCAAAATATTCTTCTTAGGCATCTTAGATTTATAGCATATTAGGTCTTTAACAATAAGCATGTACATTTCGCAAAATTATACCACCAAAGTATGATCTGTGTCTCTTGCTCATTATTCCATTGCATCAATCTCAATGGCCATGGAAAATTCAGATGATACTTGGTAATTAAAGCTGTTGAATCATTCCTTCAGAACAAAAAAGATGAGCATGAGATCTGTTGCAGAAATTATCTCTTGTAACATCCTTTGCATTCATTTATTGTGACTATTTGGTTATAACATAAGCAACTTAAAGAAGAAATTTGGATGATGAAGCTCAATATCCACGAGTGAGAAACCACATAAAATATTGGCCAGATCATATTTTTCCATTTCTCATTTTTGGCAGGCAGAAGGGCACGTTACAAAACTGGAAATTGCAACAGAAATATACCTTGAATGAAAGCCTGAATGTGCATTATGCAGCAAGCTTAATAACCTGAAAGGAGCTCATAATTTTTCTGAGATCCATTTCTTCTTGAGGTAGTGATCTTTCAGGAACCTGCAGTCTCAACTCATAAAGCCTGTTATTCTCAACTCCAAGAACAGAAAGGTAACGCCTACTCCATTCAAGTTGGGGAACTCGGTCTTCTGCCATGACTGCCAACTGATTTCTGTTTGCAAATGATTTGACATTGATCTGGAAACAACATGGTTTCAAAACTTTAAACAAAACAAGACAAAAAATAAAGAAGAAAAAACTAGTTCCCATAAACCCTAGTATTACAAAAGGAAAAAGCCAACTGTTTTAAATAGTACCTCAATCTCGTAGTAAAGTTTGCCATCTAGACCTATTCTTGAGTTTGCAGACAGAATATTGGACTCCCTTTTTACTCCAAGCCTGGTAGACATGAACTCTGTCAAATACTGTTTCAAAACTCTCTGTGCAGCCTCTTCTGGAGTACCCAAATCCTCTATCCCTTTATAGCGCGAGGAAGAAGGGGAGCTAAACCCAACCACCACATTCTCATCCAAATTAATAGGGTTTCTAAAAAACACATCAGACCCTGCGCCCCGGACTTCTACCCATCCACTAGGAAATGAGAATGAATAGCCGTCCAAATTATCTGTATAGTCCTTGAAACCCGCATCTGCCAATGCCCAATTTGTGTGGGAAACCATCCGTTCTGACGCAAGAAGCATAGATAAGATAATTGATCTGCGTGACAGTTTGCATTGCACCTGTATTGATTGAGGAATCTGTTTGTAAAAAGGCTCCGGTGAGAATTTCGGCAATGGCAAGCTTGGCTTGGTGGTAGCCATGGCCATAAACAGAGTTGCCATAGCTAGGTTTAAGGCAGGCTTCGAATCTAGATTTTTTAAATTGTTAGAAGATTTAAAATCCAAATACGAAATTCGTAAACCGGAAATATAAACGCAAGGCAAAACAGAAATTCCAAAAAACAGGCTAAATCTGCAATCCAAGGTTTACAATATGGTGGGAAATCTGAGATTAAATGTGGTCACAACCTAAGGTTTTCGCTAAATATCCTAAATATCCTAAATATCAAAGGTTTTCTTAAAACAATGGGCAAGTGGCCTAAAAATAATATACGACAGAGATTGAATCGCAAGGCAACGATTGGCTAGCAGAATTGTAAGGGATTTCCTTAAGCTAATATATAGAGTCAAATGTCTCCTTATTTTAAAAATGTAAAAATAGTTGGGTGAAAATAGTTTTACCCCAGTTTTGGTGATTCCGTCGCAGTGACTACTCTCGTGCAGAATCACTAATCCTCCGGGAACGGGTTTTGTTTCGGATGCCCCGTTATCCATACCTGACAGCTGTCAGGTATGTTCTGATCGATCCTAGCCGCACGTCCGTCGGCAGGGTTAATCCTGGCCGTCCGAAAAATCCCGACGGACGGAATCACCAACCGGTTATTCCATGCGACAGAATCACATGGAATTGGCGTCACATGGAATTGATCCCGCCATATGAAATCACATACTGTAATATTCTTTTCGTGGAATCACCGTTTATTCCACGCGACGGAATCACATGGAATTGATCCCGTGGCCCGCCCGATGGAATCTCATACAGTAATATTCTTCCCCGTGAAATCAGTGTTTATTCCACGCGATGGAATCACATGGAGTTGATCATGTCTGATGGAATTACATATGGTAATATTCTAACGCGTGGAATCACCGCGTACCGTTTTATTCTCCCCCGTAGAATCAGATCCCGTAATATTCTTTCTCGTGGAATATCGGGTGGCACATTCCACCAGATGGAATACCTTTTCGGATATCCCACAGGACGGAATCACCGTTCGTGCCTCTAGGCCTATCTGTCTACAGGCTACAAGGAGGAAAAATTCCCATGGTTCAAGGCTCAATTCCAGAATTTTATGCCAATTCCATAGAAAATGGTTCAGGATTGTTTATGCCTATCATTTCTGTGCAATGCCCAGAATTTTTCCATGTGGGGATTTTCTCTGTGGGGATTTGAACCCCTTGCCAATATCGGCAATGCCATGGGCTGCTTGATTTGAAGCATTTGATAAGCTTGTGCAAATGAGAAATATGAAATAATGTAGTTTTAAGAGATGAATAGTCTAGTTTGACAACTTCAAAACAAAAAACAGAGGGCTTTTGAGCAGACCACTTGTGGAAAACTAAAACAGGGTGGATCTTTGCCGTTTCTGGGCCAATTCCCAAGATTCTTGGATCAAATTGTGGCACAGATTGTAAGTCACAGAGAACTTTACAAGGCGACAGGCTTATATAAGCAGCATTCGCAAGTGTAGGGCAATTCCAGCGCCCTTCTCTCTCCTCTGTTATGTGAGACCAGACTGCGAAGAAGATTATCCAAATTGGAAGCGAAGAAAATGATCTCAAACCACCCGTTGTTGCAGAATCATGCCAACTTCTAAAACAAAGCTCTGGACCTTTTTTTTTTCGCTTACTCTGTCTCCTTTGGCACCTGCAGAAGCTCCGAATACTACAGAAGCTTCGACACCTGCAGGAGCAGAAGCTTACTCTTACTCTGTCCCCTAATACCCCATTTCCTGACTCTTCGGATGTGGAGTTTCCCTTCCCCCCTTGCCGCCCATCTGCAGAAATTTATCAGAGCCATCTCCATCTCTAATGCCTTATGCGCATCCTTCAAACTATTTTTTTGTTTGCCCTGACAACATGGACAGAGCAAAAGCAAAGACGGAGCGCCGTATTCCTACTCCGGGAAGTGGTAAACCCGGACACATGTCCGGGTTAACCAGTGCTGCTCAGTTTCAAGCTCAAAAGACAACGGTTTCTGCATGTTTTTTCACTGATCTTGCTTGATCCATGCTCAAATCTCTTGCTCTTTTGATAGAATGAGGTTTTTAGGGGCTGCCAAGTGATTCCAATGGTGTTTGAACTGGATTGAACCCTTCAGTAAGTTGATTGCAAGCTCTATTCAAAGATTAGCATGCCAAAACACAGTCCCACGCTCAGTTCATCGTGTGGTTATCCCAGCCAAAAAAAAGTGGTTAACCCGGACAAAAGTGTGGTTAACCCGGACATGTGTCCGGGTTTACCACTTCCCGGAGTAGGAATACGGCGCTCCAGCAAAGACAACATGGACAGAAATGCACAAAGTACAAAATTTACATATTTGCTAGATTCTCATACCTCGTGAAGTCGACAATATTTTCTTGTCTGCCACATCAAGAATTATAAAGCTTTGCAGAATGGAGATCCAGATGATATCGCAGATGGAGATCCAGATGTTCTGGCATACACTCTGTATTTTTTCTTCGTTAAATGTCAACCAGCTAAAATAAACAATTGTGAGGTCTATGTAGATGAAAAGTTAGCAGAAATTGCATATTGAGTGTATTCTATACTTCCAGCGTGCATTTGTTTTATAAGTTAAGAAACTTGAGTTTGGATAGAAAGGAGTACCAGTGCAATAGGGAATGAATAGTCCGAGGCTTTATTTTCAGAAAAGAGTGCTCAGGGCCTCGATAGCCATCAACTCTAATAAGTCATCCCCATTCGACTTAGCATATGCCTGGGTTCATCTGAAAATTAAATTTGGTGAACATAAATAGAAGGGACCTTAAAGAATAGAACCTATAATACGCTTCACATTGCTGAAGCGGCTTAAAGATGAGCAATATCAATTTGCATAGTGTTGAATAGTTTAGTGTGCCTAGTCATCCTCCAGATTCACAAAAAGATGCAGAAATCTAAGCCCATGCATGCTGCTCTTGTTGGCAAATTAGAAGCAACGGACAGAAATTTAAACAATAGATAACCTGCATATCTCACGTGTTGCATATATTTATATGTATAAAATGTAGAATACGCTGAGCAACAATGAAACTAACTATATATAGCTATCAGGGACAAATCTAGCTGGCTACACATGGTAAGCACAACCCATTGTCCTGTAAGTGCTTGAAGGCCGAAAACAAATTCATGTAATAGAGAACTTAATCATTAATCTGATGGATAAGGAGCTCTGTACAACCAAGTCTCATGGGGATTCCAAATGTGCTGCTACATAGAAAGGTGTTGTAAGAGAAAAAATCCTGAACTCAGCTTTCATGCTACAAACTGGGGCCATAAATTTCGTTGCCACTCTGGTAAATGGGCAATAAATTAAAGCCTTTGACCTCAGCACTGGCTTTTCATCTAGTTTTCAGTGCTTTCTCTGCAGCGGGGATGTGAAGCTTCAATAGCAATTGCAGAACTAAGTTATTATAGTGCAGATACAAAATCATAACAATTGGACTACAATCGAAGACAATATCTATTGTTTCTGACATTGTAAACTCAGAGAAGTTATTGTGGCAGGATCTTAGAACCGTCATAAGGATCCTAGAAGGACATCTAACTACAGCATTATATTGATGAGGAATCAAACTGAACAAATGCAAAGCCATGCATTAGATCGATGTGCTAAAAAATGGCAATTAAATCTCTACTCTACTATGAAGCCCAACTGCCAGAACAAAATCGATAATGCAAAAACCTTTAGATATGCTCATCAACTGCATTGGATGATGAGCACCTATGATTTCAGCTATTCAACTATTCATATGACCTTAGTAAAATACCCTAAAACCTTATAGCTTCTTATTAACTCTTTTTGATATCCCACAGATGGTACACTGCTGTCAATGGACAAAGAAGAACAACAGAACTAAACCAATAATCATGCTAAAGTATGAGCACTAACAGGCAGAGGATTTGACATATCTCATGATATGAAGGCTTCCATTTGCAGATTTCACCAAACAAAGCACATGGTTCAGAGTAAAAAGAAGAAAGCAGAATAGAGCATGCTAAAATAGAAGAACAAATTTGTAATCAATTAAGAAGTCAAATATGCATCTAGATTATAACTGCATAAACATGAAATATAACTCCGAAGTGCAAGTTACCTGATGTAGAAGGTGCAGAAAACCCTGTTGGATACCGTAATACTTGATGAGTGAAGCAACAATTTGGCATTTACTCAAAATTACCTCGTCGCTTTTCCTGTTTCTAATAATCCAAAAACTGTAGGGTGCATCTCAATATTAACAGGAACAGAAAATCAATCAGGTTCACAAAGAATTTCAGGCACACCTGTCATAGCTTTGTAGGATTAAATACAGAACTCTTATGCCAGAGGCAAGAATGGAAAGAAACTAAAATCATCAAGCTCTAGAAAATGGCAATTACCATAGCCACGGTTCTAGATGAAGGTCCAAAAATATCACTCTTCCACAGATTATGAAGAGCTCCTATGATTGCCATGGAGTCGGATGCCAGCAAAACCTTGGGGATGATGAGTTACCACTGCAGACTCTTTCAACAACGAAGATTGGGCAAAAGTTGCAATATTATATTCTTCATGGCCTGCATGCTGAGATGAGGGCAAAATCCACTTGCATATCCAATGTCAGATTTCAAAATCACGGAAGACCCAGCTGCCTGATTTTGAAGAAGCGTAAATTTTTACCGGCGACAAAAGCCTTCACAACCTTCACTAAGAGCCGAAAAGCAAAAACCCTATTGAACCAAAGCTTTACAGCCCGAAAGATCTTCTTGACAGTTGCAACCGGATAAGAAGAGCCGAAACAGGTTGCATGTAGACTGAAAAAGACCTTACCTGAAGGATTTTGAAGCAGTTAATCTTTAGTTCGGCTAATGCAAACCCATGAAACTCTTTCGAAGACGGAAGTCTGCATGATCTGATGCAGAATATGAAAATATCGGCCATGCCACCAATTCTTGCTAGATTTGTGGAGAGAAATCTCCTTTCCGGGATATGCATGCCGAGCGAGATCTTCCGATATATGAAGAAGATCTAGCCGTCTCCTAATTTTTAGTGGATGAAGGAGATCTAGCCGTCTCCTAATTTTTAGTCCAGTATTTCTTTTTTTGTTCTATCTCATTTTTGGTTCATCTGGAAAAAATTCCGGCAAACAAAAAACCCCAAACCATAGCAAAATAATCTAAAGAAAAAATCTAAAAAGTTTTTGGGGTGTCGGAAAAACTAAATTTAAACAATAGATGTGGCGGGCTTTAATTGGTTTTCAAGAAGTACAAGGTGAAGTGCAATGCAGAAATCAATTTTCATTATACTTTCTTTTGCCATAAGCAGGACTTTGTGGTACTCCCATCGTTGCTACGGTGTATGTCTACAACCACTAACTAATCAAGACTGCACGATTTATATCGCCGCTGATGACAGGCTGGCAAGAGTGGCATTGCCCCGCTAGCACCACATTAGACAGAGTATATGGTTATTCCACAAGGGATCAAAGTTGCAAGTTGTAATAAGCTAACTTGCTGCCAATGGACGAACTTACTTATAGGATGTTTTGAAATGTAATTCCAATTCGTATCCTGAATACATATTAATATTATTATGCATATTGGCATACATTTTATTATTACTTACACATTTGTTTGTCAATTTGTAATGTATGTGTAAAATTCATGATTGTTATTGCTTTTCATTATTTGTTTGTTTTATTACTTGCTACAAGTTTGCCTTCGACTCTAAACATAGTTCAATGGTCTAGGAGGCCATGGTATACTTCTAAAGTATTTGAGGCTGCAACCTACTAAAGAAGACGGTGTGCTCCACTAGGGATATTCACTCTTCGTTGTATTCTACAACATCGGTTATCCAAGGGTCGAAATTAGGGGGTTTCCTCCCTAGAATATCCGATTAAAGTTGGAAATATCCGATTTGTTAAAGTAGATGCAGGCAAATTTCTAGTCGAAATTTCATAAAATTAGTGTTCAATCCGGCAATTTAGAGGTATTTTTCTCAATAATCTGGTAAGCATAAATAAAAGGCGGCATTTTTGCTGGTTAGTGCAAAATCTAAATTCGATGCCTGTTGTTATCCCATGTTCTTTACTGTATTAATATTATTCATACCCCATGACCCATTTTCCATGTAGTTCCATTGCAACATTTTCTAAGTACAGAGCTCGTGTTATATAGAACCACCCTTAGGCCCTGAATAAGCCAAAAAAAAAAATTTGGACCCATGCACACCCCTAGGCCATCTTTATTTATTTTTTCTAAACTCCCGTACATATTTCGTACAACATTTACACATATTTCGTACAACATTTATATTTATTCCGTACAGAATAGGTAGTTTATTAATAATAATATATCAATACAAGTGTTTGTACTATGAAGGACTACATGAGGCTGACCCTACGATGTGGATGGTAGAAGATGCCCTTAGATTTTTAAGATTCTACAAAGATTTCTCTAGATTCTCGATGATTATTCCAAGATGCTCATAAATTCCTCATGATTCTATGTAGATTCTTCTAGATTCATTCAAAATTTGTAAAGGTTCCCCTAGATTCCCCTATATTCTCAAAGATTTTATGAAGATTCTCTTGGATTAAGATTCTGCAAGATTTCATCAAGATTCCCTTCGATTACTAAAGATTTTACAAAGATTCCTTTAGATCCTATGAAGATTCCCTCTGTTCTTCAAGATTCCCCTAGAATCTCAAAGATTTCACCAAGATTCCTCCAGATTCTTAAAGATTCTCTCAAGATTTGCATAAATTCCCCAAGATTCTATGTAGATTTTCCTAGATTCTATAAGATCCTAAGAAGATTCCCCTAGGTTCTAAAATATTCTATGAAGATTCCCTTCGATTCCTTTAGATCCTCTCGAGATTCCCCTAGATTCCTAAAGGTTGCCCCAAGATTCACCTAGATTCCCCATGATTCTATATAGATTCTCTTGGATTCCCTTAGATTCTATGAAGATTCCTCTAAGTTCTCAAAGATTTCATCAAGATTCCCCTAGATTTCTAAAGATTTTATGAAGATTCCTTAATATTCCGTTAGATCTTACGAACACTCCTTAGGTCCTCAAAAATTTCATCAAGATTTGCCTAGAATCTGAAAGATTCTGTTAAGATTCCTTTAGATTCTCAAAGATTCTATGTAGATTCTCGAAGATCCTATCAAGGTTCCCCTAGATTCTCAAATATTCTATGAAAATTCTCTAGGTTTCCATAAATTCTCTCGAGATTCCCATAGATCCTCAGAGATTGTCTCAATGTTCACCTAGACTCCCCACAATTCTATGTAGATTCCCTTAGATCCTATGAAGATTTCCGTAGGTCATTGAAGATTCCATCAAGATTCCTCTAGATTCTTAAAGATTCCATCAGGAATCCCTATATTCTTAAATATTCTCTCAAGATTCACATAGATTCCCCAAGCTTCTATATAGATTCTCCTAGATTCTCTAAGATACTTCAAATATTCTATGAGATTCCCTAGATTCCCATAGATCGTCTTGAGATTCCCACAGTCCCTAAGGTTCTCTTGAGATTCCCTAAATTTCCAAAGACTATTCCAAGATTCTTCTAGATTCCCCAAGATTCTACGTAGATTCTCTTAGCTTCTTAAGATATTATGAGGATTCCCCTAGATTCCCAAAGATTATAGATTTTGCAAGATTCTATGTAGATTCTCCTAGATTCTTTAAGATCCTACGAAGATTTCCCTAGATTTCCAAAGATCCTCCTGAGATTCCCTTAGATTCCCTAAGGTTCTATTGAGATTCCTCTATACTCCTTAAGATCCCATAAAGATTCCCCTAGATTCCATTAAATTACATAGATTTCGTAAAATCCTAAGATTCTAACTCCAATTGAGATGGAACGGTGCCAAAGTACTACTTACTGAAAGCCCTCGACGAGAGGAATCCAAAGGCATGGGCCCCACCTTATTCCGACCCCTCTACTGCAAGTTACGTGTCTTTGAAGGCGATTAAAAAAAAGAAACTTCTTGGAAAGTCCATTCATAATGGTTAGAATTTACTACACTAAATCTATTTTTTGGCACCTTCCTTGCACCTTCCTGACAAGCTTAGAGACATGGTGCATGTTCATCCACAAAGGGGCTGTTTAAGGTGGATCGATGTGGCATTGTCTTAGTCGTTGATCTCAGATCTGCATGGCCCAGACAGTGTACCGGACCACGTGATAAGGGTGGAGCTTAAGTGGTGGTTCAATTCAGGCCGTCAATCTCAGATCTGGACGACCCAAACGGCGCCACTATAAAATATTGGAATACTAGATACAAGGGGGGTGCTTATATAATTGTATATAGATAAGAGAAGAAGAAAAAGAGATTTTAACGTCACGCCACAAGGCAGCGTCCTATCGGACATGTGACACTTTACAACACACCCAGATGGGTCCTGCCCCCACCACTTTACATTGCTGAGAAGAGAGATAGCACATTGAACCATTGAAAGGGGCATCAAACATATCAAGAAATTGAACTATTAAATTAACCCCCCGCCCCCCAGTTGTTTTTGCTGATATTCGTGCAGGGCATCTAACGGTTGGCGAGGAGCCCCAAATACATACGCCAATATGTGTGTACCATACATGTGTACAATGCACCTCACAACCTTTGGATTTATTGTGTATTTGAAACTGACAGTTAACTAAAACTTACTAAAAAACGAGTTGCGGGTAATGATGGTTGGGATCGTCCGAAACAGACATCCAACGGTCCAAGCCTACCGATGGACGCCCTGCATGAATATCAGCAAAAACAATTGGGGGGTGTGGGGTTTAATTTAATGGTTCAATTCCTTAATATGTTTGATGCCCCTTGCAATGGTTCGATGTGCTATCCTTCCTAAATATATGATTACTAGCAAAAAAAAAAATTTTGGAATTACTGACTTTTTGGCATCGCTTTTCCGACTACCGCAGAACCTCATCTCTGGCGAAGCAACCGAAGCTGCAATTGGATGGGTTTGGCAATTTTAAAATTCCTACAAAAAGTTAAGTAGAAACGGAGCTTTGGGTTTCAATGGAGCTTGCCTTGCAAATAACTCTATAAAAATTTAAGCAGAAGATACAAGCGTCCCCTGCAAAGATCTCTGTAAAGATCTGGGCAAAAGATGCCTTTGAGCATTCTGATTGTTGGAATTTTTCGCTGAGCAGAGCTATGGAGTTCACTGGAGCTTTGTCTGCAAAGAGCTTCCATGTTAAACATCTAGCACTTTATGCTACGAAATTATTGGCTGAGCTATTGAGCTTTGCTATGACCAGAGGTTTATTATTTGGCATTTGCTGTTATTCCAGTGGAGTTTTAACTCCAAAATGCCTGTTTGCCTCTAGGCTACTCAATCCGGAGCCTCCACACTGCCTATTACGTGTATACTCCCTGACAAAAGAAAACAATATCTGACAAAGAAAACCGAAAAAGCAAAGATCAAAAAGAAGAACAGGGATTTCAGGAAATTTAAGGGTTCGGTAACACTTTCTCAAATCCAATTCTACCCTCTGGCTTTCGGAAGCCCACAATTTCTGCAGCAAATTAAACTGAAAACGTCATTTTGCTTCCCCCAATTTAATACCAGGTTTTAAGCATTCTGCTGTAGTGATTTCAAGATCGGACTAGAGCATAACCAGAGGATAGGAGGTCAAACCGGCTCAAAAATGACGAAGATTATGTTCAGATTCAAATTTGGCATTAAACAGAAGGTGAGAGGATTTTGCAGCTGAAACAGGGGAAAACAAAGTTTTCTGTTATGTTCAAACAGGCTTGCCCTCTTACAGCAATTAGTTAGCATTGAAGAGCTGAAATCTGGCAATAGCAGAGCTTGGAATCAAATAGAACTTGGATTCAAGTAGGATGAAAGGGCAAAATCGTTGGAATGATCAGATTTCTGAAACAGCTATGCCTTTTCCGATCATGGCCCAGCTTGATCTTCAGAGACGCTCACAGATTGAGCGAGTTTTTACAATACAAATTGCTCGAAAGCATAAAATCCCCTGTTTTGAACGTTATAGCCATTTATGGCAAGGTCATATTTGCGATTTTTTCTTCAATAGCTAAATTTCTAGTGTGGAGGATATTCTGATGTATATTTGCATCTAGGAAGTGATAACGCAACTTATTCCATGTCAACAGCTTCATCAGAGATGCTGAGCCTCCCAACAGTGAGGAAGATTTGTTGAGGCTTGCATTACTTGAAGATTTGTTGAGACATGTTGGATGGACTTAGATGCAATCTTCACAGATTTACCTTCTGCGCTTCCGATCAAGAAAAGCTTTTCATTATGGATCTATGTGCAAAGTCTGGGCCCGAGCACAACAGAGGCTCACCAGAACGCAATTAAACTGATGTCAAATTTATCCACTTATTACCCATTTTTGTTTTAAGCTCAATTTGTCCTTTTGTTGCTACCCAGCGCAGAGCTTCTCCAAGAAAGAGAAGCATCTCTGTTTCTGCTGACAATTTGGAATAGATAAGAAAGAGAGAGAAGAAAGTTTTGCCATAAAGCAGGTTATCCCACAGCCTAAGTTGCCTGCAAGGAGGACGAGCTTTGACCTAGAGCGTCCGGCTGAAGAATACATGGATCATGACCTTGATCAAGAGGAAGAGGATAGGAAAAAAGTGGCGGCTCCTTCCACCTTTCATTTGGCAACAAGCGGTAATGCGCAGTTCAATGCTCTTCTAGGAATTTTCATTGCCTGTGCAGTTTTTAGCCAGCAATTCCATGCCTGGGCACATAGTATTGCCAATTGACCCTTTAGGTGGTGTATTTGCAGGATTTAAGTTTGTTACTGCCAGAAAAATGCATGGGCAGCACCACAACCCACCTTATGACTGCAATGTGACACCTTCCTTATTCGCCCTCCCCACTGACGTGGCATCAAATCTGGCCCTCCAATTCAAACATCAACGTTCATTTATGATGCCACATCAGCAGGGGGCCAAATAAGGAAGGCTAGCCAACTGCAATTATTGCATTATTTTGGGAATGTGAAATGATTTATTAGACAATGCTGGTGTTTTCCAGTAGCTTGAGAACTACATTTATCAGTCTACCAAAATCAAGCCTCTGTGTTGGTCTGAAACTTCACATGAATAGCTGGCTGAAGAACCTTACTTTCGAAATGATGCTGAATCTGATACTGCTCCTTAGCATCTCTCATCGATTATTCACATTCTTCACAAATGGCAGTTTAACCAGAATTTCCTGATTCTTAAATTTAATTCAAAAGGAGAAAACATCAGAGCACTAAATCTTTGACCTAAACATGATTGTCTGTACCAATAGCTCTGAGGCATCATTGATCTGTCTAATTCTTCCATTCTGGCGTTAGTAGATGCGATTTGCTCCTTTGATTTTGCATAGCAGGGACTTTTATAGAATCCAAAAGGCACGCACTGGGCATCAACCCATTTATTTCGGCAGCATCTTCTGTCTTCAATCCTTCCTATACTGCCATTTTAAGCATTTGGCCACACAGGCAACTGTAGTGGGTCTTTACTAGGGCTTGGGCATGTTGATCGTCATTTGGAGACTGTTGGGAATAGAAGCACATTTGTTTCTGTCGTAGATGAAGAATCATCTTCTGCACGATGGATGAAATCTGGAGGCAATACGCATGGACCCAGCCAGACACACATGGACAATAACAACTATTACAAATCTCGAGATGTAGACCATGAATAAGAGTTATGCTTTGCAATAGGTTAACACACCCTAAATAAATGAAAGATTAGAACCTTAGACATGAATAATACCATATCCACTCTATAAAATTGAAAGACTTAAACCTCTTAAATTGCATGCTTGTAATATTTGAAATATTGCTTCATCTTTAATAACTACCAACTGCGACATGTGCACAAGGCGCTGGCTCCGCCAGCGCTAAATTCTTGTATTAACATATTATTATTAGTAAGCTACATAATCTGTAGGGATTAAATATAAATGTTGTACGAAATATGTGCGAATGTTGTACGAAATGTGTACGAAAATTTAAAAAGAAAAAAGAAAACACAGGGGTGTGCATGGGTCCAAAACGTTTTTTCAAGGAGATACGCATATCAAACATATCCAGAAAAGAGTATAGTGATTTATGTTATATTAGATCCTCAGTGCA
Source organism: Isoetes taiwanensis (assembly GCA_021234155.1). Classification (NCBI taxonomy): domain Eukaryota; kingdom Viridiplantae; phylum Streptophyta; class Lycopodiopsida; order Isoetales; family Isoetaceae; genus Isoetes; species Isoetes taiwanensis. Next base: position 121,829 of record JAJEKV010000305.1, on the reverse strand, counting down.
CGAAAAGGATCAGAGACATTAAGCTGTTAGAGTGGGCAGTAGGGGCAAGGAAGACACACAAACCGATCAGAATTATGGTCATAATTCAAGCACCACGATATTAGAATGTAGAAGAGGATATACTATGATAATAGAGACCTGACTGGGAAGGGAGGGGCTCCTCGGACATGGAAAAATGATGGATGAGATTCTGACAAATGCATGTACTATAGTATATGGCCAAAACTAGAAGAAACAGAATCAGAAGAACAGAATAAAAAGGACTACGTGGTACGATCAGGAATGTGTAAAGGCAAGAAAGGCGGCAAGTTTATGGAAAGGAAAGGAAAGATACAAAGAATTTAAAGAGATATACATAAAGATAGTGAAAAGGAAGAAGAGGGGATTTATCAAAATACAGCAGGAAAGAAAAGTATCAGATAAAGAGGCATCCAAGAGACTTCTGGAAAGTGTTCAAGAAGAAGCAGAAGGGTACCAGGATAATTGACCAAAGAGTCTGGAAAGAGCATCTGAACAAGCTATACAGGGCAGGGCCAGACTGGATAACTGTTTCGAAGGGACACACTAAGGAGACGTTCACAACAGAGGAAATAGAAAAGGACATTATACCAATTAAGCAATAACAAGGCACTAGATCTTCTGGGATTTATGACTGACATATTCAACAAAGCCTGATGGCAATAGTAAGCAGGATATTCAATGCGGTTCAAAGAGGGACACCCAACAAGCTGGCAGTACAATAAGTTAATCCCTCTACTGAAAGGGGATGACCCACTTAATCCAGGCAATTACAGAACCATTATGGTAAGTAGTGGAATGGCCAAATGGTATAGCAAAGTGATAGAAATACGGACGACCACAGAATGGGCCGAGTCGAATAAAAAACAAGCGGTTTTTTGGCCAAATCATTCAATTGTTGACCACCTGGTACCTCTGAGAGTATTGGTAGAGAAAACAAAAGCACAGGGCAAAATCCTATACTATTGTTTTGTGGATTTCAGGAAAGCCTTGACACGGTACCAAGGGATAAGCTGTTGGTCAGGCGTCAAGAGTCAGAATTGCCTCAAAGTGTACTGATAGCAATTGCTCGACTATATGAGAAGGTGGAGGCCAAAATGAGGTTAGAGGATGAGGCCATTGAATGCGATATAAGGGTTAAACAGGGCTGCTCATTATCACCCAAGATATTTGGGTTATACATAGATGCACTAGGAGCATCTATAAGGAACCGGGGATGAGCATGCGCCAAAGGTGGGAGGAAACATAGTATCAAATATGTTATATGCGGATGATTTAATAATGATGACAATGGACAAAAGGGGGTTAGGAAGGATGATGAAAATACTGTCTGCAGTCGCACAGGGCTAACAACTAATCTTGAAAAAACAAAAATACTGAGCTTCGGCAAGGCACTCAGGGAGAATGAGGAGGCCAGGTACATGGGTCAACCAGTGGAAACATCATCCAAATACAAGGGGAGTTAAAAGAACGTGGAAACAGGGAAAGGAGGAGAGATGGCAAACATCGATAAACAGTTATTATGGGATGCAGTCCGTGTGTGCAGAGAATGTGATCACAGACTGGGGGTTTAAAACACAAATGTTCGGCATGACAGTAACTCCGGCAATGGAGTAGGGGTATGGGGATATAGTGCGTCAACAGACAAATAGTCAAAGGCAGAGAGGCTAATTAACATTATCAAGCAAAGGAGTTTGGAGTACAGAAAGCCACTCCACCGACGATACTGCTGCACGAAATAGGGGTAATACCTTTTGAGGTGTTGGCTTTGGAGTGAACAATCTCTTACCTAAGCACGAACAATATATATATCTCAAGAAACGAATTAGTCGCAAGTGATCAAAGAATCGAAGGTAATGGGCGGCAAGCCTGGGGCGGCGCGCGAGAATGGGCGTAAAGAATGGGGGTAGACTTGTGGAGAGAGGTGGAGAACAGGCAATTAAGTCGTATTTAATTAAAGTGGGACTCATTCCATTCCCACTTTTTTTGGGAACCCTGTTAATTTACACAAAAAGAAGCACCCCGACCCGAAAACTGGCCATAATTGGAATTTTTGTCTATTAGTGTGCATCCAAGTTTTTCTTCCAGTTTTCTTGGATAGCGTGTCGAGAACAAGAACAATGCAACGCAAACATAGGAATTTCATTACAGACCAAAGTTCTAATTGAAAAGGATTCTTAGTTGAACATTTTGGCTCTATTTTCTTAGGTGGGTAGACAATAGATCACAAATTCCAACAAAAATTAAGCAAATTGTTTACTTAATCACCCAAAAATACTAGTTTTGAGATACCTTATATTTATAAATGGGCTCATTACAATATATATTACAGTGGGTGAAGAGACCATAGTGGTGGTATGGGCACAATGATTACACCCTCTTCACACATGAACCACCTAGTGCAAAGGGCGCGTGGAGCTCTCTCCTAGTCACGGAGCAACTTACAGACGATAGAAATTTGTATGAGGAGTTCCTTTATGGGCCACGCTTGTATGTCCAACCGATGTCACCACCCTCTTCTCCCACCTTTCTTCAATGAACCGATCTTTTCATTGCTCCCAAGCATGTACTATCCGGGTCGATAAGGACCGCAAGAGATAAAATCAAATTAGTCAAGTGATGCTACATGCAAAAAAATAAAAAATAAAACACGCTTCTTAGGGCCATTTTTGGAAAATACAAGCATGAGAAAGGCAGCACCGTGAGGGAAAAACACAAAGTCATAGGCCTTTCGACTCGCGTCGAGAAAGGCATCTCAAAGCCAAAAACGCAAGTTTTAGGGTGGAGGTTCCTTTCTCGCTCGAAGTCGAGAAAGGCAAACAAAGCGAAAAACACGTGTTTTAGGGATTGAAGGCCTTTCGACCGCGAGTCGAGAAAGGCGCTCAAGGCCGTAAACACGTGTTTTAGGGGTCAAGAAGGCCTTTCTTCGACTCGCGAAGTCGAAAAGGCGTACCAAAGTTTAAAAACGCAAGTTTTAAACGAAGGCCTTTCTCGACTCGCGAGCGAGAAAGAAAGGCAAAAACCAAAGCTTAAAAATCAGGTTTTAGGAATTTCTTTCGACTCACGAAATCGAAAAGGCGCCAAAGCCGTAAACGCAGTTTTAGGGGTCGAAGGCCTTTCTCGATTCGCGAAGTCGAGAAATGCACCAAAGCTTAAAATGCAAGTTTGAGGGCCTTTTCTCGACTCGCGAGTCGAAAAAAGGCTTGAGTAAAAAAGGGCGCTTCAAAGCTCGTGAGTCCGAGAAGGTCGAAAATGAATAACCTTCAAACATTCTATGTATTTTCTATGAAAAACTTAAGTGCACTTTATACTCCATTTTTCTCTATCCATGGTTAAAAGTTCAAATCGTGGGGTTTTGGGGAGGGGGGCATATACTTTTGAAAAGGAAAGGATTTGGTACATGCGGGGCGGCGCCATTGTTTCTTATGTCATCCCTAGACACATATCTCAATGGCCAAGGCATCATAGAACATACGCATAGAACATACCCCAAAAATGATCCTATGTTGCTTACAACAAAGAAGCCCACAACAACCATATTTTAGATGACAAGAAGATATTACTAAGGAAGTTTTTAATTTTATTTTAAACAATCTTCTTTCAAGGTCTAAAACTTTAAAATTTAAAATCAATATCTATGTAGCCTACCATTACCGATTTCAACACCAAATTATACCGCACATTCTTATTTTTCAAATATCCCCCATATATGATATATTTTTTTTTTTCCAATGTTATTTCTATACCCCGCTTTTTTTTTCCCACCCATATTTAAACCAATGTTTCCTATACCCCGCTTTTTTTTCCCACCCATATTTAAATTTTAAAATTTGGTACACATACCTTTAAGCTGGAGATACGTTGTACCACTTGGACTCTTTCCGGAAGAAATTGATCTGCCATAATCTGCCATAGCCATAGCTCCGACAAAATTGATTCGGAGTCTTGGTGTGGATGTGGAGCAGGGGAGACCTGGAAATCTACAGGCTTGTTTCTTGAGAAGTCATCCCCGTTTCTTGCTAAGCTTCTTATTCTCAGACCGCATGCATTGACGATTTTGATTTAGATTAATACCAGTATCAAGAAGAAGAAACGAAAGGCATCAAGTAGAAGAACGTAGAGACGGCTTTTAAACAACAAGAGATATAGATTTACCTGCGGAATCGTATGGAGCTATGGTCTTACCCATGGCGGCATCCCGCCCTTTGCCCTTTGAATCGCATCCCGGCCAAGCTTACTATCACCGCTTTGGGCTCCGTGTAGTAAGTAGCACCCGCTTCATTCGCGATTCATTTTCCTTTCTTCCGCCCATCTAGCAAACGCCAATCACCCGATCCACATGCGCAATAGCTTTCGTAATCTTCGATCATCGTGGCCGACCTTGTGGCCCTCGCGAATCTGATCGCCGTAAAGCGCTGACGAAATCGTATACCGAGAACCGGCGGATCGATGAGGGCGTAAGCAGCGTGGCGGAGTCCATCCGCTTTTTTCAACCTCGATCCAGGCCGCGATATTGTGGCGATATAAGCCCACTTTGGTCGCCCTGCGATCGGTTCCCCAAAGATTTTGGGTCCACATTTCGACCACGAAATTATCGACCTGCCATAGCCGTTTCTTGAAGAACAACACCAAAGAAGGGCGCTTCAAGTGGCGGCGCTTCAAGCTGGCCGTGATATCGGCCGCTATCTCTGCTATCTCTGCTATCTCTGCTGCAGCCGCCTCTGCACCCCACGAATCTGCAGCCGCCTCTGCTATCTCGCCAAATGCTTATTTGCTTCCGGCAATCTTCTTCTCTATTATTCGAATCCTGCACCATGTGTTAACGGAGAAGGTCAAGATCCGCTCGAAAGCCTTTAAACGCTCAAGAAAATCGGGAAAGCCCCGCGGCTCGAGAATGACATTGGAATGCGTGAGAATAATAGGCGGCCCGAGTTCTGATCTGAAGCTTTCTTCTTGCTTTTCTTTGCATTAACAGGGGCGGAAAAGCTCTTGAACAGGGGCGGAATCCATATTTCGCTACTCCCTTAGTTCTTGTTGAAGCAATGCCTGCCTTGCCAATCTTGAAAGAGCTTAGCTTTGCCTTAATGAGATCCCTTACGGAGCTATGCTCCACGCTCTAGAGACTGGAGGCAACCTCGGTATCCCAGTCGAGAGGGCTCTCTCTAGGCTGCTAACATGCTGGAGGGCGCCCGAGATGCTAGTGCTATAATTTGCTTTTGTTGTTTGTTGTTGGTTGACTTCCTTTTGGACCGTGGTGGTTATCTTCTGAGCAAGTGTGGAATATAGCTACCTTAGTCTCTCTCTCTGCGCTTTGGGGAAGGCAAGGCGATGGGCTTGCATAGCCTTATGCCTTCTCGACTAGTGAGTCGAGAAGGTTGAGAATTCTAGAATTTCATTTAGTAATTAATTATTTATTTTTTATTACGTAATATTTAATTTTTATTTTTAATATGAGATTTAATTGTTTTTTCTTTAATTTATAATATTTAGTTTTTTTTTTTATTTATTTTTTGAAGGGGTGATCCTCTCCCTCTCCAACTCTCGTTGCCCCTAACCCTCCCCTTTGCCCAAATTCCCCATCTTCTCCTTCCCCTCCCTCCCTCCCTCCCTCCCTCCCCCCTCCTTTTGCCATGTTTTTCCCTTGCCCCCCTTGCCCCTTTGCCCCCTTCCTCCTTGCCCCTTCTTCTCCCTTGCCCCCTTCCCTTGCCCCTCTTCTCCCTTGCCCCTCTTCTCCCCCCTCTCACTCCCGTCTTCCCCTTCCCTCCCCTTTCGATCTCACCTCGCTCAACTTTCTCAACTATTTATTTGGAAATTCTGTAAGAAAATATTGTGAACCAGTCCTTGTTATATGATGTGAAATTTTGATGTCAATATGAGTCCCATTTTCAGTCCGAGTCCCAAAATTCAAGATTTGTCCCACTTTAATTAAATACGACTTAATTGTAGGAAGAGCAGAATAGCCTGAGGACCCGACTAGTGAAATAGTGGATACAAAGGCAACCGGGCACAAAACTCGGCCTGTACTTGGAGAATATGAACGCCAAGGCAGTTTCGGGGAACAGATATACACAAATAGTAGCATAACAAAATCCATAAGGATAGTAATTGAAAGATTCAGAATGGGCAGTCACAAGCGCTGGATTGAGAAATGTAGATGGCAGCGACTATTGATAGAAAGGGAACAATGAGGACCTGCAAACTATGCGATCTTGAGGAAATAGAAGACGAAGGGCACGTATGGAATAAATGCCCCAGAGCAAAATGGATAGCGACCGCCATCAGATGAATTTTAGAAGAGCATGAAAACCGATACAAGGAGTTGGGAATAATAAATTACAATTACAATCTCAATGGCACATATAATTTATATGTGCCATAAGGTAAAGAAAGGGTTAACAGGTAGGGGAGGAGAATAGTGAGTGCAAATTTTTGGAGGGTTTTTTTAGGGATGGTTTCGAGGGTTTTTTTCATAGACATATACATGTCCGTTATATGAACATGCTATCTACTTGCAACTTAATCCTTGGCATGTAGCTTCTGATGGTGTTTGTTTTAAGTATCTAACTTTGTTTCGATTATACATAATGCATAAACAAGTCCCTATGTTAATCAACTATCCTAAATAAGGTAAAGATAGTAGTATGTATAGAAACTAATAAAAATGCAAAAACATCGTTAAGCCAAAAAATGTGAAACAAATGTAGCCATAGTTTTTGTAGGTACTACATATCTTCATATCTTCAGGGAGTGAGTTTTTACTATTCGTCCAGCGATTTATAATCATACTTCTCATCCTTGCTCCCTGAATGCAATACATCTGGCTCCTTAAGTCTTGATATGCAATTTACTTTAGGATCACTATCAATGACTTCATGCTTCACTTTTCTTCTTTTCTAGTTACTGTGAGTCAATACATATAGCACAAGAAGTATAATACGTACCATCTTAGTGTAATGATGCTGTAATGTTTGAGTTGCCTCTTGATGTATTCAAGTCCTATTTGTTATAGCTATTTGAGACAGTCATAAATGCAGAATATTGGTTGTAGCTATGAATGCATGTCTGCCATAATCATAAAATAGTATGCTCCTTTAATGTAGCATTAGAGCTAACAAACCACATTAATGCAATAGTCAAGCAAGTAAGGGTAGCGTAAAAATAACTGGGGGTGGAAAAATATGGGATATGATAATTATGGGGCATCAATGTGTAAATTTGACAGTTTTCGAAAGACAGGGAAAATATTTTATGTCTTTTTGCATGACAGAAATTTCTCAAATTTCAACCTTTCATATGCTAGACAAAAATTTAAAATGACAGGATCCAAATTTTTAACAAAAATACATAAAAAATGCACGTGCTATATAATAACGTACCAAAAAAGAGTACATGAGTAAGTTTTAAAAACACAAATTAACCAATTAGCAAGCGGCATTGCTCTTCTATCTTTTGCTTCATACCAATCCTGAAAACATGCTTGCCAACCTATGGACTCAAATGGTGCATCCCATAATGACTCTAGCATAAGTGCATCATGTGTCTCTAGGTTCATATGAGCTCTTGTAGCATTCTAGACTGTGAAACATTCAACAGGCAAGCAATCCGCTGATGACAACCCCTCTTCCCCAACCCGCCAAAATTTCTACGGNTAGTCGGCTACCTGTCGGGCCGAATTTCTTGAATGAATGCTATTGGTATTTCGTAATAATAAGTTTCATAACTGATTGAATAGTTTAATGGGTGGTTGGATGATAATTTGTGATCAGAACATATATAAATCATTTTGTAATTATTCTTTTTCTTTTTTGCTTGTTCTGCGCCGCAATCCAAACTCGCGTTTTAATGCTACAATTTTGTGGATGAATCTCGTCCATTAACAACATCTATGGTACGGTCAAGCAAGCTGGACTGACGATGGGAGGCTTTACCCTAAAATCAGAGCTCAAAGACACGCCCTGTTCTTGCAGCCGGATTCGTTGGAGGAATCTGCTCTAGGGTTTGGATTCGGAGCAGATTCTGCCCTGTTCTTCTTAAATCCATGGATTTGGTAGGCTAAATAGGGCATTCGATGTCAACAGTGAACAGGGAACAGGAAGCGCAGGTTTGTATACCGCAGCGAAACTGAATTTTTCTGAACTGTGGGCTTATCTTGGACAGGTCAGCACACGGGAAAATCAAGCCTTGAATGGTTCTCCTTGAGTGGCTTCAGCAAAATCTGGACCTGCAGACTGCATTTTCGAGTTGTTTGAAGTCACGGGGACCAGCTCGCAGTCTTCACTACTAAATAATTTCCTCTGTTTGCTCAAAGGGCGTGGCACTGGGAAAGTAATTGGATAGGCAACGATCCTGGCATTAAATAGAAGCACATAGAATGCAGAAGTGATGTTCTCATTGAGCTTTGTAAAATTATTGAGTACAAAATTGATACCCCTACTGGAGTAGAACTTTTGAAAAACTTGAAATTTGAGTGCTCCGAAACTAGACAATCATCGAGAGCATGAGGAACTAAGGAATACAAGATAAAAAATGATTTATCTGCTGCTTGGTCTATGCAAAGATGAAAAACTGATGAACGCTTCTCATCAGGATGAAAAACCCTATCCTTTTGGGTTTTCGAGGAAAACCTTAATGAGAGACGGTCACCAATGCTCTCGAAGGATGCTGCTAGCATACGTCCACCAAGAAGTGAGTTGATATATCACACGATGGTGCTGACAACTGAGAGAACTGCGAGAAACTGACCTGCAATGGAAAGTCTAAAAAAGAGAATGACCCGTTAGAAAGTCAGAAGGCAAAGGCACGTGTCAAAGCCCAAAATATCAAGAATATAATAGCACTCAAAGGCTCCAGGGCCACACCGAGGAACAAACAACAGCCGACCAATCGGAACCATTCGCGAACCATCGCGTGGAAGAATATCCGATTAGTGCTGCCTCGGAGGCTACAGTGCCACACCGAGGAGAAAATGAATAGTAAATACTTACTCGGAGGCTACAGCGTCACGCCGAGAAAAAGAAACTATGGAGACAAAGCTGACGACCACAGAGCCACAACATAGAGGGAACCACACGCTTGTGAAAATGAATAATAAATACTGTCCGAGAGAAAATGAACAAGAAATAAAGTCATGGAGGCTACAGTCACGCTGAGAAAGAATGAAATGGTAAGAAGTCGCGAGAGCCACACCGAAAGCACAGAGGATATCGAGGGCTGCAGGGTGACCTGAAATGTACAGAAGATTTGACAGACTCCAAGAAGAACGTGATGATGAGTAGGCCTCAAAGGCTAAAGTGCCACACCAACATTGAAGGAAACACGGAAGATATAGAGGCTGCAGAGTGCCCCAAAAAATATGGAAACATAGACAGAGATGGTCATGGAATGGAAAGGTGTAAAGAGAAAACGAAACATGGATAAGATCAGATGCAGACAAACCATCACGGGAGGGAGGGTGAGGGAAACTGGTAGGATAGAGAAGGAGAAAACTAGCTCAAGAGAACACCGATGAGGAAGTTGAATAAATAGAGAGAGCGAAAAAGGGAACGTCCCCATCCAAGGAATGTCGGTTCTATTGCTATCGCAATAGAACCGTGGCATTCCTAGGATGGGTCCTATGACAACATATATGTCGGCCGATAGAAGAGGAACAAATTTCAACATGGATAAAAAAAAAGAAAGAAGCCGAATGGAAACCGCTCTGAAGGAAAGAAGAAATGAGACTATAAGGGTCACTAGAATAAAAAGAAATAGAATGCACAGATAAGGCTGATGGAAAACATGGCAAAAGAGGAAGGGCCACAAAGCCTGAGGGTACATAGAGGATGAACCTAGACAAAGGAGAAAGAAAGGACACAATGTAACAATGTCGTGAAAGATGGAAGAGGAGCATAAAAATGAAGGAGAAGATGGAAAAGTGCAGTAAGAGAGGAGGAAAGGCATTCATGGAACAACAGCAACCAGAGCCATGAACATGACGATATCAACCAAGTAACAATGGCAAATGACTAATGCACCAATTACTTAATACACTAACAAAGATACATAAATCCGATCTATTCTGACTAGCAATAGACAAGGAGCAAGAAGATAAAGAAATTAAGAAGGGACCGATGCCACTAAAGGAGTAATGTGCAACAAAACAACAAGCCAAGGGAAATCAATGAAGGGAACAGTGTATGCACAACCGAAAAGAGAAATGCCATCAAAGACCTGCTGAGATAATGAGGAGCATATAGTAAAAAAGGAGCGCAACCACTCATAATGGAGCAAATCGACCCTAACAGAATAGATTGAAAATGTGGAATAAAGACAGGAAGAAAGGAGTCCACAAGAATCATTGAAACAAAATGAAACAAAATGCACAGATGAGGCTAATGGACATATGGAGCAAGTGAAACAAATCTAAAAATGGAGGCAGCAAAGGGTCAAAGTGAAGAACACAAAAACATAAAAACTGGATAAAAGGGGCAAAGGAGTACCTAGATGACAAAAATCCAAAATGCCTAAAAATAAAAAGACCTATAGACAAACTTGAACAACTGGAAATAAAGGCATAAAGTACTTGAAAATTGAAAAATCTGAAAAAATTTGAGCAACAGGCTAAACTGAGCAACCAGGCCACCGAGACAATGGGTTGGAAACGTAACAAAAGCATAGGGTTAGCAAAAGCAAGAAGAGAACTAGGCAGGAAAATGGAAAATTGAAACACATGGTACCAAAAATCTAAAGAGAGTACATAAAACATGGTAAAGAGTCAAATGAAGGCGATGGAATTTGAAGGGCTAGCTTAAGGTAATGGTACAAAGAAGGCAAGATGAAAGTGCAAATGGAGCAAATGAAATGCCAAAAAATAAAAGAGTAAACGGAACTAATAGGAAACAATGGAGTGACTTGACACCAAAGGAACTTTCTCTGACAAAAAAGGGGGCCGTGGCAAAGTAGCAACTCAAAAAAGAATGAAGCATAGATATAGGTGAAGTGACCAAGGGTACGAAAAAGCTAAGAAGCAAATAAACCACTCGCATTTGAAAGCATAGAATGTGGAAACAACATGGAGCAATGTAGCAACAAAGCAAAGCAAGTGGTTCAAAAGAAACGAAGATGCCAACAAAGACCAGCAAGATCATAGAGCAAAAAAAAAAAAAAGGTTCTATCGACGAACAACGAAAATAAAGGCCCAAAGAGGAAGGAGGAAAATGATGGGAACACTTCAAAAGAACAATTGATATGCGATCTCTGGTGCACATAATGTAACGTAATCAAACAATTATACGTCAGTCAAAGAACATGAAACTTGACTACCCTAGATAGAAGATGAGACACATGAATAAGCACAAGACCAAAACACCCTAAAAAACGTGAATGAAAAAGCTAAGTAAGGATCCGCACTCTAAAAGCTCAAGAATAACACACCAACGCCACCTCGGATCAACTCAGTAGCAAGTGTGAGATAATAGAGAACAAGGCTAAAAGGAAATCCTAGAACAGGCTGGAGTAAGTGCAAGAAAAACTGGGTCAAACACGCAGCTAGCTCAAAAGGAGTAAACAACGACGTCATATCAATCATGTAACCAAAGTCAACAACCAAGAAAAATAAACCATGACAACCTTACCATTTTACGAAGGCACAATACATAGGACGAGCAACAAAAATGATGGGATGAGGAAAGCAAGATGCAAATTTTCAAAAAACTAACACATGCATGCTAATGGCATCATAAAGAAGTGCAAACGTGGAATCCAACCAAAGAAATGACAGAAAGAGCAGCATGGTTGATGTTAGCGGCGGAAAGTGCAAACCATGCCATTACCTCGAAACTGCTAGGAAAAAAGGAGCCACGAATGTCTAATGGTTGTGCAAGGCCATATGAAGCATGCTCAACCTAAAATCGGATGCAAAGAACGGGGTACCCCGAATTAATGGACCAAATGAAATTGGCTAGACCATGGGATTCAACGAACCAGTGACACAACTCATTAACACGTAGGAGAGTACTAAACAAAGTAAATACCAAAGAAGCGATGCGAACACGACCAAACATGTAAAACTAATGAATAACGTGATGAGACGAATAACATAAGTTGCTAAGAGACTAATAACATAAACAATTAATATGACAATTACAACAAGCACAACAACGTGATCATGAGACCAAAGATCTGAAGGAATGAGAATCTAAGACAACCAAACCATATGCCACAGTCATGGTTTTTATTTTGTTGCTTCAACAAAGTCGGCATTGGCTTTATAAATTTATGGTTTTTCTGTTATTTATGCCTAAATCTTTCCTAAAAATATCTATTTATCATGTCTAAATCATGCACAATACTGATCCTGGCTTTTATTTTTTCAATTGCAAATGCCTCTGGATTGCTTAGTGTCCTTTAGAATTGCAACAAGGTTTCCAAATGAAACTTCTGTGCAAAAGCTCCTGCTGTAATTTCATGTGTAAAAACTTCTGTTTTGCATTGCATATGACTCAAATTTCCTGTGTATAATGTGCATGAATGTATAAAACATGACTCAAATGGCCTGTACAGATTGTTTATAGATTGTGTAATTGGTACTGGCATATGTATAAAATTGTTACTGGCAGTGCTGCTTACGCTCCACCGCCAACGAAAGTTTCCATGGAGGAAACAAAAGCTGGACCCAACAAATCTGAGTATTGTTTCGTTACTCAAATTTTCTCAAAAGTAGGTATCACTTTCGGTTTAATCTTTATCATTTCTGATCGGACTGTTTCCTGTCACAAGATGACTTTTTCTTTACCAAATTTTACTTCAGCATCATCTATTTTCACTTCTTACAAGTGTCTGAATCACTCTTTCAAATTTAGCATATGACTGATATGTAATATGGGTCTGGTAACTTCTTTCTGCTTTTTTGAGATATTACATCAAATAGGGTGCAATGTGTTGGCTCATTTCAAGTTGAATAGCACAAAAGATTCCTTTCTACATTAAATTTTTTATCAGATGCTGCCTGACGCTGGCGCTGCCTTCAGAAATGACAGGTTATTGGTTGATGCTCGTGAGAATGATACTTTGCAATGAAAAGAAGCTTCGTAAAAGATGTGGAGGCCCCAAAAAGCTTAAACATTGGATGGCTTCTCAATAAAACAACTCAAAACAAGGTGCTGCGCACGGAGGGTTGCCCTCCTGAGGGTGAAGTGGCTTAAATCATACTTCAATTTCACGATTAATCAAAATTATTACTTCAATTTGATACCATGACATTACGAATATTGGCCTGAAGAAATCTTTGATCCTCGTCAAGTTATAACATGCATGTTAGATGGACATTGAAAAAATAAAAACGTAGACTGATGGCACCCAATGCGTATTGAGTTCAATATTCCAAAAATTATATGGACTTATCTTTTGTTGAGCCGAACAATGTGGAATAACTTGATTGCAGTTTAGACCCTACATTGTCATAATAGAGGTGAACACATGTTGTTGAGCGGAACAATGTGCAATAAGTTGGTTGTGCAATTGAATCATGCGAACAATGTGGAATAACTTGGTTGTGCAATTGAATCATGCGTTAGCACGCTTTCGATGGAAGAGTGTGTGTGTTGTTTATGTAAGCTCCCTTGTACGAAATCTGTGCACGACATTGCGTCCAGATAGGAGCTCGCCTGACGGCGCTTGACGGCCGCAAACGGCGCTCTTAATTCTTCGTATTTGGACTCCTGGAAAATCGATGGCCCAAATCTCTAGATCTCTGCTTCCTGCTGAGGTTGCGTTCACCTTGCCGTTTGATCTCCATGGCAATGAGGTTTACAAGTTAGATGAAAATTCCACAATGGTTGATGATATATACCTTATTTCCACAAGCAATAACCTGCAATGCAATGCTAAATTGTGGCCTCTAAATGCAAATGCAGAGAGAGACCCAATGACATTAAAATAGAGAAAATAGCTTCTTGCTGCTGACAATTTGGGTTTTATAATATCATAAGAAAAGCCTGGTAGCCTGGGTTTGCTTATAGAAAGACCCCAAACCATTGTCATGACAAGTATCAGTCCATAGTTGTTAATCAGAGCCTTTTCATGACAGCCAAAGAGTGCTATAAAAGAGCTTAAGAACAGCTTATCCAGAGATTACGAGCCCTACAGCTGTGCCAGCAGAGAGGCTTAGCATTGGAACCATTCCTAGATATATGCCTAACTTCTCTTATGTTACAAACATTCCCTCTGATCATGACATTTTTTCCATGAAAATCATGTCAATGTTTTATGCCCAAATCACGTCAGTCAAATGTTTTTGTGAAAACCATCCACATTCTTTCAGTTTGATGCGTGATTAAGCATTTTCAATTTGAAGAGAAACCATAATCTCTTTGATTGTTAATAATTCAGGTTAAAACCTTCAATGCAAACTATGCAAAGATGAAACCCAAAAGAAAACAATAGACTGAAGAAAAATCTAGATATTCTAGACTTAGAGGAGATATATGCGTAACAACAAGGTATTATAATTTATAACTAAGCCAATTAATATTCATTCTTTAACTGGAGGGCCACTTATAAAGAGACAACTATGTATGGATGTGTGCAGCATAACAATTTTAAAGAAGGATATCTTTCATGTAAGGTACTAGCTGTATATTTGCCACCTAGAATTATTCATGACAGATAGATTTGCAAAACCAAATGGCAAAGAGTTACTTATAACAAGAGAATATGACAGTAGAACCAACTTGCTTGCCGGTAATGAAGTTGTGGCCAGTCATATCATCACTTACGCTTTTACTTGTGGTTTTTCTCTCATTCGAAACTTGCATGCAAAATGTAGCATTTTTAATTCCTTGAATCGAAATGAACTAGCCATTTGATTGTGCAGCTTATACATGTTTGGACTGTCTCAAATAAGCCTCATGTCTACGTAGGTAAAATTGTGCAATAACGCATTCTCAAAACGCTTTATATGTCAAGCAACTTCCTGATAAATCATAGATGAATTTCAAATATCTATTGTTTGATAGAACATGCTTTGGCAGAACAATGTAAGAAATGGTTGGAACAAGGATCTCGCAACATCTATTACGATGCCATAGTGCATGACAGCATTATCACGTCTCATGGATCTGAATATGGTAAGCTGTTGGTTCAAAACCCACTGTCATGCAACTGCAACATGGTTTTGTACTTAGCTTGCCACAGATTGATGTTCAGAACATTATCTGCTTTCCTGCATCATTAATATTCTTTTTTGCAGGTTTTCCAGATCAAAGCTTTTACATACGTGGAGGCACTAGAATCACAAGACCAATAGATTATAAGCTCTACCAAATATAAGGTTATGGCAGCTGGAGAATAATGTGAAACTGAGACAATGGCCTATAATCAAAAGCTCATGGTTCTAGATAGCATGGTTTTGTACTTAGCTTGCCACATGATTGATGTTCAGAACATTATCTGCTTTCCTGCATCATTAATATTCTTTTTTGCAGGTTTTCCAGATCAAAGCTTTTACATACGTGGAGGCACTAGAATCACAAGACCAATAGATTATAAGCTCTACCAAATATAAGGTTATGGCAGCTGGAGAATAATGTGAAACTGAGACAATGGCCTATAATCAAAAGCTCATGGTTCTAGATAGCATATAAAATTCTTTAGATGGAGAAAAAAGAAGCTAACTAGAAAATTGACCCTCTGTTAGTACAAACGAATATATAAACTTCTAAAAGAAACTTGGCTTTTTTGGGTTCTATTACCTGCTTGAATTGTGATTTAGCTAGTGGATAGGATCCAATCACATTCCAATTTAAAATTTGATCGTTCAAGGTTCAAGTGAATATTTGTTCATATACAGCTTGCAATCTGGTTCATGTATTTGCTTAAAGAACTAGAATTTGCTAGAGAGATTCAACCTGCCAGCAAACGAGCTGATTTTCATAAGGGAATGATGCTAAGGTGGCTGTGTAGCTTCAACATTTTTGAAAGTTTACCTGGAACAACACTCTGGAATGATCCAAAGGACAGATACCTTGAATTGGACCTTGAACTGGATCTTCCTCTTTGTATATGCCATCTGAGCTTAGAGAATCTGCAGGGATTTCATTCACCAAAGCCGTTTTTTAGTTACTTTACAAAATTCAATATAATATATTGATCATAAGAAGAAGAGAATAGTACTTTTTCTAGGCGGAGCGCCTCTCCATTTGCCAACTCCAGAAACAGCACGCTTCATGAATGCAACTCTAACACTATTTCATGCAGATCCTGATGTGCCCTATTCTTCCTCATCTTCTAGACCAGAACAACATCCAGGTTCTGAAGAAACACCATGTTTTGCTTCTGGCTCCATGGCTCACGATTTTGCCAGACCTTCAATCTTTGCTTTCTTGCTTTATGGCGAATTTAGACCTTCAATCTTTGCTTTCTTCCTTTATCCATGATGCAAGACGCTTGTACTCAGAACTCCAGTGATAAAAAAATAAATTTGGCCTTTGGTGCGCTTTAGAATCGGCCTCCTTGTCAGGAAACAAAATGCAAAAGCATCATCGATGCATTTGAAAACATCTTCGGCCATTGAAACAAAGGGGTTTCCAAGAAAAAAAAACAGGATTTACCAACATCTCCCAACGTCTCCGAGGGATCCTTCCGCCTGCGAAGGAATGGGCTGGATGACCGAGCACTTACAGGCACCAGCCAGTTTTTAGCAGTCACCAGTATATGCTAGGCATATGCCGGCATATACCTGGATATGCCCACATACCCACATAAATGAGGGTTTGCCCCCCTAGGGGCAACCCAAAAAGTTTTCTCGTAATAACTTCTTTGTGGCTGATCAAATTAGAAAGTGACCTTCACAAAACTTGTAGGTGAGAGTGAGATCATTCCAATGACAGTAAAATCATCTAAAACAAATTTGTAATCCTCGAGTTATAATGTTGGGAAAATTACCCAAATACCCTTAATTTTATAAGTATTTCCCAGATTGCCCTTCACATTTCCTAAATTCTGAAAATGCCCCTCTTCTTCCCGACTGTGTGCCTGTCTGCGGAATACCATCCACGACTGCCTGTCTGCCGAATACCATCCACCTCTGCCCTTCCAATCTGCGCTAAAAAGCTGATAGAAAAACTTTACATTCCGAAAAATGTTATGCAAGAAATTCTGAGATAAAACGAATCGCTGGAATACTAACTTACCACTATCTGAAGCACATAACTAATGAATAAAAATGGATATTACAGTAAGGATGCATGACTCATAACATGCAAGAACCTGAATAATATGAACACAACCTTCCAACTCCATCTTCGGACTACAGTGCAAAGAATTGTTGCATGAGATTCAAATTTTCAGAATCAAAGACATCTATCCGTTCATGTTTCTAGCTGGCACATCAATATCAACACCCTTCTTAAATTTTGCAAGTTCTATTTGAGCTTGCATTAAGATCCTATGTACCTCAAGATCTCTGCTGAACTCCATACGAGCCTTCTCTAAATCCAACAGCACAAGGCAATTTATCGAAAATGTTTAGAAAGCTTTTCCAATAATAGCAGAGTTGTTGGACAAACAATAGCTGATATATAATTGTTGAGTGCAGGTACAGTAATAGCAGAAAAAACTTACAAGCCAATAAAAGTTATCAGCAAAATACTCCAGTTTGCTTTATGTTTCAGATTCAACATGTTATTGTACCAGATTCAACATGCTATGTTTCAGATTCAACATGCTATTGTACCAGATTCAACATGCTATGTTTCAGATTCTACATGCTATTTTACCAGATTCAACATGCTATGTTTCAGATTCAACATGCTATTCGATGGTGGAGAGACAACTCAGTAGACAATAATTTTTGAAGCTCCTGATTGAGCAGAAAACAAGCTCCAAGAAATAGTTACATAAGAAGTGCATCCTTAGACATTACAATATGATTATGCTTCAGAGAAGAATTGTTTATACCCTGGCTTTCCAGGATGGATGAATTGAGACTGTCCATACCTTAGCATGCATGAGAACTAAGAAGCATATTGCTGTAGAATCCCCAATCACGGCAGCAGCAGAACCGTACATGAACTCCCAAGCAGAGATTAATGAAAATTTGAGGATTAATGAAGAATTAGAGAGGTTTGATGAAAATCGGCATGAGGAGGAGGTCTGGCGGGATGGTATTCGGCACACAGGCACACAGGCGGGAAGAACAGGGGCATTTTCGGAATTTAGGAAATGTGAAGGGCTTACATGTTTTAACAAGCAGCTCAGAAGAGCATAGAATTTCAACTCTAATTAAGATGAATTTTGATTTTGTTGAAAACATCTTATCGTGATTTACCACTTTGTGTGAAGACGACCTTTTCAGTTAATGAGCCATAAAACTACATTATCTTATGTATCACCTAAAATGCTCTTCATTTGGAAACCCTTTTTGGTAATTTTTGCAAAATATAAGTGCATTTGGTGATTTTCCTCAAAATATTGCTCACATTTGTGAATGGCACTTTCTTAGCCAAACACCATGTTTGTAGGGGCAATTTTGTAGTTTTTGTAGAACATAGCGGCCTGGGTAATTTTCCTCATATTTAATTTGTCAAAACTGTTAATAAAGGACATCAGCATTGCAAGGCATGCTTTGGTATCGTTAAAGTTCCATATATGAAATCCAACAAATCAGCACTGATCTAGCCCCATTTTTCTGTGCCTAATCATTTTTCTTTCTCAAAATCAGTAGAAAAGCTTGATGCATCTGAGACAAAAAGGAGGCACTGTACTCAACTTGGGACCTCCATGATATGTGACCATCTGGCCGCACAAGAATAGATCCAAACTCGGGAATCAACTTCCACAAAGAACTGTCCATTCCCACAATATCGCTGAATCGCCCCATATTTCTAGACCGCCATTCTTCCATTTGATCGCCATCCTCATCCGATATGGAACCCGCAGAATGACTATGTTTTAAGTTTTTGTCCGACCTGATTATTGCTATCTTCAACAGATCACTATTTGCTTCGATACCCTTAAACCAGCCTTCACCCCATAACAGCCACTTTTATTGTTTCCAACGATCAACGTAAATTGCAACCCGCATGGATTGATAAGATCCAATATGGAGGAGATAACCCGACAAAATTTACAACCATATGTCACCGCAATCTTGGTAAAAAAACAAGTGATTCCTTGAATGCATCACCATGTCCATGTTCTCGCCAGCCTCATTCAAACGTCTAATTTTGATGTGGGGCAACCGCATGCCCGCTCACATGATGGAACATACTCCCTTCGCCTACCAGTTGGTTTATCTTCATTTGAATATTGAGTTGATACCTCATCATGAACGAAAGCACCCTTGATGTATCCGAAATGGCATGGGGTTTGTAATATAAGTGCAAACTTCCAACATGATGAATATAAGTTTTAATATATCACCTAAAACCAAGGTCTTCACCGAAACCGAATCGCAAAACTACCAAGGCCCTGCAATATCTTCTCGTAGCCTTTTCATTCTTGAAAATGCGATTGGATTGTAGTCATTAAAAAAGGCCGATGATAATCGAGAACGGCCAAATGCAAATGCACCATTTACAATTGCTTGCTTGAATTTTATTTGGTAGCATTGATGCTAAGCCGCCGTTAACTCGCCTTATGCATGCACGGACCTAAATATAAATCAAAAAGACGATATGGAAACATCTTATAAACCACATTAATAAAAAACGCCTTCATGAGAATGACCTTGCATATGATGGATCAGGCCCCAAATGCCGAGGGACTCTCATAGTCGCCTTTGTAATTAACGACACTAAGTTGTGTATTTGTTACAAAGAATCTGTTAAAGGAAGAACAGTGAGCCCGGCATTTATGTTCTAAACCATCAATCTGTCTTCCAACTGAATACAGCCTAGCATTTATCTACAAATTTAAGACTTCTCGGATCAGATTTTGCTTACCAAATGGCGCTCTTCATTGTAGGTCCCAGAGAGAAAAGAGAGAAACAAGAAATACACAGCTTGGTCGAACCCGAAGATTTTTTATCACGTAAGGATGACTATTTACCGAATCCACCACCGGAGGAAAGCGGTGAGCGGCATCTCCCCGCAAGGATAACACGACCATCACCGCTTATAAACTTTTGTGCCACTTGTGCATGCATTGTCCACGATTTCACTGCTTTAATATCAATATCGATATTTTCCATTCCTGCTGCTTTGCATATTATGCTTCGACAAGCCTAGCCATATAAACAAAGATGACTTAGATTTGGCAAAGGTCTATGGGTTGCCAATTTCTTATACAAACTTGAATAAACAAGATCCATGAGACACGTCACCAATTAAGACCCTTGCACAACTTAGTCCATATGTCTTTCGATTACCTCCATCAGAAGTCACCGAGGCTTTGTTGGGGGATAAAATGGAATCGCAACAAAAACACAAAATTAAAAAAGAAAGTTTATTCAACTATATTCACTAAAAATATGTTATGCACAAAATAAACACATATACAATACACGGGCTACAAACTCTCCCGACCAAGATCATGAGCAACTATGACGCTTATCACGTGTTCATTGAATACAAAAACAAAGATTCCAGCCCGTGCTCAACAAGATATTTTCCAAGCTCTCTACTAATGAAACGCACACTAACGAAGCTTTTTTGCATATCTTCCTCTCCTTCCATTTTGATGCCCATTGCTTTTCAGTATGCCACTACCAAAGACCATCATCGGTTGCCACAAGATAGCTACCGACAACATGTTCTTTTACATGATTTGAACATATATCTACTGAATAACATTATCGCATAGCATGAATTGATGTACATTCACATCCTAGCAGATCTCCCGACCTTTATCACATCATTGTTCAAAAGGATGCTAGCATCGGTTATGGTTAGCCTAAGCTTCTCAAAAGTAATAATCAATCCACCATTTGTCGGGGTTTGATTTTATGGAAGACTACCCCGATGCGTACCAATCTTGTTGAAACCGAATGGCGAAGTCATCGCCATAGCAAAGATTTCTAGAGCCCACAAGAATAGTGCCAGATTGTCTAGCATTTAGAATCGATCACCACGAACAGTAACCATAGAACTCCCGAGGGCAAAGCCCCACTTGCTTTCATTTTTTACAGGTTCTCGGGGGAAAAACATATTCACTGATTCTATGCCTACCAAAATTATTAGCTTCTCCATTTTGAAAACCTAACAGCCAAGGCTTCTCCGTAAGCAACCGAATTGTGATCCAACAATCACGCTTTAATGGAAAGAAAATCAAGCCGGGCGCAGAAACAGTAGCTTGGAATGTCCGGAAAGGCCTCGATGACTCCCATTGCCGAGTTGAACCAAGAACAATAGGGATCGACCGCCCGATCTCAAACTTAAACTCGAAATCAACGAAGCACTCCGCTGTGGAACAGGGCCGATGGAACAAAACCTAGTTAGGGGTCTTGCAAGCAGGATGGTTGCAGGGCCTGCAACCTTCAATTTCCAACCCTTGAGCCTAACTCCAGCTCTTATCACAAGCTAATAGGGCGTCGAATGCTCTGCCCTCTGCAAAAAAACCCAAATCGAACAGACCTCTCCTAAGTTGGCGGTTTCGAGCGCGTGCCCACCAACAGAAGTGACCTAGCATTTACAGCCAATCCTAAGTTTTTAGCAGTCACCAGCATATCCTAGGGATATTCTAGTATATACCTAGGATATGCCAAAAGCCCACATAAACAAGGGTTTGCCCCCCTAAGGGCAACCCAAAAAAGAAATGTACGTGGCGGCCAAGGCCGCCGCGACAAACTCCTTGTAATTGTATTACAGACGCTTATTAAAAGTTGTGCATGTCTAGGCCTACCTTTACAATATATAAGAGTGAGGCCCAAAATTTTTAAGAAGGGTATCGAACTTTCTGGAAAAAAGAGCCTCGAATCCTCTGGATTATTCATAGGCTGGAGAGCTTTGGATGATTGTAGAATCTTCGCGATGATTCTTTTCGGTATTACAAAAGTGAGGTCGAGCCCTAAGCTCAGGCAAAACAGAGCGGCCTTTGAGTTGAATGAACAAACGGATCACTAGGAATTTTTTTGGCAGGCGGACGTTTGAGGAACAGAGTACCGAACTCTAGGGCTAGTTTGGTAGCAGGTGCTCCAAGAACCAAAACTATTCCAGTCGGCGCTTTAGGGCTCTTTGGGATTTGAAGAGCCGGGATAACTTGAGTCGGTGCTGATGAGGTATATAAGGGCCAATTTTTCTTGAGAATGGTTATGGCCTGCTGAGCATAAAAATCCCTATTGCTTATGTGCCTAAACTTGGTTGTCCCTGTTCTAAGATAGATTATCAAAGGTACATGCTCGGTTTTTTTTTTTTTTAGCGAGCAATTGGATTGCTTTCAGAGAGCACTTAAAATTCCTTTAAGCATTTGGCATAAGAATTCTTGAGGCACAAGAAGTGATAAGCAAATATACATTTTGGTGTGGCGTATTATTCTCCTCTGCTCATCTTATTTTCTGCTATGGCTTTGACCCAATCTCGTTGCGTTAAAGGATTTGGTAACAATCTGTGTGGGCCAAGTGCATCTTTATGTGATGTTGTCTCAATTCTGTCTGTTTGACTGTTTCTCATATTTTTCAAGCATGATCTGCATCAAGATATCTCCAAATAGGAGCTTGCAGGGAAAGGCAGACTTTGTTAGATATCCCAATAAGAGCTTGCAGAGAAAGGAACAGATCCATTGTCTTTGAAGTTTGCAAGCTTTGGATTTTGCAGGTAAAGTTCTTTGCCATGCCTACTAACCTCCGGCAATAGGCAAATTTGAATTAAAAGCACGCATTCCAATGGTTGGAGGGGTCTTAGACCAAGCAAGCAAGAACAAGCTTTCAGTAAGAGCTTATTCTGCTTGGTTTGACCAGTTCAGAGCTAACCAGGTCCTTTAAATAAGACACATAATTTTAGTTTTTGTTTTTTATAAATGCACATGTTCTTTGGGCTACCAGCCACCTCCACTAATTTATTTCCATACCAAACAATACCTCCTTTACAAATAGACATGAGGACCCCAAGCATTTGCTATTTACATCATAGAAATGTTTATTTATGCCGATTCTAAGATGTTATAAGGAACTATGAATAGGAAGCACATACCAAGATGTTAGGAGAACTATGATTATTACTTAAATTCTTTGTAGTTATCCAATGAACTATCTAGAATAGGAACCAGATACTAAGTACTGTATCAATCATAATTACAAAAAGCAACATGAATTTCTCCTTGAATATTCAATAGGAAGCACATATCAAGTGAAATCAATCAAAATTTTGAATTTCGAAAAGCAACTCGAATTCCTCAAATATTCCATTGGCATGGCACATAACAAGCAATATGTGAATCAGAACTACGCAAAGCAACATGAATTTGTCATATATTCCATGTCATCCTTCATATAGCTTCTTTCCTTTCTCAATATACGAAAACTAAAGAGCACAAAGTAGCACAAACAATGTTATTCCTAAAGCAATGCCTGGAGGAAAAGAGTGCCCCATTTGTATCTTACAACTTAGATGTGTTTGTAAATTTGTATCTTACAACTTAGATGTGTTTGTAAAGTTTGCAATAGGCCTTCCTGAAAGTTGGATTTACGTCATGAGCAGACAGGGGATGAATGCTTCTAACGACGTAAACCACTGGTAGGGCGAAATTTCTGGTAATTACCCTGTAAGTTTCATACAGGTAATCTTGGTTCTTGATCTTCAGGCGGCGCCGCCACGGCACCGCTAAACATTCTCTTCTGCCAGTGCTCTGCTCCGCGATTCTGCTTGGTTATTTGGCTATTTGGTCTCTGCTTGGTTATTTGGCGATTCTGCTCGGCAAAGACAATAATGAGCTTCTAACTATTCTCTAGCGCCGCCATAGCCATAGCCGTTCTCTAAGCTTAGCCATCGCCGGATCTGTCAAAGCTATAGCCGGATCTGTCAAAGCTTAGCTCAAAGCCAAGCATGCCAGGGGCAAGATCTTCGCATTTGAATGATGAAGAAACTGAAAACACGACACAGAGCCGTGATCCATGGGCGATCAAGCCGGAAATGGAGGTCCTGATGCATGGATTTTCGTCGAAATTTTTCCTTCCGGCTATGGCGGTCCCCCGCCCTCCATCCCATTCAAATATGAGCTTATAAGTAGGGCTGGAGTGAACTGATGAACAGAGAACGAGATGAACCAAGAACGAGAGAAGGGGAAACAGAGAGCATGGATCTAAATTTCGCCCTACCGCGGGTCCACGTGGCGGAACCCATGACGGTCGAGGGTTTCCGGCTGAAACCGGCCGCGGCGGCGCCTTCGGGGCTAACGCCCCTCGGCTCGAGAAGGAGAAAACGAAGGAGGATTCTTTGTAACGTAATTTGTGCATAATAGAATACAAAGAACGTTGATCTATTTCTCAAAACCGTATCAAACTAGAACCGCACAATTTCGCCAATGATTTGTAACAAATTTCCAATAGCCTTGCTACATAGAATGCCGTGAAAGATGAAAATCTGTTTGCTTGATCAATTACACTATTTTCGTGCAAGGTTTCTTCTGCCGAATCGGCCGAGACCCAATTTAAATCCTCCCCCAGCTTACAAGGAGCATTATGCGGTTTGCTCTTTTCCTTTTCTTCATGGCATGATCCGCCCCGCGCCCCATGATCCGATCCCCCCCGCCATGCAACAGGTTAGCCTGGCGAACGGCGAAGCCCACATGCAAAACGGCGGTAGACGACTGCCACCCGACCCGGCCGATCGACGTCGGGGTGGGTTCGCTGGGCGAACCCTAAGTCGGGCTGGTCTCCGTCTCGACCCGCCGATCCTCTGCCACGACACTTAATCAAGCGGTTTGGGTTCGCCTGGCGAACCCGGCAAGAATGCCATGACGATTAGCGCCACAACCGTCATGCCACGCCCCCGCCGAGTTCGCTGGGCGAATCCGGCTGGTTCGCTGGCGAATTTTTGGGGTTACCTGGGGCGAACCCGCTTAACATGTTAACTCAATTTGAGCCAATAAAATTGGGCGAAGTCTCACTACTCGCAATATACTCAGTTTGGTATCATGTATGTGGAATAGAACCCGATCACAAATGCAACTCGTCTTCTTTGGGGCATAAACGAAGATAGCCAAGTGTGATGCTCCTAAAAATTACATTCTCTCTCTCACTCACTGGGAAGAATCATACCATGGTCTCGAGAAGACAACCATATTTAGAAGATATCTTTGGGGAGATAACACCTATGGCGGTGTGATGCTCCTATAGGCGTTCCCTTCTCTTTGATCTCTGCAGCCATTGGTTTTGTGGGTGTGAGAAGAGACTTGCTTAATCAAGTCCTTTGCTGGGGCACTGTCCAAGGTAATGTTAATCAGTTGGCTTCTAGTGAGGGAACTTGCATAGGATTTTGCCAAAGTGACCAATACTACATTGGAGGTAAGTGCCCTAGTGCCATGGATGTTATTTGCTTGGACTGCTCATCTTGTCCATCTGGTATGGTATTGTCTTCTTCGTGTGGAAGTACTAACGATATTATTTGTGTACCGCCATCGTCATCGTCATCGTCATCCTCCTCAAGTTCAAACTACATCATAGTGGGCGTCAGTGTTGGGGTTCTTCTAGTCCTAGTTGCACTTGTTGGTACTATCTTCTTTGTCATCAGAAGAAGAAGAAGAAGGGCTAATCCACCAACTCCAGAGCCAAGCATCAGAAGAAGAAGGGCTAATCCATCAATTCCAGAGCCAAGCGCATAGCCATAGCCGTTCTCTAAGCTTAGCCATAATAATATCGAGTGGAAGTACTAAAAAATTTACTTGGGTACGGTTTGCATAAGATTTGATATAATGCTTGTGTACAAATTTATGTTGCATGAGTTTTTTATGAATGGCCACATTGATCTATTGTCTAAAGGCAATGTGACGGAAATGCAAAATGCTTCACCTAGCATGAGATATACTTGTCATCGAAGAAACACTTGTGTTCTATGCACTTGACATGTGCTTAAAATTTTTAAAATCTCTAAGTTCAAATGTTCCACGAGAATCAAGTGGTCAATGGTCTTGGGCTCTAGGCAACGAGATGCTCTAGGCTCAGTGGTGAATATATGACCTTGAGCTATAACTATACATAATTGGCATGGTAAACATAATTTGCCTTAGAAAAACTTTGGGTACCATATTGACCTTTAAAAATAAAAGCTATAATGTGCTAAAATATGCATCGAAATCCTTAATGGGAAGCTAGAACTCGATTTAGGGCTTCTTGGAAATCAATTTAGGGCATGACTTGCCTGGTCGCTGAAATGGTAGTGGCCTAGTAAACATGTCGGATCTGCTATGCACAGTCCAAATCGAACTGGAGTTCTATGCCAGCCGAAAATAGATCTGTCGGTTTTGCTGGCATGCGGTTTCATCCCGGATTTGCATGCTAGTGGCTGTAGAATCTGGATCTGAAGATTTCGGCGAGCTACAGACTGTTTGGCTACAAAATACTTGTTGTCAATCCAAAAATGGAAGCGGATGGGACTGAAGCGGTCTATTCTGATGTAAGATTGTATCGCAGAGGCCGAAACTGGCAACAGAAAAATTCGTTGGTGTTTTATGCCATGGCCGAAAACAGGTCTATTATTTCCTAACTGGTTAAGAGTGAATATTGGAAGATATTGGATCTGCTGGTTGTGGCAGCGGATGCCGTAGGCACGAGAGTTGCCCTTGTTGGCGAACCTATAATGGAGGTATTTCTATATACAGTAAGAACATTTTATTTTCTTGTTTGCAATAAGTTCTGGATCTTGCTTGTAATGCTTGTTTGCTTCTGATATTCAACAACTAGGATATTTGATGGAAAATAACTTGGATCTAGCATATATACACTTTTACAAGTACCTTTATAAGCATTTATGTGCATTTAATTTTTTTTATAGAAAGATACACATGCGGCTACGATTTGTCATGGTTTTATTGCCTTTTTATTTGAATGGCATTATTGAAACAGAATTTTTGCCTTAAATGGCATTGGTAAAAGCGGTTAGCAGATGCCGTGAAACATGGAGCTTGAGCATTTACCCTAAAGCATGGTGCATGTGGCCATGACTATGATGTTACAAGATCAAAATATTCTGATATAGACTGGTTTGGCAGTTTTGGCAAGCCTCAAACGTGGCTTATTCAAATACAAACAAAGAAATTATTCTAGAGCTACTTCGTTTGGAAGCCAAAGCTAATGTAGCACGACAAATGAGTGAAGACATTCCTATTCAGGTTTGAGCTTAAATCTCTTTCAATTAAATGCAGCGATAACATAAACAATAGATTCAGCAGTTGCATATAACTAGATGTTTAATTCAATCTTTCATGTCAGGCCAAGCTTTTGTATTACAAAATTAAAAGTACTACGGGGTGCTTTTTTTTTTGACCTACTCAATTTCGCGACGCTCCAGCACCGGCTCAGCACCTATTTTCAGCTTTTTCTCGTGACGTGAAGGACGCCCTTCATCATTTTTGAAGGACGCCCTTCATCATTTTTGCAGGGTGTGCAGGCCTGCGCGCGAAAAGTTTTCGCATGCAGAATTGATTAGGTGCAGCTAGGGATTCTCGAATCGTGATCATTTTGATTTTGAAGCTTGATTGAAAGTGTAATTGGGTTGGGAAATTCGGTTCATTCTGCTACTCTTAGTAATTCCAGCATCTAGCTATGGCGCTCAAGTCCGGCGAGGTAAAAATCCCTCTATTTCTCATGCTTTTTTCTTTATCTACTGTTTGATGTTATCAGGAACTGCTTTTCGCAA
This sequence comes from Isoetes taiwanensis, assembly GCA_021234155.1. Lineage (NCBI taxonomy): Eukaryota > Viridiplantae > Streptophyta > Lycopodiopsida > Isoetales > Isoetaceae > Isoetes > Isoetes taiwanensis. The sequence goes on along the minus strand of JAJEKV010000305.1, from coordinate 94,047 downwards.
GAACTGAGTATGAATTTCACACAAACAGAGGTTTGTGTAATGAAGGGAAGAAGCCAAAGGATTTGAAGGCCAAGGATGTTTCCGACCGTGATTTTCTTGAAGTCTGGCAGTGCCCACTTCGGAAAGGAAAGATAAATTTAAAATTCGTTAGGCCCCGGTTCGCCACTGTGCTGCATGACCTGCTGGAAAGAATTTATCAGAAAAGCAAGCCTACCAACAATGAGGTTAGGGTAACCTTTGCTCGAGCTTTTGCTTGGAGTAATACCCAACGAGCTTTGTCAAACCCTGGGCAATTCAAAGTGAACTGGGCTAGTTTTGCTGCAGAAGCTTATCGAACATCTGAGCGCCAGATTTCTAAGGGAGAGACCAGCAGCTACTGTTTGAATAGCAACGCTATTTTAGATCACTTGGGTAAGGTTGTTGAGATGAAGAGAGATGCAGAGGAGTTGCTATTATCAAAACAAGAGTCTTTATTGAGGAAAGAAGGTGCTGTTGCTGGAGCAGACATAGCTTGCAAAGCTATATATGAAAATATACAGTCCAAGCAAAAGTCCAGAGCAGACCTTGAACGTGATTTTCCAGAAGAAGTTGATGCTATTGCAAAACTAAAGAATGATGAAGTAGTTATGCGAGAGCTTTTGGTGTCAGCACTTTTGAAAATAGATTCTAAAGGGGAAGAACACATTCATTAGGGCGGATTTGGGGTCTGAAAATGGCCCTTATCTTGGGTTAAAGATTTCCACGTCAGATTCGCCAGGACCAATCAGGTTTGCGCCTTTTTTACGAAAGTCAGGTAGAAGGATGAGCAGGTTTACTTGGCATCCACATGGCGTATTTTCATAGGGGATGCCTGCGCTTTTATTGCAACCATTTTAATGGCCCGTATTTTTCGGGAGTCGCTTCGCCGCCCAAAATAATGCTGACTTTGACCGCCTACTGTCAGCGTCACCAACTCCCTTGTCAAATTTTGGCGCCAAACTTCTGTACTGTCACTCCGGCGCCTCTACGTGCATCCTCTCCGCCTTCACTCCTCATCTGCAATCCATGTCTCCTGTAATTTCTGTGTTCTTGCCCCATTTACAGAACTCCCAAGGTCAAGAAGTGGGAGGTTTTGTCTCAATAGGTTCGTGGGTGAGTATGCTGCCATCAAAGAGGGGCGAGCATAGAGTTAAGCGACAAAGGCGATCAGACGTGCGGACACATTGGATAGGTAGGATAAAAGAGTTCAAGTTGAATTCTAGCGGCCGGAAAGTGGAAAGTATAACAATACGACATGCATACACTACAAGAGGATAAGCAATCTAAGTCACTAGTTTCATCATTTATTTGCTTAAAATGGCACTTTCAAATTTTTTAGATTTTGATACAATAAGTGACGGTAGCTGTTGATGAAATCACGTCATCTATATCGTCACTTGTAGCATCACCAATAACAACAGTTGCAGTATCATATTTTATAGCATTGTAGTGGCATAATAGTATCATTTGTAGCATCATCTATAGCTCCAATTATAATATCATGCATTTGTCCATGTGGTGCTATAATAATGTCAGCTATAAAATCACATGTATTGCTATAATTAAATCATTCATAATGTCACCACGAGCGCTATAATAGTGTCATCTATAGCATCACTTGTTTTGCTATAATTAAATGACTTATAATGTCAACACGAGCATCATCCTTTGTATCATCCTTTCTAACATGATTAGTATCAGATGTAGCGTCATTGACAATACCATATATAATGCCACGGGGAGGGTTATGATTGTGTCATTATTAGCGTCAAGTATAATGTCATGTATTGTTACAAGTTAGACCGTAATTCCATCAAATATAATTTCACGTTTTCCACCACCTATAAGGCCAATTTTATTTTATCCTAAACGTAGTATCATAAATCACACATAATTGCCTCATCTTCATAATTGTCTCATCTGGACCATTCATCCAAGAAATATTTCAGATGATATAACATATCCTCAAAGCATAGCCGTAGGAAGGTCAATGATGAAGTCAAGTAGAGGAAAAGATAATGACAACACAAAATATTCATAATATTTATACCAGATGTGAGACAATGTATCCAATTCCATTCCATTACATAAGAGAGAACATTACATAAGCTCCATATAGTTTGGAGTTGCAAGATTGAAAGTAGATGAAACACCAGACCAGACCAGACCATAGCCCAGTTCATAGCGTCCATATGATAAAAACAACTTGTATTATCTCACATAGGTTATAGATACAAAAGAGAAATTTAAAAAAGTGGGCGAGGCAAACTAATGGCACCAGAACAGTTGCCCTTTCCCAACTTTATATATATGTCATATGCAGGCACCTCTGAACTCCATACTAAAAGCTTTAGCTATTGGCTGTGGGATAGATTAAGCCTCTTGTTGAGCTCTTATAGCATTACATGAGCCTGATCTTGCATGCTCCATAATGGTATGGTCACTCAAGACCTAATGTGCTGTCATCCTAGCTGCAGCATAACCCAAAAGATAAAACAACTTAAAAGTAGATTGTTCATGCAAAAACTAAGCTTCTAATAGCAATGTACTGTCATTGGGAGATGAGTTCACCAGAACAAATAATGAGAGCTGATGCTGTATGATTAACATTATGCTTAACCCATGCAATCTTTTCTCCAGCGACCAACTACCCACATAGCAAGATAGAATTGTCAACAAGAACCTCTTAGCTAATAACTGCACATTATCTTTAAAATATCAATTACTACACATACCACTGGAAGAGCAGTTGCAATCCCTGCTATTGCCGCAGATTTGAGCCCTGCGATCAGTCCCTCTGCATAAAAACAAGAAGCAAAGCACAAATGTATAAAAACAAGAACCCTTCGCATAAAATAAATACCAAATGATACAAAACAAAGGCAAAAGATCAGAATGAATGTGCATGCTATTACATTGTCCCTAAGTTAGACCTGCATTATTTGCACCTCACAATTACAGAAAACTATTGATATTGTAGAAAGCCATTAGAGAAGCTCTATTGCAGATGCAAAACAATCTGTCGCTCCCATTCCATTACATACCGAGAGTGTTTCACTGATCTAAGAACTTCCTCAGTCTTCCAGGAAAGCCTGCCAGAACTTCCTCAGTCATGATACCACTTCCCATCAATCTGCCGGCAAAAGCACAATAACTAATCTAATGCCAACAAGCTATCACAGCACATGTAATGGGAATAGAGCCATATAATCTTATACGTCTTGATAATAAATATTTGAGTGTAAACATTTTAAAATTGTAGAATCTGCAGTGCCCAAAACATCAAGTAATGGATCTGGACCAACTACTTGTGTCTCTAGTAAAGCCTACGTGATATATCATCAACTCTTTAGAAACTAAAATTAATAAACAAAGAGCTTCAGATATCATGCACTGGATCTGTATGTGGTTCATGAGTTCTTTAGTCTTGATTAAAAACTGAAAAACACTAAGCTGTACACAGGCAGTAGAATAACATGAATATTAAAATAATACCAGTTGGCTGCAGCTTGTATGCTAGCTAATGAAGGTACCTTGGAAGGTCAGACGGCAAAAGAATGTCAATTAGAAGTCTGACTATATATACGGTGGTGCTAGAAATGCCCTTCATATCATCTTTGTGCTGCAAGAAGATACGGCCACCAATATCATAAAAGAGATGAAGCTGAATCAGCAAATGCAAATGAACTAAAGGCCTACTATAGTGATTCTCTGTTGCAGAATTAGAGTAGATGGTTGCAAAAAATTCTGAACCACTATTTACAGATATAGCAATTTCTTGGTTTCCTGTGCAAACACATTCATACCTATACCTAGAAAGATTCGGTGAACTCCCAACAAGGACATTTACATTGAGGAAACCTCTGCTTATTGGAATCCAATGAAGAAAATAAAAATGCACAAAACTTGCAAAATCTAGCGCCTACATTTGGGCACTGCCAAACTGCGTATCCCATAACAACAAACAATGAAGCATGAAATCAAAGGCAGCATATCATACCTCATGTTTGTGATCTCTTGGGCACTTGCCAAAGGTCATCCAGACATCTGAACGCTGCTACACATCCAGTCCAGCCCGTCAAAACCTCATCTGCGTTTCCTTAACCGTACGAAAGCATAGAACCCTAAAAAGGGCATACACAATTTTCGGAAATAGGTATTAAAGGCTTGGGAATGGTTAGGATATAAAACAAAACTCACTTTTATTACGACGGTATGAGACAATGCAGACTGAATACACGAATGGCATGTCATGCCAGCTTAATGGGCAGTTAGAACGTGCTATGGTAGGCATCTTTTTTGCCATTGTAGATCCTGCTCCTAAGACAAGACTAGATAAAAAAATGATAGTTGTTGCCAGAAAGATTGCATGGAGGCAATGATCACTGGATGAAGATGAACTGTATCTACAGGCAGCACATTCGTATTATCTCCTGGTGGGATAGCACAGTGATATGAAATTTCCTTTAGTTATTTTCTTATTTTCTTATATATGGTTGGGGTATAAATTGAAGTTGGCTGCTTGGTGTTGGAGTTTGGAAAGCTATTCAAGAAAATAAAACTAAAATGGCCCATAAGGACCTCCAACAGTCTTAACATACAGTCATGCAGATTTTAGATTGTATAAGCGTGCCATCTATTTTACTCAACTTTACCTAAACTGAATCACCTAGTCTACTTATGTTCTTGGTATATTTTATGAAAGAACATGATTCTCTTTCATGGTTGACAAGGAAGTGGATAACTATTACGTACTATCAGTGTTCTGGCCGAGGTAATTAGAGTAATATTCCCTATATTCTGGCTGAGGTAATTAAGGTAATGCTCCCTGTCAGATGGCATTGGGTCTAGTGATGACAGTGATGTCCCATTGTTGACCATTTTCTAAGGTCTATTTTAGACCAACATGCTCTAAGGCCATTTCATAATTGGACCTTGAAAGTATTCAAAGGTCATATATTGACCACTGTTAACCATTTCTTAAGGTCTTTTGTGGACAAAAATCCTCTAAGGCAGTTGCATCAGTGGGCTTTGAAAGTATTTAAAGGCCATATTTAGACCATTGTTAACTTCCATGCCACACTAAAACCATCAAACTTTGTCCCATACTTTAAATGTCCCATACTTTCACATAATGGTAAATGTATTGTTTATCATCTTTACGTTTGTATTGCCTAAACTGTTGTAGTGCTCCATCGAATTACATACACTTATTATCAAAACTAATTACAACGCGAAAAAAGAAAGAAAGACTATTACATTGTAATACATGTTGTTTGGTTCAGCTACACGACGCCACTCGAGTTTACTAACAAGATGGACCAATGGTTTTAAAATAACCCAAGCTTTATTATTTCTTAAGGGAACATCCCTTGCTTGCTGCACCCGTGTAATTTGGGTTCCATAGGCCGATTGGCCTCCGCGGACGATAAAAGAACCTTCCTTCCTTCCTTCCTTCCTTCCTTCCTTCTTGCTAGTTTCCTTCTAGCTTTCTTTTCTATGAGTTAACACAAGCTCATATGTATGAGATCGTATTGTTCCAATTCACCACTTCTTCTTTTCTATGCATTCCACAACATCTGTATCCGAACTATATCTTGAATTAGTCTCATCACCTCCCCACAACCATTCTTTTTCTCCCCACCCCTTCCCCAAGCCTGGCTTCCGCTAGTTGCTTTTTCACAAACCAAAAAAAAAAAAAAAAAACAACAACTTCTCCCATAAACAACCACAACATAAGCATCATGATATTACAAATGATATTACAATTGTCCTAAGCATTGACATTTATATTATCATTATCAAAATTACAACACGTATTGATAATAAGAGTGATATAAGCCGTGATATTATCCATGATGCTAGTATTGGCACATATAGCGTCATATGCTAGCACTGATATAATATTGTCAATATGTGATATTATAAATGAAGCTATGGGTGATACTGTAACTGGCATAAGCTATAACACTTATATTGTCATTAATACTATTGAAGTAATAAATGATGGTAAAGTTGATGCAATATGTGATATTATTCATGACACTATTAGTAACACATATATTGTCATTAATTAGTACTGATATAATTGTTGACCAAATTTATGACGATGTTGATGATGGTGTAGATGATAGAATCTTGTCATTGGTAGTGTCATTGTACCTTGAATATCATTATTTATATCACTTAATACTTTTTGAAATTTTAGGTGATATTAAAGTGATGAAAAATGGCTATCCTCTTGTAGTGATATACCCCTTCTGATATGGCCAAAGAGCTAATCTCCACCAAAAACAGCTTCCCAAAATTGCCCGCAAATGGTAACCACCTTAATCGGATCACACGACGCGAAGCTAGCTGTCAGCTACTTAACTGCGTAGAGATAGTTTCGCGTCGTGTGATCTCCTTATCTTTTCATTTCTTTCGTTGACACGTGTTTACAAACAAATTTATTGTGCAGGTTTATGTTTATCAGACGTCGTGGATGTCATTCCGGCCGAAAGTATTAGTAGTGTACTTGTCGTGTATCACATAGACATCGGAATTGTCCTTTTCAAAGGTATGGATCTGCGTGACCTTGCGGGGTATAGGCATCCGGTTTTACGGGACATGATTATAACGTAAAGGTCGTGAAACCGAGCTTGAGGCGGTTGAATTGCCCCCTTTAAATGAACTTTGTAAGCCACTGGACTAATGAGAACAATGTAATTGCAATGAAGAAATGCATGGTCGACGAGGTGCAAGCGGAATGTCAGCGAGGCGTGAAGATGAGTTTCAAAATCTTCACACCGCTTTGAGGTATTTGCTAACATATTCCGGATGGCGCAGGAAGTTCAAAAGCTCAGAAGACATATAATGCTTTCTCCCCCCCGATTTTGTGGATGGCTTATTTTTGGTTCCGACCTGGGATGTTCGATTCCACGAACTAACAGAGGTCCGCATAGTTAAGTCCTCCTTTAAGTTCAGATACTTTCTTCCAAAACAATATTTATACGTTAATTGTCAACTAGAACGAAGGAAACGAAAAAGAGAGGCTGCACAACTTTTTGGGAGCCGTTTGAGGACCATAAATGTACACTCCGTCGCGGTGGATATTCGAGTATGGAGAGGGGAGGAAGTCATTTATACAACGACCACCATGGAAGCGAATGGCCATTATCGAGCTAAGAGTGCTAATGGAGACGAGGGAGATTGATTCTTGGCGACTTCCATTATTTTATTGATGGCATTAGGGTTGGTTACTGAGCAAGAGGGAAATGTAAAGTTTAGTGAGTTCGCGATCAACAAGAAATTGTCTATCGCCTAGCGCTTTGAATATTTGTGTTTTTGTCCAGATGTTTTTTTAGGGTTCGTATTTTGTCCGATATTTTTTAGGGTTCCGTACAATTATTTAAAAACGTTACCATCATATTTTACTTTAACTTCGCTTTTTTTTTACTATTTATCTCTTGCCGGTTGTCTATTTTTGTCGGTGTTAAAGTATAAAAGCCATCCATCGAGAAGCCATGGCAAGAACTAAGCAAACCGCAAGGATCCATCCAGTGGTGTAAGGCCGGTGATTACATTAGTCCGCCTCCTTCATCTGAATCTGAAGTCTCGATAGAGATTCTCCTCCTCCCACCATGCCTAACCGTGAAGACCCTAAAAGAAATCCGCATGACGTATCAAGGGAGAAGCCGAGTAAGTAGGGAGGTGCACTCTACCGGGAGATGGAGGATGGAATGTGAGAGACCCAAGCAAAGATATGACGGACACTATTGGGCAGCCGCTTCTTCTGCTCTTTTACCGCCTCCTCGCCTCCTCGTGGATGTACTCCTTCAAATCAAAGGAGGAGGCCCAACGCCCAAAGGGGAAGCGACTGTGAATGTGAGGAGATCTACCTAAGAGTTCACCGAGGAAAACAGGAGGAGACTACCGAAGAGTCTACCGGAGCAACAGCTCCAAAATGCTGGGTGGGTGAGGGGTAGTGGCCTAAGCCGGAAGACTAAGCCCCAGCATTAAAGATATTTCGCGAGATTAAGAAGTACGAAGAGCACCGAGATGGTCATCTGGGCTGCCCCCATTTGCCGTGCTCGCGGAGAGAGAGATTCTCGGCAAGAGTGTGGTGCGATACATCATACCGGTTCATGTAATTCAAGCAAGCGCCTTAAATGCTCTTCAAATGGCTTCGGAGTAGTTGGTGTCGGTCTGTTCGAGGACTCATGACTTACGGCAATATATGCCAAGCGGATGGCTGCCATGCCCAAGGACATGCGCCTCGTCTTACGCGATAAGGGATCCCGAAAATACTATGGTCAAAATTTTATGGCTGAATACAACAAGAAGAAAGACCCCCCAGAAAAAAGGCCGTGAAGTGCCTTTGTGTTTTTTTCATATGTATAATATTTCTTAATGTAATGGCTTTATAAGCTTAATCTCTTAGTCCATTTCTTTCTTAGAAGCCTAGCTTCGCACTTTGTATTTTTTTTTTTTTTTAATGTTATACGTGAGGATCACACGACGCGCAGCAAGCATTGTGCTTTTTTGTTGCACATAGTAGTCTTCGCGTCGTGTGATCCAACCCTAGCCCTAACCCTAACCCTAACCCTAACCCTAATATGTACTTTCAAATCTCCCCACAACGGCTGTGTCCCCTTTCATAATCGACAACGGCTACTTGAGTTCAAAAGTGATAGCGCCTTTACCGGCTCCTAAACATCTTCTTGCTTTTCGTCGTCGCCGCCATGGATTGTTATGTGAAGTTCCTGGAATGGTATGCATCCGCCCCTCATGACAACGAGGAAGTTGCGCCGACTGCGATTTATCCGTTCTATTGCAAGGAGTTGGACATCATGGCAAACAGTAGCGAGCTTGGATGCTATCGCGAGGTTGCCTTAGCTTTCACCCGGACCGCTTGGTCTCGGCAGCGCGTCCCCTTCTGCGGATGTCCCTGCTCATGGATTCCAAAACCAGCTCTAGAGGAGGCGGCTTCCCATTTGCAAACGGGAAAGATGTTTTTCAAGAATGCTTTGCGCCAGCGGGCTCCTCCTCTGGCTGCGTCCTTGTGCTTAAGAAGGTATCTTATTTCTCTTTGCCGTTTGCATTTGCTAGTTATTGCATTACCGCTTCGGCCAAACCGAAGATACACCGGAAACAATGAAATCTTTAAGCCAAGGGGGATTATGTGTGATGGTGCCGACTATGACGAGAAATGGAGATAGATCTACAAGAAGAAGAGCAAGAATGTAGGAGTTTTAGCTTCGACGACCCGCCTTGGGTGAACCAGGAGGAGGGAGATGATTCCAAGGTGATGAGGATGGGGATGAGGATGAAAAGAAGTTGTCGACATAACGCCAATTTTAGTGGAAGGCAAAGAATACCTATTGCTAAGTGATATCTTGAGGAACCCGCCTTTTGTTACGAATGTGTGCTAGGGAAGACGAGCTTATCGATTACCTTGGCGAATGGGTAAAATTAGGCCTAGATTTTGAAGAGGATTTGGACAAAGAGATGTTTGAAGTGTCTAATTATACCGGCAATGCTATAAAGCTTAAAGAAGCCTATGAGAGGCTGGAGTCTCGATTTGCTCAAGATGAGGCGAATCTACCAACGGAAGAAGAATTCCAGCGTCTCCGTGCAAAGCTGCCAACAGGATCTACAGGTTTGGCAGGCCCTTCAGTCAATCGCGGCAGCATAAGCCTCATAGATGAGGATAAATGTGAAGAAGATAAGCTTGAGGGTTCTTATTTGTGGGAAGTAGATGATTTTTTCTTGCCGACATGCACGCTGGGACAAGAAAGATTGAAGGACTCTACATTGTTACGATATATCTCAAGATTCGTTAATGGGGAGATAATCGTCTTCAGCAGAACTTTCAGTCCAAAAGGTGCAGAGTTTGTCTATTACATCCGTGCATTATGCATGTTCGGGAACCATTCCCAATTGGCATCAAACACTGAAAGGGTGATAGCAATTCGGCGGGATGTTATGCTACAATATTTTGACGACCAAGCCGGTTTGCGGGCGAGCAATATGTTAAATTTTTTAGCTGCTGGCTTGACTCACCCAAGGTTGGAAGCTGGGGTCGATAACATGGAAGTCATTGCCTTGTTGGATCAGTGCGGCAGGGGATTGAAAGAGCATGAAATTGACGACGAAGCTTGAAAAATTGGAAGTTATATATTTTCCAACTTGTATCAGTAAAATTATTTATGTACAGATTGTCCTTCCGAAATTCCTAATAACGAGAATATGGAGGCGGTCGACAGATTAGCCTTCACGAGGGAGCTGCTGCACGAGCGAGACATTGAGCTCGCGGAAACATTCGCCATGTACCAAGAGGCGACAAGCCCATGAGGTCGGTGGCGTTGAAACCGCTCCTCACGATTTCGTGAGCCTTAGAAGATATGGAGAAGAAGCTCCGAGCTGCGGAGGATGAGAACGCAGCCTTATGGCTTCAGCTGCAGGACATGAAAATCAGCTAGAGGATCATGAAGATCCCTAGCCGTTGTATCTATCTATTTTTTGCTTCAAAGAAAAGTTTTCTCTATTTTTTGCTTCTATCTATCCTCTTGTTCCAATATATGTTCTCGTTTTATTAAAATATCACCGACGCCGAAATGCCTTGCTTGCAATTAGGTAGCAATCAATGGATTTGGCGTCGTGATCTCCCTCTGCCGTTCTATTTTGCTTCAATGAGAAGTTCTATCTTTAGTTATGTATCGATAAAATTACTTATGTATAGATTGTATCACCAAAATTATCAATAAAATTATCACACGAGCTTTCTCTGGGAAGAAAAGACGTTAGAAGAAGTAACGATGCTTTTCCTCACACGACGGCAGTAACAGTCCATTTTCGACCCGACGGCATCCTTAGGCGTCGTGTGACTCAAGCTACTCTGAAATCCCTGTTATAAATAGAAGACCTTCTATCTTGCCTTCCGATCCTCTTTAGCCTTCCGCCTTCGCTCATCTTCTCAGCCTTCCGCCTTCTCCTCCGATGGCATCTTCATCCTCCTCCAAAGATAGCCAAAGCCCAGAAGCTGCCCGTGGACATCACTCTTCTTTGTGGTGATGAAGAGATTCAAGGAGGTTCACGGCAAACAGCCGCCTCGTCGCCGAGAAGATGGAGGCGGTGGGCCATTAGAATTCCACGAGGGGTTGCCGATGAGCGAGACCTTGAGCTCATGCAACATTAACCAGTCTACCGAGAGGCCAATAGCCCGTAGGGTCGAGGCGATTTTAATCGCACACAATATTTCGCGGCGCTAGAAGATATGGAGAAGAAGCTTCGAAGAGGAGGATGAGAACGCGACTTTCGCGGCTTGACTAAAGGATCATGAAGATCCCTAGCCATTGTATATATATTTTTGTTTCAAAGAAAAATTTGCTCTATTTCTTGCTTCTATCGTTCTCTTGTTTTGTTTTATTAAAAGATCACCACGGCCTTAAATGCCATTCTTGCAATTAGGTAGCAATCAATGGATTTCGGCGTCAGATGATCTCCACAACGATACACCTCGTTGTATGTATAAATTCTAATTTATTAATGGAAAAGTATATGTAACACAAATATCTAGCTAGATTATGTGATAACTTGCGGTAAAATGCGGTTTGCATGTGGATGACAACGTCTATTCACATACGTGGCATGTGGATGACAACGTCATGCGAAGGGCGTGGCATATCGCGCCACAATAACACCGTCTTTTATGCGGCACGCATACAAGATGCGGCTGGATATGGCGGATCCCATGATGTGAACATAGGCTACCGTTGCCTAATTGCATGCTATAATTTCACCTCGTGGGATTATTACACAACTTTATCGGTACTTTCATAACCGTAGATTCCAACGTATCTCTAGTTTCTATATAAAAGCGTCGGAGGCCTTTGTTGTCTCCTATCCGCCATCTCCTGTTCTACCACATCCGCCCTCACCATCTCTCATGTTCTCCCATCACTTTCAATGGCCTCCGGCTCCGGTTCCATCCCTGCGAGATCTTGTCTCAAGTTTTTGGTCAAGGAAATTGAGAACATTATTGTCTTTGCTTTAGGAACGGATCCGGATCCGGCTTCTAAAAGAAAAGAATGATGAAGACGTCGCCAAGCTGGTTGCGGCGGAGGACAAGGCCGCCTTCTGAGGAGGTGATTTTATTAGCGATAACAATCGGCTGCCTTAGACCGCGGCAGTGCAGCGCCACGAGATATAACCTCAAAGAGAGGCTTAGGGCGCAATCGAAGCGGGGAGAGGCTGCCCGAGCTCAACTTCGATGGCGGGAAGATAAGGTTAGAAATATGAGAACGTGGTTGCGGGCGGGGCAATCATGTTGGAGGAGCGAAAAAAAATTATCAACGCCCTCCGGGAAGAGCTTGCCTACGATCATAGGCATCGGGCTCCTCCTAGAGGGGCCCATTTTTTAATGTTTGTAATGGTTTTATTTCTCAATGGGAAAAGTTTTTGACAAATGTCTTGAATATTACGTTTCCTATTTTTAATTTTCAATATCCGTGGTAGAGAAATGACAAGGCGAGGTCACCGCGAGGAAACCCTTCATAGGGTTTTAAAGCTCGTGTGCGATTTCAGCGTGGTGTGATACAATGTAGTTAGAATAGTTATTAATGTGTTCCAATGGACGATTACCATTAATGTGTTCTAGCGGACAACCGGCCCGAATCCATTTCGACACGTCGCGATAGCGGCCCGACCGTGTTTAATATGTTCAAGTGCTAATATGTATAAATTGAGGTCCTTGCATTGTGCTCCTTCCGTAGGTTAGAGTCTTTGCTCCTCACTTCTATAATCTTAACGTCCCTCCCATTTGTCATCTATGGCCTCCACATCCTCAACCGCTGATAAGGGAAAAACATAAGAGGATAGAACTCCCTTCCGACATAGTGTTGGGTGTTCTAATGAAGAGGTTGAAGGAGCAAGATGATCTTCTAAAGGAAACGCCGTTACAATTCAGCGAAAAAGAAGAAGAGAATGAATTCAACCTTCTCATGCTTCGTAGCCGGAGAGGCAAATCGTGCGTTGAATAGAAGGTCGACGGGATGACATGCCCCAACAACCTAGACCGAGGTGGTTATGGTTTACGGCAACGAGGTTGCTAATTCAGGCGAAAGAACACGTTTGTGCTATTGGGACGAGAGCGGGACATGTACAAAGAGATGGTGGACAGATTGGAGAACGTTTGGATAGGGTGATTGCTCGCGAGGAGAAGAGATGAAGACGAAAGACGAGGGCGGAGCTGATGATGATGATGAAGATAATGAAGAAGAGCTTGACCTTGGAGCAACAATGAGTCGTTGTATTTTGTTTTTCAATGTAACTTCTTTCACAACTTTAATCAAAAGTAACCCTTTTTATTATTATCTTGTAAAGCTTCACACGACGCCAAGCCACATAAATGCAAACAATAGCGAACTCCACTTTCGTTACCCGTGTATGATACAAATAAGATCACCGCGGCCAGCGAAGCTTCTTTATTGCAAACAAGGTTGGAGGCAAGTACTTCCCGGCGTCGTGTGAACATGCTACATTACAAGTATACTTTATCGATTCTTTGTCTCTTAGATCTCCACTTGTTCGCGATGCTAGTGGGGCCCCTAATTTTGCCAAGCAACTTTCCGTTTTCTCTTGACATTATGCCAATGGTGTTTTACGACTTCGGGTTGCTCCTTAAAGCGACCTTCTTGTCGTGTTTAGCCATCGCCCTTCTATAAAACCACTCGTCATCCTGTCTTAGGGGTTGGTTCCCACATTTCCACCCCCTCTTTGAGTGTTACGATGAAAGGCTACTTTTAGCTTGTTTATCGCGACTTCTCCATGCCTTGTGCACTCCACCTTTCGCTAGGCTTCCATACTTCCTAAAAACCAAGGTGCATGAGCCCAAAAGATGTGCAAGTAGTCGTGACTTCACTCTCTCCCCATGCGTCTATGAAAGCTTTAATAAATTTGTTATTCACTTGCACAAACATTTCTGCATCTTCTCTTGTGAGGTCCATTCTCTGAATGTATGGGAACAATTCAGACAATGCATCCCATGTTTTCCTCAATGCGAGCCAGCGCCATGCGTGCGGTCTGCTCGCATCAACCAGGCAATTTTTCCAAATTCATAGACCTTTTCTCCCATCCGTTTCCGTTCGTAGCCTCTCTATGATTCTTTATGAAGCGTCCGAGCTTTCACCCCTCAATTGACACCTTACGAGGCACACTTGTTCTTCTGCCCGTTTTCTCATCGAAGCTCTAATCTTACATTGCCACCATGCAAACACGCTTTGATAGAACATGTTCAACTCTACTGAATTCCTTCCTCTCTTCTCTTCTTGTCTAAAATGTTCCACACGAATCTGCTGACTCAAAAATATCATCTTGTCGATGATTCTCACAAAGCCGGTACAAAGTCGCGATATGAACCCTCTCTAATGGAATGGGGAAAATGCCATGGAACTTGGGATCTTCTTCTCCTCTATTAGAGCATTTGCTTGGTTAAGGGACAAGGTTGAAACAGTCTTCCCATTATTTGACTTCCTTGCATGATTGCGATGATGGATACAACTTTTGCATGTTCCTTGTCCTCCTCCACTTATGTTGTACATTGCTTTCTCCGGTTTTAAATCGGGCGCCAAGTGAAAAATTACTTTGTAAGATCCATAGTGATCTACTTGCAATTTTCCCCTCCCTCGAATCTAGATATTAGACTCGGGATGTCAGTTTGATTGAACACCCATTTCAATACTTCGTGGGTTTCTTTCTGAACTTTAAAGAGACCTAACCCTTCAGATTGACATGAGAACCATTTTTCGGCACTTCTTCTCCTCGTCCGTCACCTCTACATCTTTTTTATTATTCTTGTTGCTCTTTGATTTAGCATGTGCAATTGCATTCTCAATTGCTCTATTCATGATGACAACGGATACCCTCTCATACTTCTCAAACTTGGTCAGTTCCATTTCATCCAATTTTATGCAAACTTCAATCTCACCATTAGTTTACGCGCTGTTAAGTCATAATATTTGACAAGGAATTGTAAGAGAGTAACCGGGTCAACCCAAAGATTATTATGCTCATTCATTCCAACTATATCACAACAATCCTTGCCATTCTTATCTTTTATGGCTATGGCAGGACCAACACATTCAACGTGGTGCATCTCTCCTAATATGGCATACACCATCTTTGTCCTAGTAACCCTTGTATTCTCGACAATTTGTGGACGTGGAGCGAATACTTTTTTTGTGCCCATTCTTTTCAACGCTTAGGTGGAATGGCTTGAATAGAGAATCGGTAACCAAGCCTACTGATGCCTACATCATCACAAACGATCGTACATCCGTAAGCTTCTAACTTCTTGTAGATCTCTCCTAGTACCATTTCCAATACCATCTTCTTGAGAGGAGAGTTGTAGGGCTGACAAATCATGTCCACTATCTCCCTGTTCGTCGCTAGGTTCTTCACTACGTAACCAAGATTGCTTCTAGTTTCCCCAGATCTTAATTGGCCTTTGCTAGTGTTGTAAACGGACCTTGTGGCCGTGACCCTGCGTCTGAATGCACCTGATCCAAACTTCAGTTCCTCTATCGGTCGATAGTGCTTCTTCCTTTCTCGCAAGTCAAGGGGTGTTTGCTTCAAATTCTTTAACCTACATTGAAGCCCAAAGTTTGCTCTTTTCGAGCTCTTGGATCTTTTCTTGCAGCTGCCCTATCACCAATTTGGACTTGTCCACCATTATCTCAAAGAAGTTTCCCTCCCCAAGCCATCATTCCTTTCCTTCATCACGATTGGAGTAATGAAGCGAGAGAAAAAGAGCTGCTGGTTTAAGTTATAATTCTCTTGTGACAATGGAGGCGGCTCATCTCAAGGAACGTATTCGATTCGAATGCCTTCATCCTCTCTCAATCTCTCACAATATCCCAAGAGGCCAGAGTTACCGTCACCACAAAATCGGACTAAACTTGAAACGTCCCGAAATGACGGTTTCTTGCCACTCAACGGATCCAATGGATATAAACCGCCATCCGCCCAGATGTCGACACTTTTTGAGCCTCCAAGACGCAACATGTCGAGGTCCAAGTTCTTATTTTTTAGACCTCCTTTTTTGCGATTGAAGACTGGAACATATTCGTGAGCCGTTTGGATCCTTATCCACACATCATTTGGAGCTTCCATATACAGTGGATCGCGACGGCGCCGAATGAAGGTGTACAATTTGTATGCCCCCAAAGACACAATTAAACCGTTTGAGCCGAACGTCCGTTACTAACCTCTCGTTTTGAAATTTGCAACGTGCATATGGAAATCGAAAAGTCCATTCTCCTACAATCCATGCTTTTATACAAAAGCAAATTCAAAATTCGAATTGTAGGGGGGCGGGAAGCCTGTATTGGGATGAAGTAAAGATCCCGGTTACGAACTTTTAAGGCGCAATCGCAGCGCCTCGAAACGAAAGTCTAATACAAAGCTTCAACCTACACATTCAAATTTTGAAATGTAGAAGGCGGGAAGCTTGTATGGCCATGGACTCTAAATGAAAATAGGGCAAGACAAGAATCGGTGATGCGCATGCTTGGTATCTGACAAACCAAGAGACACCATCATGAGTTGCCGGTATAACAAGGTTGCAAATTAAACGGGAGTGTTGCAGCACTCCCGTTTCAAAGATTCCCTTTAAAAAAACAGCATGCTCTTAAAATTGGCCTTTTTTGGATAAACTTGAGAATTTCAAAAGGTTCAATTTTTTTCCCCCCCTCATTTTGGCTCCTTGTTAAGTGACAAGTTTGTTTTGTGCAAAGAAACACTCTTGAAAATGGCAAAATGTATACATGAATACATAATCTCTGAAAGTGAGATATCAAGAACATCAAAATAAAGAAGAAAAAATAATAATTACTTCTTTAAATTTTTTCAGTACATCAATTTGGCACCCTCTAAATTTGGTGCGTATTGAACAACACGCTTGCCAGATGTTGCAACTGGATATCTGTCCTAAGTTTTCACATTTAGTTATTCCATTAAACATGTTTGACGTTCTATTGGCTGAATAAAGAACAAAAAAATAATCAAGCAAATAAATGAACACTAGGACACATAAAACAAAAAATATAATAACAAAAGTGTATTCTGGAATACACTTTTGCTTTTCTAGAAAACAAACGTGTATTCCAGAATACACTTTGGATTTTCTGAAAAAAAAAAATGTATTCGGAATACACTTTTGTTTTACGAGAAAGTTTAATGTGTGATACGAATACGCCTTTTGCTTTCTAAGAAATCAAACGCGTATTCCAAAACAACATGTTAGTGTGTGTTAAGGTTTAGAACGAGCTTACTTGTGCAATTCCATGGATATTTCTTATCCTATTCTAGAATACAAATCAAAAGCCATATTTTTGAATCATCTCACCCCCATACCAAGTAAAATTGTCATCCATTCTGAAATCTTTGAAGAATGGATGGAGATTTAATGTGAACTGAAGAATGGATTGAAGAATGGATGATGACTTGTTGTGGACCTGAAGATATTCAAAAGTCATTGTCATTGTTGATGTTATTTCCTTCTCTTTGTGCAAAAAGGACATGGATGTAGAACTATATGCCAATGGTGATATATATTATGAAGATGGTATGTGCAACATTCATTAAAGACATGTGGTAGATCTGTACCTTGTATTAAGATGTAAACTGTAAAAAGACGGAAAGAAGAAAATATGTTTTGATTTTGAAATCAGAACATACTGATATTTTGTCAAAGTTGTGTTCCCTCGGGGTTGTACATTGAGTTTTAAGTTTTGCAAACTCATTTGCCCGCGAATTGTTGCCAAAGCACCTTAAGCAGACACAACTTAATGGGTTCGCATCATTCTGCACCAAAACTTTGTTTTAAAGGCGTCACATAAACATTTCTCGCAAGATATTCATCTTCTTCAGAGCACTTGCTTGATTGTGGCTCTGTAGCAGAATTGGCCATAACAAATTGTTTCTTAGTCTCACCGTAGTAGTTCATGCTAATGCCCCAAAATAGCCACATGAAAACAATGAAGCATGTAATCAAGAAAAAATTCAAAAACAATGATGCCTGTAATGATACCACATAAAAACAATGATGTTTGTGATCTTGATGCTCTGATTGGAGACCAGAGCAGCATAAAAACTCAAGTTTATGATATCCACAACTCTGTCTAGCAGTAGCCTCACATGTCATGTACCAAATAACATTGAAAACAATATGCAGTAACCTCAGAAACCAACAGAACCTGCATGCTGGACCAGCAAATGCAAATCAAGGAAATTTTAGAATAAAACAAGCACATTTGATGTGTTTTGCAGTAAAAAAACGGCTTTTTATGAAATAAACAATGCCATCTTTTTAACTGAAAATGTTCCACGTTTATCATATGCTGCTAATATTAGGACTTAATTCTTGCAAAAGGAACGGGCTAGAGCAGTAAAAAAGGGCTCGCCATTGGCAGTTTCTCCTCTGTTAGCTACTTCATATTCAAGCATTCTTTGCAACACATAATTTTCAAGTCTTGTACATAAAGCTCCTGCTTAGCTTCCATCCCTTGTGTCAAAATCGACATTGAGACATTGTGTAGACTGTATAGAATGCTGCCAATGTAGTATGACAGTAAAAATTGCTCATTATTAAGAAAACTTTGTACACTTCCAATATTCATTTTTACTTGGGCTTTAGCTTTCATCCTTCGTGTCAAAATCGGCAGTGAAGTATTGTAATGTTTCACACCTGTTTGATGAACAAAATGGTGCTGCTGTACTACAAAGTTAGAACTCAAATTAAACATTAGTCTTGGCTTTAAACAAACAATTTTACCCTCCTTATCCAGTTGTTGAATGGACCAACGTTGAATTTGTCTGTTTGTAGTGTGTGAATCACGGCATCATCTGTTTGGCGTGGTAGCGGTGGTAGCCAGATTCGAATAACCCAAGGCGCTGATGATACTCAAAATATTCCTCAAAGCCTGCTGCAGTTACCTGTTGTGATTATGCACTGTATATTTAACTTGCGGCTATGTTTGTGGTACAGCCGAGCTTCCCACCGAGTCAGAATTCCTTTTGTAAACAGCTGATGGAAAGTACAGGAACTATTTTTTTGGAAATTGTGATAAAGGTAAGCATAGGTCATTCTTCTATGTATTCCTTGTGTCGGAATAAGTTAATGGAAATTGTAGTGATGAGCATAAGCCACAATAATCATCCCAACGTACCAGGGGATCTTGTGCCACCAAAGAATCTTGTGTTGCTCCACGGCCCGGCAAGCCCGCCGCCCGCGACCCACGGCCGGCATAGCCAGTAAACATGCCCTAAATCCAAGATATTGAACCTAATGCAAGCGACCAGTGCAACATACCAGAGCCGCCATCAGCAGCCAGAGTTTGAAAACCCCAATCTGGAGCCGAAATAGATCACCCACTAGCATCATCGCCTCTTTTGTGTAAACCAAATCCTATTCTGGAATACAAAGTGTATTCCAGAATATATTTCCCTCTTCTCCCGGAGCCGTTATCCAGTATCCCTATCCAGTATCCCTCTATTTTATTTTCTTCTTTTAGACTTCTAAAATGTTCAAAAGATCCTGAACGCCAAGATACAATTGCCCAGAGCCAGATTTAGTTGCCCACAGAATACAAAAGTGTATTCTGGAATACACTTTTGTATTTCGGAATACACTTTTGTATTCTGGAATACAATCTTGTATTCCGGGATAGAGCACAATTTGTATTCCTAGTATCTTAATATCTCAAAAGTTGTGCAACTACAAATTGTTGCTTGTTATTGTTTCAATTGCAACAATGCAAATCCGGAAAATTCGAAAAATTGCAAGATCACTGTTGAGTCTCAAAAACTTGTACAGCAAATATGTATTCCGGAATACACTTCGAATTTCGAGCAAGACCAAAAGTGTATTCTGGAATACACTTTGACTTTCAAAAAAAGCAAAAGTGTATTCCGGAATACACTTCTGTTATTCTCGAATAGTAAAAGTGTATTCCGGAATACAATTTTGGTACTTTAAAATATTATTATATCATTAAAAAATGTCTCATTGTAACCTAAAAGTACGTTTTCTGGAAAACGATCCAAGCTAACAAAATGTTGTGTAGGACGTACTCTTAAATTAGGGGTTTTCTCTAATAACACACTTCAGGTAGATTCTAACTGTTAGGAAAAGTGTCACTTTGACATAGTCAATTTTATCTTTGCACAAAAAAATGAGTGATTTTGGGGGGGTGAAAATTCATTTTTATGCCAAAAATAAAAATTTTATCCCGTTTTACCCCCTTTTTTGTAAAAAAAAAGGGGAATCTTTGAGGAATATTCCTTTTGCTCTCGTTTCGATGATTTGCTCCCGTTTAATACGCAATCTTGTTGTATGCTATAATGCAAGTGGCTTTTTAGAAGCGCCACGTGTTGCGTCAATCTGTCTGACAACCAACAGAATTAAATACATATGGCGCCATAAATGTGCGATCCCCCTTATTCCGGGAGAATATTCCAAGCAAATCTGACGGGAAAAAAGGAGCGGAAATATGACGTGGAATGGCTGATAGGAGGCCATTTTAGTTCATAAAACATAATATAACTTGGAATGATAGATATTTTATATGCAAATGGGAGATTATTGATGAGGGACTTGTGTTTAATTTTAATTTGACAACAAATAAGAAAGTGGATCACACGATGCGAATTTAGTGTGTTCCATTTTTGTTGCATATGTACTATTCGCTTGGTGTGATCCTTCTTGAAAAATAATATGCTCTTTGAAAAGGGATAATGACTTATTTACTTAAGAGTGGTAACACATATACAGTAAAAAAACAAGTTAGGTATTCAAATGGAATTAGAAGCAAAAACTTTTTACATTCAAAATTTTTATGGTCGTATGGCTTTACATCGAGAACATCATTTTGTAAATTTAAATGCCCCGGAGGCTTCAACTATTCACAACAAAAAAGCCCGGAGGCTTGCAAATCATATGGTAAGAAAGTCGGAGGCAAGCTGGAGGCTAAGAACAAGGAAAAAAAATAAGAGGTGCTCTGCCCTAACAAATTTCATTCATCTGCTTCACCATCCGCAAAAAAATAAGAAATAAACCGTTAGTTGAATGCTTAAGAAAAGAAAGAAAACATGCATGTACCATGAACTAACGCCATGAGCTCCTCGAAGTCGGCCGATTCGTCTTCAACTTCTTCATCTTCTTCATCATCTTCTTCTTCTTCTCCTTCGGTGAGACCACTCATTTTCTCGAAGAATCTCCTATCCGACCTTCAAGAACACGTGATGAACTCCTGCCCGAAATTTCCTCGATTCCTCATTCTCTCGATTCCTCTTCAAAGGAATCGAGGGCATTCGTGAGCAAGAACCGTGGGCGTGGGAGGGAATCTGCGGAGGAACACCTCTTCCGGCCGTAATGCATAGGCTCTTGGAGGACACCTCCCAGCTCTTCCCAGAATGATCTCTTCATGGCGATGGACTAGAGAAATTGGGCGGAGGATCTAGCGAAGATTGGGCGGAGATTGGGGGGAGAATGGGCGCCAATCTAGGCTGGAATAGATATAGGCTGGATTAGACGTGAAAATCGTAGGAATGATTCGTATTCCAGTCCTATCAACCATCATTACATGCCATTATGTGCATATCTCGAAATTTGAGCCATATCCAATATCTTCCTTTTTTAACCTTATACCTAAATATCTAATATCTTCATTTTTTTAACCTTATTCCTAAATATCCAATATCTTCCTTTTTTTTTAACCTTATTCCTAAACCTATATGATTTGAGTTTAACCCGAAAATGAACACCCGATATAATTCGAATTTAACATACTATTTAATACCAAGATGCTACGTCACACTATGTCGATAATTGGGATTTAAAAAAAAAACACTCCAAACCCTCCTCGAGAAAACCACGTAAGTGCCGACCTCACTTGTGTTTAAGTTTAATTTGACAACAAGCAACTTCCATATTGTGTAGATCGCACGGCGCAAAATGAAGGTGTGGTATTTTTATGCCCCAACACAATTAAACCTTCGTGAGCCGAACGTCCGTACTAACCGTTTTTGAAATTTGCAACGTGCATATGGAAATTGAAAAGTCCATTCTCCTACAATCCATGCTTTTATACATTAAGCAAATTCAAATTTCGAATTGTAGGGGCGGAAGCCCCAGATTAGGATGAAGTGAAGATCGGTTAAAGAAGCCGCTAGCGTTCTCGAAATGAAAGTCCGATCCGATACAAAGCTTCAACCTACACATTCAAATTTTGAAATGTAGAAGGCGGTGGACGCGACGCTTGGTATCCGACAAACCAAGAGACACCGTCATGAGTTACCGGTATGCTATAATGCAAGTGGCATTTTTAGAAGCCACGTGTTGCATCGGTCCGTCGACAACTAACGTAATTAAATACATATGGCGCCATGAATGTGCAATCCCCCTTATTCCGGAAGAATATTCCAAGCAAATCTGTAATTATGAGAGTTTGGTATCCTAGGTGGCATGGGAAAAAGGGAGCGAAAATATGACGTGGAATGGCTGATAGGAGGCCATTTTCAGACCCCAAATCCCCCCTAATGCGTGCAGAAATTTCTGTGCTGAAGGATGAAAAAGCATCCTATGAGGCATCAATGGCGAAGTGGCATGCAAAGGCTAAGCATATTTCAGCCATGCAGCAAGATAGTGAAAGTACCAAAACTCGGATGGAGTTGGGTATGGGTGTCTATTCTTTGCCTTTGCTAACTAGTGATGTATGTCAGGCATGTGGCCTTTGTTTTCCTCAAGAATATGACCTGTTTGTTAAAATAAACCAATGTGGACATAAATACCATGTCTTTTGCTTTTCAAATGTGCTGAAAACTATGCACTGTGTGGTTCCCTGTTGTGGAGAGGAAGTCCCAAGCAATATTTTGCGAGAACCGGGATTCAAAGAATTGATGTTGTGATTGAAGAGGACTCTAACTATGAAGATGAAGAAGAAAACCGAAAATGCAAACTGCGGTGATGAAGATAAGAAGCGAAGGATGAAGTTGATAGCGAAGACCACTTTGTACAATAAACCCCGCAAGTGCTTTGATTTTAAAGCGTAAAAGGACGCAAAAGTTAAGAAAAGGAGGACAAGGGCCAAGACAAAGAAAGACTCGAAACCTCAAGCAAGTAAGTATTCTTGTTCAATGTATCTTGTAATGTTTTTGTTTTGTGCTAACTTCAATTCTATTTGAGCAGTTATAGATATTGACAAGCTGAGTCCTGTTAAATTTGCTCACATATCTCCAATAAAAGGTACACATTTAGTTTTAGTATTATAACTTCTCTTTAAGTTACATTAATTTTAAATTAATCTTGCAGACAAGAAGACCCCTGGCAGCACTGGACAACCTGCAGACAAGAAGACCCTTGCAAGAAACAAGCCTGGAGCACTGAAAAAAAATGGTAAGTCTAAGCGAAAATTTGAATAGTAGTCCATGTTCAATTTAGTTGTAGTTAATATTGAATTCTTGTTGCAGGAAATGTGTCTAACATTGCTGTGAAAGCTTCTGCTGAAGATGCAAGTTTGGAGCCTATAGAAGATCAAGATGCTGGAGATGTAAAGAACAATGATGCTGAAGAGGAGCTTGCTGAACAGACAATGGCTAAAAGCCAAATTGGTGAAGTTCTAGCAGATTTATCACAGGATAAAGGAGCAGACTCTGAAGAAGAAATCCTTCCAGGTGGTACACTCGAGGAAAATTATCTTGCTTTTAAAAAGGCAAGACTTTCTGGAATTTAGCAGTCTTTCAGCATCTACCAGGCATCTTATCAGCATCTACCAGGAGGATATTATGAGTATGTTTTCTTTTTAAAGTATTATGAGGATCTTATATACATGCAACACAATTTTGTTCCATAGTGTTGACATGTTTTTTGTATATTTATGTAATAGCAAGGTTTACACTAATATAAGGTTTACATTCACATAAGGTTTTTTGTATACATTAATATAAGGTTTATGTAAAAGGTTTACATTAATATAAGGTTTATGTAAAAGGTTTATAAGGTTTATGTAAAAGGTTTATGTATAAGGTTTATGTATTACATAATAGCAAGGTTTACATATGAATAGCAATATGATTGTTTATGATTGATAGCAATGTTTACATATGAATATAAGGTTTACATTCCAAGTATGAATATAAGGTTTACATTCCAAGTATGAATATAAGGTGTACATGAATATAAGGTTTACATTCCAAGTATGAATATAAGGTTTACATTCCAAGTAATGATTGTTTATGATTGATAGCAATATGTTTACATATGATAGCAATATGATTGTTTACATATGATTGTTTATGGTTACATATTTGTTTATGATTGTTTATGATTGACAACCAATATGATTGTTTATATATGTTTATGGTTACATATAAATTATGACAACTTCAATATGATCCTACAAATTTACAATATGATTTACAATTTACAATATGGTTCACAATTTACAAATTGGTTTAGGGTTTACAGTTTGAATCACAAAGCATCTTTGCCTTTTGCTGCTTTTGCTTCTGATTTCTTCTTTCCTTTCAGCTCATTTCCTTTAAACTCTAAAACTTCTTCAGCATAAATGGATGTGCTTTGATGCAAGCTATCCATAATTTGATCTTCCACAATGTCAGGGAGCTGAAACAGGTTGTTCCTCAATCTGGTCATATCAAAATTAATGTACCAAAACCAAATGGTCAGATACACCGTGACTCGCTCATGTTCTAGCAATTCATACAAGTTACCATTAATTAACTTGTAATATTTTCCAGTAACAACTACTTCATTCCTACCAAACTTTTGCCCCCAAGGATCCTTGTATGCTTTCTCTATAACATGCTTTGTTCTAGTGCATTTTAAAATATAAAAGTCTACTTTTCTTGTTGAATCTTGAAGCTGTAATTTTCAGCAAAATCAATCACTAAAACTATTGCATCCTTTGGAAATGTTTCCAAACACTCCTTGAATTGCCTGGCCTGCCATCTAGCCTCATAGTTGTGTGGAATGAATTCTTTCAGCACTGTTCTGGCATTCTGGAAAATATCAGCAGCACTTGTGGTCTTGTAAACCAGTTTAGTGACTGGTTTTTTTCCCAGCTTATAACCTCCTTTGCCATCAGGTTCTTCTACAGATTCATATATCTACAACAAATACAGAAATAAAAAAATAAAGCTACACCATAATGAAGCATAAAAAACAGCAACAATCTTAGTACCTTGTCATATGTCTTCCACTCCACTGCATAATTCATTTTTGAAATTCACTTCTTTTGGACATGTTGGCAGCTTGCTAGGTCCACAATTATTACACTTGAGAGTTAGGCAGTCATGTGCATACCATTCTTCACTTTCATCTCTTGGACAAACAAGAGACCTCCAAAGCTCACTTGTTGAAGCATAGGTGCTCTTCCTTGCTATGCATGTTGGTCCAGGACCACAAACTTCACACGTGCATTTACAATTTGGACCATGAATTTTTTCATCATGTCTTACTTTGTTCATTGCAAGTCGAATAAAATCTGCTCTCATATGATACACACAACAGCATGTCTCTCTGTCCTTTACTTTCCTGACATAAAGTGGTTTCAAGGCATGAAAAACTGAGAAAGAAACCTCAAATTTAGGATACTCCCTTCTGAAACGCTGGTAAAATGAAACCTGCAAAAACAGCATTAAGAATTACAAAGAATTACAAAGAATTACGTTAAATTAGCAATTGTAATAACTTCCAGCATGTGCATGCAAACTAACCTGAGTATCCTCCAGGAAGTGTAATGGATGCATGATCTTGAATCCTTTAGCCACTCTAATCCTTATAACATGTTTCTTGCATGGAGACACTCGTGTGTTATCTCTCCAAAAGTCAACTATTAGTTTCCTCTCATCATAAGAGAGTCTGTATTCTTCTTGAACATGGACCATGGTCCACTACTATGCTCTGCAGCCAATCTTCTATTTACCGAACCTAACACAATCTTCCTATTCGATTCATTTGCTTGGCAAAAGCGTACTTGTTAGTTTCACCATTGATCAAAAAGTCATTGCAAAGACTTCTTGCTCTCCACACATCCAGTATTTTTTGAATACTTATGAGCTGCAAAAAGACTCCCCTCAAATTGTTAATGATTGTTTTCATTGTGTTTAATTCTTTTGATGTTTGAGAGATCTAGTTCAGTATCCACTTTCTAGCACCCCTAGAATTTCCACTCTTTCTTCGATGTAGCATTCTCACACAATTCGCTCACCCTTGCCTAATTCTTTTTTGACAACTTTTTTTCTTCCAACCGCTGAATGAACCTTTCTTACCAACAAGAGCATCATTTGCAACCGCACCTAAGTTGCCGGTTCGCAAAGATCCACTTCTTTTTTTTTTCGCCTTTGAATCCTCCCGATTTCGGCCGTCTTTTTTTGAAAGCGCTTCATAATTCTCTTGGTTTGCAAGCACTGCATGGTTCATAGCACCTACATTGATGAAACAATTCTAACTACAGTGAGAACGAAAGTTATCAATGCAAATACCTCTATTATAGCAAGTACCCAGATATGACAAATGATCCAACCTCTACAAAGATTGCCAACATCCATAACTTCAAAGATCCTCAAATGATATTCCACCATATTCTCCTATAATTTTAGCATGTCAGTTTAGTTTTTATAAACCAAGTAACAAATTTAAATTGCATACTCGACATGTTGAAATCATGTTCAAAGTCCATAAATTCAGCACCATTGAATGAATTTTGTTCCACCGAAAGCAAGACATTACATCATCAAAGAATTTAGAACAAACAAATTCAAAGAATTTAATAGCGTAAGCATTTAACAAGGACTACCTTGTCTTTCATCTTCATGATGGAATTCTTGATCCGAATTTTCGACTTCATATGTAGTTTCTTCATTCCTTGTGAAATCCAATCGCTTCGTATGAAATGTGAGTACCAAATTCGATTTGTGTAGGTGATTCTTCGAGGTAATTTTCTCAAATTGTGAACAACACCCCGTAAATCGCTTGGAATTGTTGATCTAACTCTTGCATGCCCCTGCAAAGATCCCCGACATCAAATTAAGCACAATGCTTGGACACGTATAAGGAATTCATCTCTCAACTCAAGAACCATAGCATGCTTCAAGAAACGCCGAAACAACATAATTCAAGGTGCAAAGATTTGAATTGGGCGGGAAATTCCAATTCGAATTGAGATTGCAAAAATTTCGGATTGATGACTTGGCCAAAAATAGCGTGAATGATGGATCTTGACTCTCGCCAAGGTCTGGCTATGGCGGGGTGAAGTGCTTTGACGAAAACGCGAAGGGTCGACGAAAAAATTTTTATGACGGTATCGCGACCTTACGGCACCAAAGACCAATGTCGCGACATGATTTTTTGAGTAGGTCAAAAAAAAAAGCACCCTACGTCATGTAACTTGGGTACGCAGAAATGTGTTTTTTTTTTTTTAAGGACGTGAGACTCTTTCTATTAACAAAAACAAAGGCGCAATACACAATGCACAGACATGAATAAAACCCTAGTGGATAGGCCGACCCAACTAGGCAAAAACACCCGTCTACACAGAAGAACACTGTAAATACGTCTGCCAAATTATCTCTTTTTTATCATCAGCTAGAGATGAGCAACGATAAGCTTTGGTGATCTTCTGCTGAGCACAATGGAGACGCTGTTGATCAAAGATGTGTGCACCTTGAAAAATACACAAACGTCGCCCTTGCCAGGTAGACCACAAAATCCAACTAGAAGCAAGATGAAATGCCCGCTTACACAAGTTAGGCCAAACAGGGGGATAAAGTGCAAGTAGGATCTCCTGGCTAGTGAGAGACACACTGAAAAGAGTGAACAACCACGTCCAAGAAAGCCGTAGATGATCGCACAAGAAGAAGCAGTGTTCAATAGTTTCAACACGTTGGCCACAGAGAGGGCAACGATCTGAGACTCTAGGATTCATCTTGTGAACCAAGACATTCACTCGAATACATCTATAGAGAATTTGCCATCGCAGCGCCACATCCAAACACTTTTCCACTGTGGTTGAGGAACCTGAAGATGTCGTGCTGGGATGGGGGAAGAGGCTCACAATCTAAAAGCAGCCTGTACGTGGAAGAAACAATCTTTTTTGGCTTAAGACGTGCATCACAAATCCAAATAGGCACATCGTTAAAACCCCAGCTAGCCGCCAACGCCGTTGGGTCTTTGGATGTACAAGTGCATAAAAAGGCTGCTGATCATGCATACCTTGCAGGGGAAGCCACCAGCATGACATTGACAATGAAGCACAAGCTTGGGGATTAACATGGAATAAAGATCTAACCGCATCCTAGGAAGCAAGCAAACCTTTAAGGAATGGGGAAGCATTTGGATATGGATGCAGAGGATACAACAAGGCCCATGGGAGACTAGGCTTGATAGTTGTCTTGTGAAAAGGGAGACACTACATAAGTGATTGCCACACCAACCTTAAGCCAGAGGAGTCATCTTTACCAGGGAGGAGCCTCCAAATGAACTTTGAAATCATGACGTGGCTTTGCAGACGGAAGTCCAACATTCCAAGGCCACCAGCCGCCTCTACCAGGCAAAGATAACGTAGCCACCTTCCACCAGAACAGATGTTTCTCAAGACCTTTAATGATCTCATCCCAAGCATACCGCCATCGTCATCGTCATCGTCATCGTCATCGTCATCGTCATCGTCATCGTCATCGTCATCGTCATCATCATCCTCCTCAAGTTCAAACTACATCATAGTGGGCGTCAGTGTTGGGGGTCTTCTAGTCCTAGTTGCACTTGTTGGTACTATCTTCTTTGTCATCAGAAGAAGAAGAAGAAGGGCTAATCCACCAACTCCAGAGCCAGCCATCAGAAGAAGAAGGGCTAATCCATCAATTCCAGAGCCAAGCAATTCCACACTATCGAGTGGAAGTACTCGAAAATTTACTTGGGTACGTTTTTTTTTTTTTTTTTTTGGAAGGCAAGGTTTGCATAAGATTTGATATAATGCTTATGTAAAAAATTATGATGCATGAGTTTTTTTATGAATGGCCACATTGATCTATTGTCTAAAGGCAATGTGACAGAAATGCAAAATGCTTCACCTAGCATAAGATATACTTGATCGAAGAAACACTTGTGTTCTATGCACTTGACATGTGCTTAAAATTTTTAAAATCTCTAAGTTCAAATGTTCCATGGGAATCAAGTGGTCAATGGTCTTGGGCTCTAGGCAAAGAGATGCTCTAGGCTCAGTGGTGAATATATGACCTTGAGCTATAACTATACATAATTTGCATGGTAAACATAATTTGCCATAGAAAAACTTTGGGTACCATATTGACCTTTAAAAATAAAAGCTATAATGTGCTAAAATATGCATCAACCATCATTCATTTAAATTGGATTTATGTCAGGATTTTGGACCATTTTGGCACTGCAACTTTTTCCCGGGTTAGTAAATTTGCATCGAGAATGTGACTTTTTTTTATAACAGCACAACATGATTGCATTATAAATTAAAAATACTTACATATACATGTCGAGTTACATATTGCCAATTACTTCTCAGAAGTGACCCCTAGAGATATCATAGCTTTCTTCCTCACTTCCACAGGTATTGTAACCCTAGCAGTCTTGCCTGGGATGGCCTTTGGGGTCCATGAAAACAAAATAGTATCTAACTCAACCCAATCATCCCCTTCAATAGGGTTTCTCTTCCATCTCTTTGTCCAACAGTCTCTATACCTTTCTTCCTCTCACATCGCATTTAACCGGGTGCACCGACACCACCACTCCACACCTAACTTTGTTCACATTGGGTCACCTACTTCTTTGCAAACCTCTAAGATGGTGTAACCCATCCACACAGTGGTATATCTCTTTTGCGCCCGGTACTATAAGTGCAAATTGATGGCAAAGCAAGTCATCTTTTTGGGATCATAATCCTCCAGCCCCAGATATTTAGGCCTTCCTTTCCTAGGACTAACATAGTGTTTTTCAGCAACCGGAGGAGCCATGGACTTGAATACTACTAACCACATCATCGCCTTCCTCGTGTTATCAACTCTCCCACCTAGTCTTAGGTAGCCATCCATCTTTGAGTTCATCGTAGGATGTGTCTACTTGTCCCAATAATCCATGTACCGTGTCCAATAATCTATCAATGCAAGGTTGGTATCATCTGGTTATTTTTCCAATACTTGACGTATTCAAAATGCCGCCCAATGTGCTTTGCAATGAATCCACCTCCGAAAAAGGCTTAAGAGCTTTTGGTTGACCCCTTGGAATCTTAGGGTTTACCATTTTCATCTTCGTACCATATAGGTACTCCCTCATCCGCCTCCATTTATCATCCGAAGGTCTCATCTTCCATTGCATGATTGGCTTATTTCCCATGACCCGTAAAGTGTACCGAAGAGGTCTAGATTGACCTTCCATATCAAGAGCATAACCTTCGATAAAAATTCTTCCAATCGGCACCTCTTGTATGATCAACCCTATAGGAGAAGGTGAAATGCATTCACTAAGAACTTCCATTAGTCTAGGAAGATTGGTCACAGCTTTGAGATTTCAATCACAAGACTATACTTCCCAAACAATGCATCCACATCCTCATGAGTATGTCCAGGCATTAAGAACCCTAAATTCACTCTTTCAAAGACACCCACGGCTGTTAAATAAGATAGGAATGAGAACATATACCTGTTTTATTCTCGGCCAAAGACAATTGTCAAGTTGGAGGAGGAACCTTGGTGGTAGATCTCGAGGTTGGGGACGGAACTTGAGGCTCCAACATGTTCAAGCACCCCGACTTCCTAAACCTTGCCTTAGTAAACTTCTCTAAATTATTAGGCTTTCTATCCAACAATGCACTCAAGAGTGGTTGGCTACCACCTCCGTGGTTGTGGAGGTCACCGAATAACCACTCTCATAGTTCCTCAAGCACCTCATCACACTTCCAATATGAAAATCGTGACCATCACTCCACAATTGCAAACTAAAATGGCCATAATAAATTGGCACCGAGCCATGCACTATTGCACCTGTCAGATAGACTTGCAAAGGATAAGCTCTATTGATTTGCTTGGGTATGTAACTATACTGTGGCAAACAAGTCTTCGATTGATCCATCTTGTCATGGATAATACAAACATAGTTATTGGGTTCCAAACATGATAATGTTCTCCACATCCAATAAGTGGATCTACATGATAGTTGGTCCGTCATGTGATCTTTCATTTGCTCCCCTTTATCTTAGCCCTTTGGCTTGGTTGCTTGGTCTTATCAAGAATCTCTTTCAACTTAGCACACAAGTTGCACTTTGCAAAGTTGTTCAAGTGTCTATAGTGACATGCTTGAAGTGCTTGCTCCATAGTCACCAAGTCGGGTTGAGATATTGCGTGTACCAGAAGTTCTCGGCAAAGCATTCACTTCCTCCAATATGCTCTTCCGGGTACAATGGGATGGCAACCTCTTCTCGACAACTATTTTTCCCTCGTGATCTTTCCTACTTTTATGTGGCATATTCTCAGCATTGAATTCAACATATTTTTCAAAAACCTCCCTAGCAGCCAGATCCTAGAAGTTGGCCTCAACATGCCATTATTTCCATGTAATGCAATTTTACTCCCTTTGCATGACTTGCTTGCTAATTTTGCCAAGATCTAAATTGGAATGCCATGAATATGTATCCATGCAACTTTACATATCCATGTCCCTAGCAAAGGGTATTTTTTTTTTTGGAAATTTTTCATCTTGAAGTGCAAGCTCATGAATGGAGTACATGTAAGTCCTCCTCTCATCACAAGTATACTCTTGAAGGTGGCTCTTGCTTCCACCAATTCATCAATTTCAAACTTCAACACAATTAGCCCAACAACATTCCATTCCCCTTACCTTAGTCGAGCTTCACGGAACAATCACTACTTGACTTGGACCTCTTGCTAGATAATGTTTCACCACCGAAAGTGTGCCCTCTTCTCTCCAAAATGTGGTCCCGCAGCTATTGGAGGTGCATTAAGAAAAATCGCTGTCATCCACAACCTCCGCTCGTAAAAGGAATTCTCCTATAAACTCAATGCAAAGCTATAGGCCATGGCATGATGCATGGAACCTCCAATTGTTTAATACAAGCAAAGGTAATCCGGTGATTTGATCCTTTTTCCTTCCATTTTTCCTCTAAACTTGTTATGGCCACACCCACTTTATCCTCTCCTAACCTTTCATCATTGACACCGATAGGATCAGCTAGTATGATAGTTCCTTCACCTACTAGCTCCTTATTGCATTGGTGCTTCAGTTTCACCTTCTTATTCTTCCAATCCAACCCATCAGAGAATAATTTGCTTAGTAGCCTCAAATTTCAACACCCTTTGGGTAGTCCACAAAGATTGACCTACAAGAACAATGTTTACAATGGGGTAACAATGTGATAAGAACATGTGGTAACAATGTTGAAACATGTTGGGGGGATAGGTATTATATTTTTACCCTTTTTAGGATCCACACGCTTCACCTATATAAAGTTAAATGTCTTAATATTAGTTCAAAAAAAGACAAAGTAATTTTGAGAACCCATTAAAAGGAACTTTAAGAAATACCAAAAAACCATTAAATGGACAAATATATGTTGTAAGTGCAGCCAAAAATAGATTGTAAGTATAGCTTAGGTGTAGGTAATTATTGCAAAATTAATGGTAACATAGGGTGTATGCTAGTAGTACTAATGAAGTAAGTATAGGTCGTAAATCTAGATAGGCCAAAGTTGTGTGTAAGTATAGCTGAGGTCTAGGTAATTATACAAAATTAATGAAAACATAGGTTTTAAGTATAGCTGACATGTGGGTAATTCTATAGAGAATTAATGATAACCTAGGGCGAATTAATTTAATAGAAGTAATGATAGCTAATTCAGATTATAGGTTAGGATATAAATCTTGTATGATGTGATGGAATCATAATTACAACCGCTATAAGAAACCTTGCATGCATGAAACCCTCCATTCTTTCAACCGCCAATCCTTTCTTCCTTCTAGCCAATCCGTTTCTTTTCTTCCTTCCTTACCATGGTGAGCCATGCCCCGCCTTCTCCCCGCCCATCCTCACGGACTCGCCCCGAGAGGCTTAAGAGGCGATAAAAAATTGATAAAGAAATCCATTCCCCCCCCGCAGATGCCGGGCATTGGCTGCTCTCCGCACCACAACCGGATAATTGCGAGGAGTTATTTCTTCGTGGCAAGCTTCACCGAAAAGATTATCTCGAGCACCAAAGACCAAGAAATTTCGAAGTCCCCCATACTCCCCTTGATTCAGATGAGGAGATGGAGAACGAGATTGAAAAAGAAGAAGAAATGGAGGAAGCAGATGAAGAATGGCGGGAAGAATTAGAAGAAGAAAAAAAGCAGCTGATTATGGACGCCCTCTCCTCCTCCGAAGACGCAGATGCTGCCGAAGACATCCTGATGAAGATGGCAGATGAAAGCTCAGAGGAAGAAGAGGAGGAGGAGGTAGAGGGCTGAATTTTTTTTTTTGTTTTTGTTATTTAGTTTTTGGTTATGAGGATTATGAATGGAGCTAGGCATCTCCTTAAACTGCCTAGAACTTCTGTAATTTTGTAACACAGAGCTGGGCAACTCTAATAAAAGGCCTTATGTAAACTTTTTCAATGGCAATACAAGGATTTACTGACTGTAATATGTTTCTTTAGTTTCTACTCTAACTTGAAAGCGTAATCCGTAATTTCTCGTGCAGTCGCTTTTGAATTCTGGCAACTCTAATAAAAGGCCTTATGTAAAAAATTTTAATGGCAATACAAGGATTTACTGACTGCAATATGTTTCTTTAGTGTCAACTCTAACTTGAAAGCATAACTGTAATTTCTTCAGAAGCTGTTTTGAATTCCGTCTCTTTCATTCTTAAATTTGAGAGAGCTGAAGTGAGATCACGCCAGGCGCGAAATATGTTTGTGTGCAAAATGTTTAAATTGTCAAGCAGTCCAATACACGCCTGGCGTGAATTGCATACAGTAAATAGCTTTATGCAGTTCACGCCAGGCGTGTATTGGACCTGTACAATGTAAACATTTTGCACAAACATATTTCGCGCCTGGCGTGATCTCACTTCATCTCTCTCAAAATTAAGAATTACAGTACAGCTTTTGAAGAAATTACAGTACTGCTTTAAAGTACAACACAGGATACACGCATGGCATTTAAATTCCAGTGAATGGTATAAGCTCATGGCGCGAAATCACTAATTTGTTTTTTCTCTCTAACTTACAGATTTATGAATTCTACTACCGGCGCCAGATTCAACCAACATACGTGATTCAACCAAGTTCCTCCCCGTACAAGATAGGCTACAAGCATAAGCTTATTCAATGAGTAGTGTCGTATATTCGAGGGGCTTGAAATGGAGAATGCTAAGCTGATAATTAGAGTTGCGCACTCGGCCATTTTGGGTAATATCCCAATAGCTGCACCATCTTCTTTGCCAAAGATTTGAGACTACCGAGGAACAACACACGATGAATGACACATAGATGAATAACACACGATGTAATTAAAACAATGTAAAGAATGCGTGTTCTTTAAATAATATCCCATCCATGTAAAGAATACAATGTTTTTAAATTCTCGAATGCTCGTCCGCAGCCTTATAGTTTTGCAATATTGAATGAATGGTCCGCATGCAAGCCGCTTTCAATTTCATACATATGACGTAATCAGCTTGTGCATTTTAGTATTAGCACTCAATCTTCCTCTATGTCTTTCAAGAAAATGAAACTCACCTTCTTTAAGCTTAATTATCGCCATGCAACAAAGGTTCCGGATGCTTTCACCCATCGTGGTTCCATCGATGCCTTCGGGTAATACTTCGCCGCTGAAATGGCAATCGGTTACTAGAATCTTCACATGATCATTTCCAAGAGGAACTCCATGGCAGATTGCTTCCTGATCGACCGATTCTATCTTGCAATTTCCCACCCTCCTCCTCTTCAAATTGCCGCCAAGATGTAGCATTCTTTCTCCAACGCCGCTCAATGTCGCAAGATCATGGGATTAATTTGGAGCTTGGGTTCTGAAGAGTAGATGAACTTTACATGAAGGCACTCGACATCGCCAGTGCGCTTTTTCCCGCTTCTTCCGAAGTTCTTTTCGAAGTTCTTCCCCGTTTTCCAAGTTCTTTTCGAAGTTCAATGACAAGAAAGGCTCAAGCGGCAAGATTAGGTGGTAGTTTCAAATTATCCGCTAATTGTACCGCTTTTCTAGCCGAAAGTGAAATCTAATTATGGATTTGACAATACGGGCGGTCGAGAGCCATTTATCGCCAGACGATCGCCCCCCGCCCATTAGGCCCAATCGTAAGATTGCTAACCGCCGATTAAAAGTCGATCCGCGAAATTTAAATATCCGCCTCCCTTCTATCTGGACCGCCGATTAAAAGTCGATCCGCTGAAATTTTAATAACCGCCGCTTCTATCGGACCGGCCGATGAAAAGTCGATCCAATGAAACCCGCCGATCGAAAAGCCGACCTAATCGCCTTTATGGAAATCTATATAAGTTTTGAATTCCATTTCTTGGTTTTGATTGTCGACTTTGTTCGGTGACGCCAAGAACTCCGCCGGGCGCCAGAACTCCGAGGCGCCAAGATCATCGCTAAGATGCCGCCAAAGGTCGCGGGTTGCTTCCAAACTCGTGCCGGGCCAGCAGAGAAGGTGCCAAGGTCAGATTGTCATCATTCCGGTGTTATTCATTCATTGTTTATTGCTCAGATGCATCAGATTTGCTCAGATCTTCTCGCCTATACTCCCCGCTTCATTATTTCAGAGTAGCGTTGACTTAAATTTCTATAGTCAGACACTTCTCGTGATATCATTTCTTTAGCTGCTCATTTCTCGCCGTGACTTGTATTTGCATCCGCATAATAAATGTCCTTCCCGGTGGTTAAATTGTCCCGCCGTGATTAACCGCTTCGCCTATAATTTGTAAAGTAGTATGACCGTTTAGTTGGCCTACTGATCGGTCGCCCGGCATGTCAGAATTGGCACTTTATGAGTGCATGTTTGTAATTGGGACCCATGGGTAAAAGCATGAAAGGGTGTAATGCACATTGTATTGAATTGATGTACAAATATGGATACTTTTCACGCACATTTTGGTTATTTTTTTTATTTGTATAAACATACACTTTTTTTGATTTTATGTACTTTGCATATACATTTAAGCTAAATTTCTGATATGTTTTGGCTATGCATGTACTTTTTGGGTACTTTGGGTGATTTGTGCCACATGTTTGGGATACATTTATAGACACCCTTTCATGCTTTTACCCGTGATGCCATTCTCGCGCTTTTAGCCCGCCGGAATTGATGACCACCAAATTGCTTAAGCCGTATATTGCATCCGCTTTGCGGGAAGAAGAGACAAAACCGATTGGTAGCTCCTACACCTCCTCCTAAGAAAGCAAGAGGTTTCTGAAGATACTCCAAATGGAGCCCAGCCGCAGTAAGAAGGGAAAGCCCAATGAGGACGCAAAGATCCTATGCATTGTCGATGGATGATAGCGATCCATTATCGAAAGGGCATACGCATCCTCCATGCCCCGAGGAGAAGATGGATGACAAGGGAGTGGTATGTTGATGTAGGCAAAACAAATGGTAAGGTGGATCTTGTGTTACACCCGTAAAAGAAAGAGACCGATCTTATGAAGAAACAAGGTATTCTTATCACTTGTGAGGAGCAGGATGACATATGTTGTCAACTCCTAGTGGAGGTTGTGAAGAACCACAAGAAAGATCTCGCCGATTTACACATGCCGTGGCAACCGCTTTCAAAGATGGTCTTATGAAGAAGGACGGAGTGCCGAGTCATGTTTCAAGTACGGATGGCCTCAAAGTACCGCCCTCACCCAGCCTATTAGTGAAGGGGTGTCCGCAGCGAGGAGAGCTTTATGAGGACCCTCCCAAGTTACTACCGAGGAGATGAAGCATCAAAATGATATCGTGGATGTAAATGAAGATTGCCGGACTTAGGAAAGGACATCCCCGCAAGCAATGCTTGATGGCATTTTGGCAGTAAAATGACTAAAAAGAAATTGCAGCCGAGGCAATGAGTAGGCTAGTCAAGTATGCGCAAAACTACCCACTTGGCCAATCTTTTACACATCCCATCCATGTTGACCGCCCGGTGAGATCACATAAGTCAAGTCTTGTTAGCGTGAGGTATGACCCCGAGCATGCAAGAGAAATATTGAGGGCGATGGTGAGGAATCCAGCCAAGTTCCTATGCCGCCAGACGCGGCTTCCTTTGGGATAAGAAAAAGGATGCTCCACCCAAAGGGACAACACTAGAAGAGCTAACAAAGGGAGAACCCTAATGTATGCTTCCTTATTATTGACTCTTACAAAGATTCTATTGAGGCACAACGATCCCTATCCAACCAAAGTTAAGCAAACCGACAAACAATGTATCCGCTACATTACAACCACATGAGGTGCCCGGCTTAAGCCCCCATACCCCCGCAGAGGACCCGCGTAGATTAGTGCAACATTGAACTTAAATGGGCAAGTCTTTCTTTATAGAAGGTTAGTATATTTGGTGGAATAGAGTCGATATATCAAGTAGCAATAACAGTAGTAGATTAGGTCCAAATAAGGTGTCAAGGCGCGCTAATTTGCGCTGGAATTATGATCGCCATGCCGCCAATTGCCACCGCTATGAATACCCAGGCGGCAAGGTACGCCCGCTGAATTGGCAAAGATGAATACACGCCAGCGCCGAATTGGCAAGGTAATCGAATACACGCGACAAAGCAGTATCACCGATAAAAATTTCCTGGCGCCGTGGCCGGTTTCATGCCGCCAATTGGCGGACGTAATACACGCCAGCCTGATTGGCAATTATAGATGAATTCACGCCACGCCAATTGGAAACGCCTCAGATTCGCGACCGGGCGTATTCGGGCCCGCTGAATTGGCAAAGATGAATACACGCCAGCGCGAATTGGCACGGCCGCCTTTGACGCTCCCCGCCATTATCATTTTGCTTGATCTAAAAAGCGGTATTGGCTAACATGCTTTCCTTTACACGCAGCCCTTTACGTGGAACAACTCCGGCCATTCCCCGCCAAAGAATGGATAGAATATGGAAGACCCCGCAAACAAAACAGGGAGGAACAAAGTCCGAGGAGTTTAAGGCATTGAAAAGACCTTGGCTCGTATCTATCATCCAAGATAGGAAGCCAAGGGCCAAAAAACAGAAAAAAAACGGGAGGAAGCAAAGAGACGCCCCGAAGCAGCTTCCGAGGTCCCACAGATGCTCACAAGATCGCCTCGCTAAGGACTAAGTCCGGGCGAAGGAACGAAGTTCGGGATGCTTATGCTCGTAAACAGCCTACCGATCAAATGGGACGAAAGTGCCTCCTCAAGATACTTCAATATTTGATCTCAAGACTACCGAGATGAGGAAAGTACAGGGCCTTCAAGATGATGAAATCATTTGGTTGTTAAATCAATGCATAAACAAAGAAGTTCTCAGACAAGAAGGGTTCTTCGCTTAAGGACAAAATGTCCTTCATTGATTGTTGCACTCATATAAAGAACATGCGAAGTTATGAAGGTAGCAATGGTGAAGAACTTCGAAGCTATCCGGTGATGTTACATTGTCCGGTCGGCCTGCTAGACAAGTATGGCGGTCTCACCGATGACATCAAGAAATACGCCTTTTTGGTCGGGCGGAATTTCTGCAAAACAGAAATCAAAGAACCAACAACACACCTCAAAGCTATCCGATAAGGTGATGGTCGAAATGAGAAGAAAGGTTGCCGCCCCGAAGATGTTGGTGGTGACTTACCTGCACTCCAATACCTGGTCTCTATCGGGTTATAAAGGTCTCCTACCCGATACAACAATAGGCCCTCGTAATATTTCTCTGCTTGTATTGGATAAAGCGGACCGCAAAAGGAGAGAAGGGGATGACTCAACAGAGTATAGCAGCTTTTTAGTAGCCGCATAGGCTTAACAACTCGTAAGCTCTTTACTATTGTCATCATATGCCCCCGTGAGAGCCTCATATGCATGCTTTGGTGGCTTCATATGACTTGGAATGCCTAAACGTTAGGGAAGGTTCTCTTCTTTGAGACAAAGGATAATGATATGAGGATGCAAATTTAATAGCGCTTGTATAATCTTCATAATGATATCCCTTGTGCGATGACGACTATGAGGTAGCTAAGAACAAAGGGGCATCGATAAAGGTGCATGGCGTGTTTTCTTTTGATGAACCCAACTTGAAAAATGTCTTCTACAAAGCGGATGATGAGGATGAAGCGAATGAATGCCGAATTTGATGTTCCCGACCTCTACCGGAAAGACATCACTGAATTGGCCGACAAAAGAAAAGGGGCCCTTGAATAAACATGGGTTTGCAATCAATCCGGCAAGCTATCTTGTTGAGGCATTTGCACCACTTGATACCACTTTTACGTGGAATTGCATGTTGGAGGGTATATTGGTAGAGAGGCCCTCAAGACATCAAGAAGATGTTTAAGTTTAACAACGATGACCAGTCCGTGGATTTCCTTGAAGTGTTTTTCGAAAAGGTACTAGCCACTAGCTTATTGGGGTCCCACCAAAGATAAAACCCGCTATTGTGGTACCTTACAAAGGGCGGCGTAATGCTAGTTCAAAAGCCTCCGAAAGTGCAACTCCCACGAATGTTCAAAAGCAATGCAACCCCGAGGAGAAGGCCGAAATGCTAGCGCTGGACGGAGACCATGGAGAAAAATTTGGATTCCATGCTTCATAACATTCCAACCGGTAATGTCCAAATGGGGTACGATGCGGCGGCAGTTCGATACCAGCCAGGATGATCATGCAAGCTCGGATGCAACCACCGAGGTTAGGAATCAAACCCCCTGTGGTACCTTTCATAGAAGAGAACGCCTTCCGACGGTAAGCATCCGGGAGTCAAGTAGACGCGGATGGATGGCGATGATGAAAGGTAATTCACGCCAGCGATATGTAGCTTATTTATGAAGCATAAAACGCTTGGCGTGTATTGCGTAACACTTTTGCATGGCTAACTCTTTGTTTTCCATGGTTCGTGCCTCCACCGCTTGTGACAAAATCATTGTCTTCGATCCGAATGGTGTCCCGTGTAAAACGCGTTTCCTAAGAAGCTTATTAACAGGGATGACTTCGAGCAAGTCCCTCTAGAATCAATACTAAGTGGATCTATCCTCGTCCACACTTAGAAGATATGATGAATGAGGCGCTCAGATTGTTTTGAAGTTGCCATCCGGGTCCTCAATGGAACGTAAAATGTTGATGAAGTACTTAGGGTGTTACCGGGCATGAATCGAGACTTTGTGACGATTTGGGACCAAAGTAAGTGTATAAAGTTTCCACATCCAAGAGATCCGGATGGCAAACCGGTCTTCGTGGAAACATCTTGGTACTATGATGGATCAACTTGGCATTCAAAAGAAAGAGGACATCATAATAGTAGATGATGATGCTCTTAAGTGCTTTTATAATCAAGGTCGGGGCTCTAAATCCACCAACTTATACTCCACAAGATTACTCAACGATGAGTTTCTAGTACTATTCATGTCCATCATGAGTGGCAGGCTTCTAGTAAAAACAAGATCGATGTTGTCAAAACGCATCCAGAACTAGATCGGACTAAGGAGATGGATCCCTATCTTGAGAGTTATTTGACAAAGAAAGGACTAGTCCCTCCATGATGTAATCTTCATATCAAGTGAATACAATGTAAAAAGTGTTCTCTGTATATTGATGTGTTGTTATCTACAAATGCTAATCAAACACCACATTCTTCTCACTAAAACAAGAAAATGTTAAACCACCCACTACTACAATGCAAAAATTTGCAACAATGCAAAACAGCATGTCACACAACAAAACACTATATTGAGAAAAGGGTATGCAAAAGTGGCGTGCTTTTGGAACAAACATAAATCCAATTTAAATGAATGATGGTTCATCGAAATCCCATTAGGGATTTTTTGAGATCATAAAAGGGCCGTCTAAGAATTGATGACTAAGCTATATGAACTACCAATCAGAAAACAGAACTGGTAATCTAGTCAGCAAAACAGTTATAACTCACTGGATCACATTTTCTAGCATAAGTGTTGATAGAAAAGTCCAAATGAGCTCTTGTTTGGTGCAATAGATAGATCTCATTGAGATCTTTCCAACCTTGGGTGGTTTGCATATCTTTTAGCCCCGTAGGATAGTAAAAAATGATAAAAACCATATTTTGTGGAGTTTTGACAATCATAAGTGGTTAAAAATGTGCAAAGCACATAAGTTAGAAAGATCTCAACGAGATCTATCTATTGCACTAAACGAAAGCTCATTTGGACTTTTCTATCAACAGTTATGCTAGAAAATGTGATCCAGTGAGTTAGTTATAACAGTTTTGCTGACTGGACCCGTCAGGCTCTGATTTCTAATTGGTAGTTCATTTATCTTCATTTGGCTTAGTTGACATGTTTTGAAGGCCCTTTTTTAATCTAAAAAAAACCCTAATGCTTAATGGAAAGCTAGAAATCGATTTAGGGCTTCTTGGAAATCGATTTAGGGCATGACTTGCCTGGTCGCTGAAATGGTAGTGGCCTAGTAAACATGTCAGA
This sequence comes from Isoetes taiwanensis, assembly GCA_021234155.1. Lineage (NCBI taxonomy): Eukaryota > Viridiplantae > Streptophyta > Lycopodiopsida > Isoetales > Isoetaceae > Isoetes > Isoetes taiwanensis. The sequence goes on along the minus strand of JAJEKV010000305.1, from coordinate 52,341 downwards.
TCTGCTATGCACAGTCCAAATCGAACTGGAATTCTATGCCAGCCGAAAACAGATCTGTCGGTTTTGCTGGAATGCTGTTTCATCCCGGATTTGCATGTTAATGGCTGTAGAATCTGGATCTGAAGATTTCGGCGAGCTACAGACTGTTTGGCTATGAAATACTTGTTGTCAATCCAAAAATGGAAGCGAATGGGACTGAAGCGGTCTATTCTGATGTAAGATTGTATCGCAGAGGCCGAAACTGGCAACAGAAAAAATTCGTTGGTGTTTTATGCCATATCCTAACTGGTTAAGAGTGAATATTGGAAGATATTGGATCTGTTTGTTATGGCAGCGGATGCCGTAGGCAAGAGAGTTGCCCTTGTTGGCGAATCTATAATGGAGGTATTTCTATATACAACAAGAACATCTTATTTTCTTGTTTGCAGTAAGTTCTGGATCCTGGGGCACTGTGTCAAAAGCTTTTGCGAAATCCACGAAATAACAGTACAGATTTTGTCAGCGATTCTTGCTATCCTCAATCAGTATGCGCAGAATGAAGATATGATCAATGGTGGAATGTCTGGGCCGAAAGCCTACTTGTGTGAGAGCTCGCACATCTGCCTCCTCTGCCCATATTGTCAGCCTGCTACTCAAGGATGCCAGCCAACAGTTTTGCAAAGAGAGAACTGACCATAATAGTACGATAGTTGGCTGGGTATTGAGGGTCCCCTGCCTTGTATATGGGCACAACTCTACTAGTGGTCCACTGCGGAGGGAAGCCTTCTTGCAATGCTTTATTGAACAATGCCGTGAGGACAGGCACCAGTGGAGGCCCAGCCCATTTTAGAAGTTCCGCCTGCATGCCATCTACATCTGCTGCCTTGCCATCAGCTAGGCATTGCAGGCCCATGATGACATCCTCCTCTGTGCCATGCCCATCTGTGGAGGCACTGGTGCCCTGCCCCCGAGCGGGTCGTAAAGCTGCCGCAAGTACTATACCCATTGCTCCGAGGTGATGTTCCCTGTGGGCTGTGCAACTCAACACCTTTCTCCAGAATGTCTTGGGATGCCGATCCAGGAGACCGAACATCTATTGCTGGTGCTCTGCGAGGTATCTGGCTTTAAGAAGAAGATGTAGAGAAGAGGAATATCTTTATGGAAGGTGTAATGGAAGAGACACAATGCATGTAGTTGTAGGGCTCCAATTCAGTGATGATTGTGACTTCTGTAATCTCTTTGTTGAATTTAGACTTCTATTCTTGAGGCATTTCGTATAGATTGAGTAGAATAGGTATGTAAGGGCATTTTGTTAATTAAGTTTAATATGTAGGGGGTATTTTGGTAATTAAGTTTGGTGTGTAGGGATTAGTTTGGTGTAGATTGATCAAAATTAATATGTAATGGCATTTTGGTAATTAAGTTTGGTGTGTAGGGGTATTTTGGTAATTAAGTTTAGTGTGTAGGGGCAAATTGGTAATTTATTTGTATGTTTATTTTATACTGTGTATTTATTTGAGCTAGGGGCATTGGTAATTTTGAAACTCATAAGGGCATTTTGGTAATTACATAAACACATAGGGGTATTTTGGTAGTTTTCCCCTGTTCTTATTGGGAAGACACTATTTGCGCAAGATCAGTTCAAATATGTAGTACTGTATTGTGTATTACGACATGTGTACAATTTTTTAGCTTAACCATTGTGTAAAGGTTATAATATGTCTAAATCTCTTCCGGGATTGTCGACCCATATTTATCTTACACATGGTTTTGCCTCCTTCAAAGGTCATCTTATTTCGAAAAGCATCATCAAACTATTTAGTGACTTTTTAATACTTTTGACATAAACTTCGTTGTCCATGATTGATAGAGTTATTAATGGTTTTAAAAAGATAGTCATTGGAGACCTTTTTTTTATAAAAAAGTAACTTCTTTTGGCTTCTTCATCTTTTATTCCATTTTCTAACAAGATAAGATAAGATAAGATAAGTATTTTAAGGTCACACCATGAGGTAGTGTCCTATTGGACATGTGACGACAGAACAGGGGACCAAAGTCCAAAATATATCGAGCAAAAGGGGGACTAGGCCCCATTATAGAACAAAAGAGGGCGAGATCCCATCGCCACGCAATATACATGCTAAGGGCAAACACCCAAATAAAATCAAGGCTTTTCATGCTGGGAAACTAAGAACAAGGCATTCACCATTTGAAAGCGCAGAAGACTGTGTATCTTTCAGGGGTTGGATATTCCTCCTGCAGTTGTCCTCCAGGACGCACAAGCTAGAATCGCTAAGGCATACCATTGTTCTTCGCTTGCTCCTGCCAAGCGACAGTTGATATTTGAGTCCTATTTGAGTGTGCTGTCCTATGCATAGGCTGATGGTTCTACTCAGTGGATCATGATTATTCTCTGAGACTTTATTCCCGCCTCTGCATTTGTATTTTGCTTTTGGCTTGAAGTTTCAATAAAGTTTGTCGTTCTTCAAAAAAAAAAAGAACCATTTGAATTAGATGCTAGCATCTCCATATTTACATTTGCATATCAAGATTGATACGTTCCATCGTCTTTCAACTCTTACTGGTACATTGCAAAATAATTTCCATGTCACAAGCATCAATTTTGTCTTCACGATCATGCACCTAATTAGAATAATTTGCTTCTAGAGAAAAAGCAACTAGTAAAGGGCGTGTATATTATATCTGTCATTTTCTTGAACCAACTTTATTAGATGCACTAGGTTCAACCATTGAGTATACCAAGGAGGCATCACTGAATTAGCATCAATAGGAAAATAATAACGCCATTCAGTCAATGGCCATTGATTAACCCTATGAAATTCCCGTTAGCATCTCTTAACCTCTCGGAGAGCCTTAGTGTCTTTACAAGAGGCAAGATGGGAAATCTTCTATTTCATATACTAGCTCTTCAAGCCTTGGCTCTGGCTTTTCTTTTCAAGCCTCAAAATTGCTTACCATAAGAAATCTCATGGTCGTCTCGCAGCAACTATCTATCGTATGGGCAAGAGGACACAAGGCAACAATGTGGGTTTAAATCCCGCCTGTTCGGCAATTCATAAATGCTACCACATGTGGTCTCGCACCCTTGTGAATAGAAACCCATTATTAAGCATGCATTGCATTGACAGGTTGAACGTTAATAGTGGGCCAAACCTCAGCGGGTTGGAACTAGAGAAACGTTCGCGGCGGCCTTGGCCGCCGCGATAAGTTTCTTGTAATGTTTAAATAGCATTTCATAATTTATGAAGTTCCTAACATTCTTACTATGTGTTCCAACATATATACTGGTAATTGAAGTACAGTGTCATCTCATAGAACCTCTTTTCTTCCTGCGAGCATTAAGAGAAATATTAAACAAAAAAGAGCCTAATTTTTTCAACATCCTTAAAAACCCCCTTGACAAAGAACCTTCAACATCTTTAAAATCCCCTTTCGGTAATACATAATAGAATTGTTAGAAGATTAATATGTTCATAATGTGAGACTACAATTGTACCAATTGCATAATCAAAACTCATAGGTTGAATATCTCATATTAGTGTCATGTCCCAATGGATCTTCATTTGCCCCTTTCATGTTAGAGTGCTTTGTTTGGAATATGTGTTGGCAAAGTTTATTTGTCTAGAGAGTATTTGTCTACATCAGAGGTTTTAGAACTACAAACAGTTACTTATAGATGCGAACACTGAAGCGAAAACATTTACAAATTTTGAGCCTATGCCCAGCAACGCTGGGCACCATACTAGTTTAAAATAAGAAGAATGGGGTCACCTAGTTTTAGATTGAGCAAAAGTATAAATATGGAATAAGCAGCTGGTTTCCTATCATGCTAGTTGGAATAAGAAATGGAAGACGTGCTTCAAGCGGCCTGAAGACGTGCAATTACAGGTCATCAAGGGCATAACGAACATTATGCTCCCATTCTTCTAAGAACGCAGTTGAGGAATTCTGTTGTGCGAGGATCATTTTTGAATGGAGGAGTGGGGAATTTTTTTGTGAGGAAAATTCTTCTGGCAGTTGAAGGATTTCCAAATTTTCTGGCAGTTGAAGGATTTTTCTGGCAGTTGAAGGATTTCTGGCAGATGATGCTGTTGCGATGGTTTAACTGGAGCAGAGATATGGCAGCACTTGCGTTTGGCATAGCCATTGCACTAACTGTAACAGCAGCATGTAATAATGGGCCAATCTCAGTACATGCGTTTGGAAACATGAATACCTTGGCTGCAATGTTTGGGGACATAGATCCAACAGATGGCTACTATGGGCTATGTGCAATCCAGCCAAAAATGCTACTGTTGGAGTGCAGAGGAAACCATTACAACTACACAGATCCACCCAGAAAAACACCCATGTGGGCGGTTTCAGGGGGAGGCTATTTCAGTTGCGGGCTAACATATCCAGCCCAAAATCCAGTCTGCTGGGGTGCAATCCATAGTGCTTTAACATCTTGTTTCTTCATGGCTGACGTGTAGATGATCTGATATCACATAGCTACAAAATATATCTCAATTTTGTAAATTAATAAAAGGACTTTTATTGATTTGATTTGAATTGAATTTTACTATCCCCGGAGACCAATTGGTCTATGGGACCCAAACAAATGATACAATAATTGCTAGGATTAAAAAACCCCGCCCCGAAGTGTTTTCGAGGGAAAAACCTTGGCAGTAATAGGTATGCTGAGAGACTGTCCAGTGATACATTACAGTATATTTTAATCTGAATGTCGTGTTTAAGGACATAACTGAGTGTGTGTGTATCCATGATGTCTTGGAGAAAAGATCCTAACAAACCTATTGAGGTTGTGTCCAGCAGTGCACATGGCTTGGATGTGATTGAATGTTGGAGATTGCTGCAGGGTGTGGTATTCATCTTCAATAGGACCCTGGTAGCACACTGACAGAGTCTATCTTCGTGTGCCTCTCGAGCGCATCTGACTGTCTCAATTCGCAAGTGATATGCACCTGTGCGAATTGACACTATCAACTTGCATTTTTTCAGTGACAAACATGTACGCAAGTAGTGTTATGGACCCCATGTAAGCACTCGGTTGACCTGGAGCTGGTAGTGTGATGTCTTAACCTGTTCCAGGGCACTAGTATCCCAAAGCTTCTGCATCGAGGTACTGTCGTAAGTTATGGTGAACATGTATACACTTGTGCTCTTGCATATTCCATTGGGAGAACCACTGAGCTAGCTTCTCCTTCCAACAGGCTTTGAGGGGATGCGGGCCCATGGCCACGGTATAAGTCAGGTTGGGGAGACGATCATTGCTCATACCAACTACCTTCTGGAAGTAGATAATGTGGTGGTCGAGTGCTGCCCACTGTAAAGGTAAGAAACCAGCTTGCAGAAGCATCTGGTAGGGGATTATGAATTTTACTCCAAGTGCTCGAGCTAGAAAGGCCTTTTCTACCTGCTCCAGTTCATTCCAGGGGTCAAGGATACGACCGGGCCCCAAACTTCGACCCTAAAATAACTATTACACTTTTTTTAAATCATGTAGGTCTAATACTACATTGATGTCTTCTGGGTGATGGGGAGGTGTTCTATCCCTTACACAGCCAACACCCCACAAGGGCATTTTATATGACATTTAAAGATAAGAAGAATGGGGCCACGTAGTTTTACATTGAGCAAAAGTATAAATATGGAATAAGCAGCTGGTTGCTTCAAGCGGTCTGAAGACGTGCAATTACAGGTCATCAAGGGCATAAGGAACATTATGCTCCCATTCTTCTAAGAATGCAGTTGCGGAATTCTATTGTGCGAGAATCATTTTTGAATGGAGGGGTGAGGAATTTTCTTGTGAGGAAAATTTTTCCTGCAGTTGAAGGATTTCCAGAGTGATGATGCTGTTGCGATGGTTTAACTGGGGCAGAGATATGGCAGCACTTGCGTTTAGCATAGCCGTTGCACTAGCAGTAACAGCAGCATGTAATAATGGGCCAATCTCAGTACATGCGTTTGGAAACATGAATACCTTGGCGGCAATGTTCGGGGACATATATCCAACAGATGGCTACTATGGGCTATGTGCAATCCAGCCAAAAACGCTACTGTTGGAGTGCAGAGGAAACCATTACAACTACACAGATCCACCCAGGAAAACACCCATGTGGGCGGTTTCAGGGGGAGGCTATTTCAGCTGCGGGCTAACATATCCAGCCCAAAATCCAGTCTGCTGGGGTGCTAAAGACCTCATTCTCTGCCCTCACTTTGGGGAAGAATGATACCTGCGGTCTCAGAGAAGACAACCATACTGCAGTATGCTGGGGAGATAACACCTATGGCCAGTGTGATGCTCCTATAGGTATTCCTTTCTCTTTGATCTCTGCAGCAGATTGGTTCACCTGTGGCGTGAGAAGAGACTTGCTGTGCCACGGATGTTATTTGCTTGGACTGCTCATCTTGTTCCTCTGGTATGGTACTGTCTTCTCCGTGTGGAGGCCAACTCCACTGCCATCGTCATCGTCATCCTCCTCAAGTTCAAACTACATCATAGTGGGCGTCAGCATTGTGGGTCTTCTAGCCCTAGTTGCACTTGTTGGTACTATCTTCTTTGTCATTAGAAGAAGAAGGGCTAATCCATCAACTCAAGAGCCAAATGGTCTTCCTTCCCCAATACCAAGTCAAGGTATTCAAGAATTTAACAGTTCAACAATTCAGGAGGCAACGTCAAGTTATTCTGAGGATGCAGTGCTGGGAATAGGAGCATCTTGTCGTGTATACAAGGGAGTGTTTAGAAGTGGAGAAGAAGTTGCTGTTAAGAAGCCCATTGATACACCAAATGATAGGCTCTTTGAACAAGATCGAGAATTGCAATTACTAAAACGCCTCAATCACATTTGCCTTGTAAATCTCATCGGATATTGTCGGCATGAAAAACTTCTTATTTTTGAGTTCATGGCAAATGGTTCACTATATGACTGCCTATTCCAGAATCCACAAACCCCTCATCCCCATCTCCAGGACTTGGCACATCATCATAATACCTCTTACGTGCCTTTCCCATGCGCTCCACAGGTTGCATACCTGCAGGGATATTGAAAATTACACATCGCACATCACTAGGCATAGCCTGCGAGGGATTAAGGGTTATCCTCCATGCTGCCTTCACCCTATGTTCTGAAATAAAAGCACAATTAGTAGGCAAAATCCACTGACTAGACAAAACGAACTTGCCGGTCCTAAGCATCCCAAGCAACAAGATAAACTAGAGAAGCGGATAGTTGCTTCCTCCCATGGTATTTGGAAAGTGATGAGCCCCGTGGCAACAAATTCAAGTATCCAACACAACCACACTTTTGAGGTCACCTCCGACCGTGAAGAAGGTAGAGATCCTTCCCCATCTCAATTTGTCTCTGTGAGACATTGTTGCAAGCACACACTTTGAAGTGCACTTTTCCAAGATCCTTCGACACGGTATCCCACTAAGCCCTCAAAACAATGCATCCTGGTGTTCTTGAGAGCTTTACATATGAGAAGGATGCCCGGCCTTTGGGCTCCCCCACCCAAAGAACTTCTTAATGGCGAATTCACAAAGACGAGGGTCTTTAACGTGCTCCTCAACACCCCCTGGCGGTCTTGGATGGTCAAGCTCGATCCCCTTTCAAGAGCTACGAAGACCGGCAATGTTTGGGTCTTTAGGAATTCTACAAGCTTATCAAACATGGCCACAGGGAACATCGGGTCCCAAAGATAACCCAAAGTGAGGCTCACATCCAAAAGGCTCTGCCCCTCATCCCCGACCTTCTACTCTACCCCTGCCCTTCGATGTGCCCTCCCCATCCCCCACAGAGAAGGCATCCTCAACACAAGGAAATTTACCCTCAGAACCAAAGGCCTGCTTCCTACATCTAGCTGCCCGCTTCAACATTTTACGGGTTGCGGAAGCCACCAAAACTACGAACAACACCACAATCGTAAGATGAAGCTATACACAGCGCACGATGAAGGCAAGAACTCCCCCGAATCCAACACCTCATGCACAGCATATATACAACCGGAACTGCAGAAAAACAAGGAGCACACTCACCTCCAACAGAAAGTGGAACAGAAGGAACTCCATGACCACTGCAAGCACGAAGCCGGAACTCCCTCTCGCCTCTTCGCGGCGCTCCCACTCGCGCACAGCTAGCCATCGCCACGACTCCGGTTAGTGAAAATTAGGGCGCCCAAAAAACAAATTCAACCCATTCCACCATTGCCGAACCAAACCCCAATTTCTGAGTCAGAAAAATAACAAATTTGTATACGAATACATGCCATAACCATGCCAAATCTTAGGTTACACGGTTCCCAAACAACATTTTGGGAACCTAAAGGTAGCAGCTCAAGCAGCCAGAGGGCTAGTGTACTTGCACAATGATGTGCGCCCATCAATTATACATAGAGATGTGAAGTCTGCTAATGTGTTATTAGATAAAAATTGGGATGCACATGTTTCTGATTTTGGCATCTCTCTTTTTGGACCTAATGCTGGGGACACACATATTATAGGGACATCAATAGTCGGAACACCTGGGTATCTTGATCCAGAATATACACAAACCTTGATACTTACAACCAAAAGTGATGTGTATAGTTTTGGAGTTGTGCTTTTGGAGCTACTTTTTGGAAGACCAGCATGCATGAAGGGGCAAGAATTTACTATTGTAAATTGGGCATCTACTGTTTTTCAGAGTGGAAACATTAGGTTGGATCCCTCACTTGCAATGTCTATAGATACCTCCATCCTCCATGAATTATTAGAGTTGGCTATGAAATGTATCAAGCCAAAACGCCAGGATCGTCCTGATATGGTGCATGTCTCACGAAAATTGGAGGGATATCTAGAAAGAGCCAAAATGTAGCTATACTTGAAGCATGCATTGTACCTTTCATTGTGTCTTTAGTTTGATAAATATGCAATAATTGTGCTCTTTTTTGGGTTGCTAGTAGGGCAATCCCATGTTTATGGTGGTATTGAAATCCTCTATTATATGTTTGAAGTTAGACATGTGATTGCATGTCATTTGTCATTTGCATAAGCCTTTACTTATTGTGCACTTTTTAGTTGGCACTAGAATCTTTGTATTATTTTGGTCTTTGATATGTGTGTTGTGTTGAACCTATTTCACTAGATTACTATGCTTTTTACCTATGGCTAAATTTTAATAAAAGTTAATTACGTTTCAAATAGCAAAAAGGAATCTGAACTCATAGCATAACCTCTTGTTTGAGAGATGAATGTATTACCACTAGACTATGACATTTAAAGTGAGTGGACGACCCTATGTTCATTAGCACCTTATTGAACCTCTTGTTTGAGAGATGAATATTTACCATTACAAGAAATTTATCGCGGCGGCCGCAAACATTTCTCTCCTCCAACCTGCTGCAAAAAGAAGTTTTGTGCGAAGTCAAATAGTTCTCAATTCTGGACATTCTTGGGATGCGAAAGAACATGCAGGAGTCGAACCTGCACAATTGCCATCTGTTTTGCGCCCGTATGATAGATAAGTGCTATAACCGTCTACCATGGATTAACATACAAATCCCAGCACATGCCCTCTGCTGCTCAATCCCTTAGTTTACTATGTGGTGAGGTTCTCAAAACGTTCTTCCCTAGTTCAATAGTCATTTTTGTAAAACATCCATGGATGAATTTGCAACATGTGAAAATAATAAAAAGGCTTTAAAAAAAAAGGGCCCTCAATAATCTACAGTAGTGTAGCTACCACAAATAATCATATTCAATGGTGTTTATTTTGGGTGTTGTTTGGAGAGCGACTCATGGGACCATCTGAGCCAAGTTTTTGCCAACCCTTCAAAGGGACACGTGTCAACATCTTGGACTTGTTAGAAAGTTCTCACAATGAATTTTTGTAATTTAAGGCTGATGTAAATGTGACCATGTCGATATTGACACGGATGGTTCAAAAAGTTTAATCATGGTGGAATAGAATAGAATAGAATAGAATAGTAAGTAGTCCAATATTTACGCGGGTTGTTGAAAAAGTTTGAAAGTCCATGTTGAAATAGCAAGCAGTTACATTTTAGCCAAGGAAATACCGTGCCCTAAAATAGAATAAGATAGATAAGAATAGGATAGAAAGGAAGATGGACTAAAATCGGGGCCGGCATTGCATACGACCCAGACAGATTAGGGACGATTACGGACTGCATTATAAAAGCGCGTCTGCGTCCTAGACTAATTCTTCATTCTTACACAATGGAAATCGAGCAGGACCAAATTCTAGTTTCGGAGCTTCCCACAGATCTTAGTGCTCCACAATCTGTTGCCAAAAATTTCATGGCCGAACGTCGGATCTGCTGCTTGCATAAATCGGGCATGGCAATCTGCCATTAAATCCGCATCTCCCTTCTCTCGAATCCCACTTCACAGGCCAGCACCAGCGATCAAAATCTCTGCCAATGGCTCCTGCCTTTCAATATTTGATCCGGATATAGAGCAGGAGCATTTTTTGCCCCCAAATCCAGAGCTTGAAGGGGGTTTTCCACAAAGCATTCGGCATTTCGAACATTTCTCCACAAAGCATTTCGGCATTGCTCCACAAAGCATTTCGAACGACACATCCGAGCATTTCTCTGGCATTTTTTCTTGTTTCCCTATTTTTTCCCCCCGGAAATACGTGGCACTTTTAGGCGAATATGCCTAAAGCATCTTTCCGATAAGAATTATATATGTTTAGATAAGCAATCACAATTAAAGTGAGAGCACAATTACCCTATATTCGCTTCATCCTATAACAAATTATATTCGCTTCATCCTATATTCGCTTCATCCTAACCATCCAAATGTGGCATATACCCAAGGATATGCCACATACCAAAAGCAGGACCGTCCAAGCCAAGTCAAGATGGGGTCAAAACCCCATATCCACGTCAGCCTAAGGTTGATGCAGACGTATTCACTTCAAGTCAAATCCAAATGTACATACAACTACTAACTACAGAAACCAGAAACCTGTGTGACATACATTTACAGCAACAATACATTTACAGCAGCAAGTACATGCAGTTCTGTATTACCTGAAAATCAAATTACATTGGGCCATACCCATAACAAGGGCAGAGGGAAACCTGTCCAGAAAGTGCACACGATTCTGCTGTATCTGCTACAGCACCTCCAAAACACAGTGGAGAAACAGAAAGAACAATGGAGCACCTGCATTCCTAACATGAAGAACCTGCTGCACCTGCTACAGCAGATTAACAACACAATAAACAAGCAAACAAAACACTGAAGCACGGGGAGTTGAACCCCGCCGACCGAAGCCGGTTCCATCATGCTTCACCAACCATAATGAGGCTCCCCAAAGGGCTCCCCATTATGGCAGGGGGCTAATCCCATGCAAATGATCCCACATGCAAATGCATATGCAATTAACTTCAAAACAGAAACTAAGGAACACATTTTTTACCTTTTGTAATGCAACGTACATGCTCCAAGCACACGATGCAATGCACCTACATCAAACCAAAAACAGCAGCAAACAGTTTGAGCTTCCACAAGAAAGGAAAAGTCATCAGTTGCTTGTAATGTTCAGTGCCTCCGCGTGGCGCCTCGCAAGCCTGTCCTATGCCTGTGCATCTGTTAGAATGACAGAACATGACAAAGAAATTGTAACATAACAAAGTACCTATCAATATGCCTCGGGTTCTGAACAAGAGTGCGGGGCTAAATTCATATGACTTCTCAGAGCCTGCCTCTCCCTTGTAGAAACAGCCACCTCGTCCCATTCCATGCTGCCAATTGTCTCCTCAAGTTCATGAAACAGACGTCCCAACTGCATCCTCAACAATCGCATTGCAGGCTGCCCGCGGTTTAAATAGTGTGTTAATGTTCCGCGGCGCTAGTGAGCAATTCCGATGCAACGTGGGCATGCTCAGCATGTGGAGATGCTATGGTAGGATGTGGCAAGCCATTGGAAATTAGAGTTTCCACATTGGGAGGCTGAACAGAAGGAGCTTGTGGCAATGGTGGCTCAGGAGGCCTATCAGGAGGTGCAGGCAAATGAGCCACTTCTTCGTGGCCATTTTCCATGTCAGCATCAGAAGACAAAGGCATGGGCATCTTCCTGCAAGCATCACAGGTCAGTACTCTATGAGTGCATGAACACAAAATGGATGAACACAGAATGTGTTACACAACATAAACAATGAAAGCTGGCAAATAATACAAGGAAAACTAGAAACAAAGTCACACACAAACTGGACGATCAATTAACAGCCAATGTATAATCAGCACAATCCAAAGAAATATAATTTGGTTGGTCAGAGGTCTCCTCCATTCCAGGCCTGAATTCGTCGTCCGCAATGTCCACAAACCCCTCATCCCCATCTCCAGGACTTGGCACATCATCATAATACCTCTTACGTGCCTTTCCCATGCGCTCCACAGGTTGCATACCTGCAGGGATATTGAAAATTACACATCGCACATCACTAGGCATAGCCTGCGAGGGATTAAGGGTTATCCTCCATGCTGCCTTCACCCTATGTTCTGAAATAAAAGCACAATTAGTAGGCAAAATCCACTGACTAGACAAAACGAACTTGCCAGTCCTAAGCATCCGGCAAACAGTATAAACTAGAGAAGCAGATAGTTGCTTCCTGCCATGGTATTTGACGAAGTGATGAGCCCTCATGCAACAAATTCACAAGTATCCAACACAACCACACTTTTGAGGTCACCCCGCACCGTGAAGAAGGTAGAGATCCTTCCCATCTCAATTTGTCTCGTGTGAGACATTGTGCAAAACACACACTTTGAAGTGCACTTTTCCAAGATCCTTCGACAAGATCCCACTAAGCCCTCAAAACAATGCATCCGGGTGTTCTTGAGAGCTTTACATATGAGAAGGATGCCCGGTGGGCCTTTGGGCTCCCCACCCAAAGAACTTCTTAATGGCGGAATTCACAGCACGAGGGGTCTTTAACGTGCTCCTCAACACCCCCTGGCAAAGGTGCATGGTCAAGCTCTGATCCCCTTTCAAGAGCTACGGACCAAAGAACAGTTTGGGTCTTTAGGAATTCTACAAGCTTATCAAACATGGCCACAGGAACATCAGTCCCCAAAGATAACCCAAAGTGAGGCTCACATCCAAAGGCCGGTTCCTCATCCCGACCTTCTACTCTACCCCCTTGATGTGCCCTCCCCATCCCCACAGAAGGCATCCTCAACACAAGGAAATTTACCACGAGAACCAAAGGCACGCTTCCTACATCTAGCTGCCCGCTTCAACATTTTACCTGGGTTGCAGAGAAGCACAGCCGAAACTACGAACAACACCACAATCAGAAGATGAAGCTATACACAGGCGCACGATGAAGGCAAGAACTCCCGGAACGGCACCTCATGCACAGCATATATACAACCGGAACTCTAAAAAACAAGGAGCACACTCACCTCCAATGAAAGTGGAAATCGAAGAACTCCATGACCATTGCAAGCCACGGCGAGAACTCCCTCACGCCCTTCAAGCGGCAGCTCCCACGCCAAGACAAGCCATCGCCACGACTCCGGTTGTGAAAATTAGGGCCGCCCCAAAAAAACAAATTCAACCCATTCCACCATTGCCGAACCAAACCCCAATTTCTGAGTCAGAAAAATAACAAATTTGTATACGAATACATGCCATAACCATGCCAAATCTTAGGTTACACGGTTCCCAAACAACATTTTGGGAACCTAATGTCCCTTACCACCTTATTGATAGTGGATGCCTATCTAAGATGTCTGATGATAACAAGGATGAGATTTGAGGAATATCTCCAGCTCCTCTCGCTTCTTATTTTAATTTTTTTTTGGATTTGATATAACTTTTGCATCGTTCAATGTTTTTGCTAATGGTTCCTATAGTGTACCTTTGACTATGATAAAGGTACAGCAAGGTCAAGCAGAGCTAGAGGGATGCCCATAAGCGCAATCCTTGATATCATGGGGTTTGAGGCAGTACAATTCTTTGATTTGCTAAAGATTTTAGGGTTCTTTTCCTTGTTTGTTGTAGACATTATGTGCTAAAAGTTGTGATCTTTAAATTGCATGAAATGGCACCAAAATACAACTGAAAAAATAAATATGGCGCTATTTAGCTTCAAGCATCCAAAGATCATTAATATAATTGCATTATTCCGCTTTCGATAAGGGAATTCTATAGATAATCACAAATAAATAGCGCCACTGTGCCATTTGGCTCAAACATTCTTTTTATAACCAATTTTTTTTACACCAGAATTTGCATTGGATATGCATTTTAGCACTCACTCTCTTTTAATAAGTTTGACCGAAGGCATCGGGATCAACATTATCAAAGTCTGTTGCTTGGATCTTCGACTAACCTATATTTTCAATAGCTAGAACCGATCATGTATCAACATGTAGCTTGATCATGCTCAAAAGCAAAAGTTACCTTTTATTTTAAAGAGCTGCTCTTGCTAGAGTGCCAACAAAAAAGTAATCAAGCATGAGATTGCCTGGAGATAGAGTTTAGATACAAGACAAGATGTTGTAGCAGCACCAACTTGATTCTCCACAGTAAGAAATCCCCTTGCATACGTTAGCAACTGAGAAGTTTCTTAGCCATAGCCTCTGTTTCGGGGGCGACCTCTTCCTTACCATGTCCAGGAACTTAAGGCACCTGGCGAGGATGGTCACCATAGAATCTTAGATTCAAGTCCTCATCCAACTCAATGTTAGGGATAGATAATTTAGGCGCAAAAACTAGAGATTGAGGCTCCCATACATCTGCAGTATGAGAAGCTCTAGTTTCTTCTTCTTAGACTTCCACAAATAACAAAGTTTAAATTGAAACGCACTTAGGGATCAACATTATCAAAGTCTGTTGCTTGAATCTTCGACTAACCTATATTTTCAATAGCTAGAACCGATCATGTATCAACATGTAGCTTGATCATGCTCAAAAGCAAAAGTTACCTTTTATTTTAAAGAGCTGCTCTAGCTAGAGTGCCAACAAAAAAGTAATCAAGCATGAGATTGCCTGGAGATAGAGTTTAGATACAAGACAAGATGTTGTAGCAGCACCAACTTGATTCTCCACAGTAAGAAATCCCCTTGCATACGTTAGCAACTGAGAAGTTTCTTAGCCATAGCCTCTGTTTCGGGGGTGACCTCTTCCTTACCATGTCTAGGAACTTAAGGCACCTGGCGAGGATGGTCACCATAGAATCTTAGATTCAAGTCCTCATCCAACTCAATGTTAGGGACAGATAATTTAGGCGCAAAAACTAGAGATTGAGGCTCCCATACATCTGCAGTATGAGAAGCTCTAGTTTCTTCTTCTTAGACTTCCACAAATAACAATGTTTAAATTGAAACGCACTTAGGGATCAACATTATCAAAGTCTGTTGCTTGAATCTTCGACTAACCTATATTTTCAATAGCTAGAACCGATCATGTATCAACATGTAGCCTGATCATGCTCAAAAAACAAGATTGCATTTGAAACGGGAGCAAATCATTGAAACGGGAGCAAAAGGAATATTCCTGAAGATTCCCTATTTTTCTGCAAAAAATGGCTAAAATGAGGTGGTAAAAAAAAGGGGGGGCATAAAAATGTATTTTGACCCCCCCAAAATCACCAATTTTTTTTTCTCCAAATAGAAAATTGACTGTGTCAAAGTGACACTTTTTTTAGCTATTATAATTTGCCTGAATTGTCTTTTTGGAGCAAACCTCTAATTTAAGAGAACACAAATTTTAACCAAAAATTGAAGTGAAGTTTACAGCTGAAATAGTAGTATTTTCAAAATTGAACATAAAATCTTCATATTCACATTCAAAATTTACTTCTTTTTTCCTAAGACTCAGTTATGTGCAAAATAAGAGAGGGATCCAAGACATCTTCATGCTCGTTTATGCCATCTTCGTCAGTTTCACTTTTTTCACTGTCACTTGAGGAAGTGCTTGAGTTATCTTCCTCATCACTATCAACAGACGGTGAAGCATTCCCAACCTCTTCTTCATCTTCTTCTTCGTAGTTACAAGCCTTCTTAAGCAAGTTGATTGTTCTCTGGCGTAAACGATTGTCTGATTTTAATTTGAAATCATAGCACAGAATACTCACTTGTCGTAAGTCTAGCTCAATCCCTGCATCCAACTTTCTTGGCCTTTTTGCCCTTTCCTTGACTTCTCATTTCTACCTCATACCTACCTTCAAAAGCATTTTCCGAACGTGTAGCAAGCCAATGAATCTTGAGTTTAGTCACCAGGCCTTCCTCTTTGATTGTGTCAAGTACTTTGGCTATCCAAAAAGGTCTCCCCTTGTCATCCTCCTCAGTCGGAAGAGCAATCAACATACCTTTGGTAATTTCTGTGACATTACCTGTAGGCTCATTCTTGCGTCTTGGTCCAAGGTACATGACCCGGTCCTCATCTTCCTGTACTACAGCTGCTACTGCAGCAATGCTTTGACCTGCCTGGTCCTGTGGTTGGTGAAAAGCATTAGGCCACTTAGAAGGTTCTTGCAACTGCCTCAGAGCTAGGTTCTGAATCACAGTCTTTTGTTCTAGAAAGAAGCCTCTCCACCACATTTGGTCTTCTTCAGTGAAGTACTTAAAACCCATAGAAATTCCATTTTCAATGGATTTCAAGGAAGTGACGGGGGTACTTTTTTGCTGCTTTGACACTTTTGGATTTTTTAGAGGAAGTTGCTCAGCACGTTGCATGGAACTAGTGTCTGGAACAGATTTAAGGAAGCGCAATCCCTCTACCGGACTCCACTCTTTAGTTGTAGTGTACTTCTTTCCCTGCAAAAGGCTCTCTCCATTCCTCAAGTAGAATTTGATGTGATGTTGAAACGTAATGTCATTCACAGCTTGTTCTCTGTTTGCACGTTGAGAGAAAACAAATTCCCTGAAGTCGGCAGTCTCCTTTAGAAGCTCAACTACTGGCATGGGAGTGTAAGAGTCTTCAATGATACGAACCAAAGTGGGAAGATAAAAAGCTTTTTTTCTTCTGAGACGCACCAAAAACCTGCTGAATATCTGATCTATTTGATCGTGTGTATGCCCTACTAGTAAGAATCTGAGCTTTATTTTTCTGAAAATCTCCAGCTCCACTAGCATGGCACAGTAAGCAAAGAGTGTTTGATTTTTGTTCCTGGTAGTGTTGTCAAGTTGCAGGTAGAGCACTGGTGATAACTGCTGTTGCTCACAAAGAACCTTGTTAAGAATTGTAATTGTGAGATTCGGATCACCACGAAGGTAGTTAGCATTTTAGTTATTTTGTCAGTTTCCTCTAGCTCCCTATTTAGTTTCTTTTCCGTACCTTTTCTTCTTTATCAGCTCTCTCGTTGCATCTCTCTTGCTCCTTCCTGGTGTTGGGCAGGCCGTTCACTCCTTGGTGTTGGGCGCTTGACTACCTTATCTTCCTTTTTCTTTCCAGTTTTTGTGGAAGCCCAGTACCTTATTTTCCCTTCCGGTTTGTTGAAGTCTGGATTGTGGAAGCCTGGTTTCGTGGTTTGTTAGTTACGGCTTGCTTTTGTCGAGACAAACAGTGTTGCATTCGCTTGTTAGCATTGGGTTTTCATTTCACCACAAATTCCTTTGTTGCATTCTATGGCCCCAAAACCGACCGCCGTCAAAGCCCGAAAGAGTGCATTTTCACCAAGCTTCAAAATCTTTGGAGTCTTCGAGTTGTAAAGGCAAAGAAGAGTGCAAAGGCTCCAAAGATGGCTACGCTTGGAGAACCGCTAGAGTCCGAATTTGCAAAGATAAATGGTCACTAGAGTCCGAAATTGCAAAGATAAATGGTCCTAAATTGGAGGATATCTCCAACGTTGGAGTCCAAGATCCGTTTCCTTCAAGAAGAATTACAGAGGAAAACCAAGAAAGCAAGATCACCCATTTTGAAGTACAAAGATAATATTAAAGAATGGGAATTTTTGAACGGGCTAGAGGATGTATTTGCAGATATGGAGAATAATTTGCGGTTGCAATCATCTTTAGAGCCAACATGCAAGGCTATCATCGATAAAGGTAATTTGTTGATTTCTAAAAGAAAGAATCTAATTTTGATCAGAGACAGGGAAGGGTCAAAAGTTGCAGACTTCTATGAAATGGAGGATTTAACCCCTTTCTAATTGGCATGCCTGGAATCTGGTAATAAGAAATGGCTGTGGCATGCTCTATGGAATAGCTCTGGCAAACAGAGATTTGTTAAGAGGTATGGGTCTCGGTTTAGCCTAAAGGACGAAATCCTTATTGTTCTGCTAGTTTGAGGTGTAAGGTCCTGTTTTTTTTTAGCCTTACAGCATTAATAAATATTATGGGTGGCATGTGCTTGTTCTCTGATGTCGGATGCCATTTATCTGGTCGGCAATGAACATAGTTTCGTTCTTTGCAATAGATGCCTAGATACAGTAAAAACAACAACAGTGTACCTGCTCCTGTTTGTTGAACTTAGAGATATTTACACAGAAGACTCTAGAATTCCTTTTTTAGCATTTTGGGCCTTGCAAGAAACCACACAGGAATAGCTAGGCAAAATCGAGCGTCCAAAAGTTTTGTATTTCTTCCTGTCCATTTTCTTTACCTGTGTTTCCTTTTCCGTTTGCAAAATCTACTTCATCTGTAATCGAATCACCAGACTTGATCTTCAAAGTAAGAACAGCAGCTTAAATCGCAGTTCTTCAGTTGAATCGTTAGGCTTGTGGCAATCCTATCGCCAGGCTGGTCGCGATCCTTTTGCCCTTTGAGCAGTGATGTATCTTAAGGCTGTTTGCAAGAACAGCAGCCTGTGAGCCTTGGATTTATTTGCATTTGATTTAACCTAACATCGAGATGACCTAGTTTGCTCTTTTAATAATTTAACGAATTTTGTAATTTTTGCTTTAGTATGTATAGAGCCAAGGAACCCATGTAAAGATATTGGTTAATGGCCTTGCTTCTGGGCACCCCATACTTGAACTCTTCTTGATCATTGTGAGAGCCGTTAGCAAGTTAAGTTCCCCTAATCCTTCTCTTTCATTAACCTTTGCCCACTACATATTCATGTTGCATAGAAGATTTTTCTCTGCACAGGTTTTGGAACTGGAAATTGTGCGGCCTTCTAAGATTACATTGCCTTTTCTCTGCCTCTATTTCAGCATTCTTATCCATGTCTATCCGTAGTATTTCTAGAAATGTCGTTTTCCTTCGTTTCACCGAATAGAAGGAAAACAAGGTTCTAGAAATACGGAGGTAGTTAGCATTTTAGTTATTTTGTCAGTTTCCTCTAGCTCCCTATTTAGTTTCTTTTCCGTACCTTTTCTTCTTTATCAGTTCTCGTTGCATCTCTCTTGCTCCTTCCTGGTGTTGGGCCCCACCCCCCCTCCCGTTTCCCAATTGTGAACCTTAATTGTGTAAGCTAACATTTTGTTGGAGGCCTAGTGCCTGGTTGAGGCCCTCGTGCCTGGATGGAGGCCTTTGTGCCTGGTTGAGGCCCTCGTGCCTGGATGGAGGCCTTTGTGCCTGGTTGAGGCCCTCGTGCCTAGATGGAGGCCCTCATGCCTTGGATAGCCTTAGTGGCTTTTGGTCATTTTCTTGTGTATGCAGGGAAGCAGTTGGTAAGCGCATTTTGGAACTTGAACAAAGGTGTTTGGATTCTAGGCTCAAGACGAAGTTCAATAGGGAAGGCAAATCGAGCATGAGTTTAATTTCAACTTCTTTGTTGTAATATATATTTCACCCGACAAGGCTGGTCAGCATGAGGGTACAATTTCTATTACATTTTATGACCCTAGCATAGGTTAGTGATCCCATTATTGTCAGGGTTTTTCCTCGAAAACCCGAAAGGGCGAGGTTTTTTAATCCCGGCCATAATGGTTTCACTATCTGGGTCTCAATATGTACTTGGACTGAGTTTGGTTATGAAAGGAGATGCCATGAGCAGCAGCGTCAGCATTCTTGTCGCATTCTTGTCCATGTCTATCCGTAGTATTTCTAGAACATATGGTTTTTCCATGGTTATGACTAGAGAACCATTCTATAAAACCGATGGGTCTTTGTGGGTTAATTTCATTAAAAACCATATGTGGCTATACGACTTGGTTTTCTTGTAAGGTTTGCTAGGCTGGTATTATGGCATGGTAATTGCTAATGGTTGTTTTATTGTGTTTGTTAAAGTGGTATTATATGTTGGTAAATGAATGTGGTATATTATAATGTTTTAAGGGTAGGGTTTCCCAATGTGGTATAGCATGATAGTTGTGGATGTGGTTTGATGCAGGGCTCTATTTCTGTGATTTTATAATGTGGTTTGTTATTGTGGTAAAATAGCATGGCTAATTTTCGTAGTAGATGCACATGGCTCGCAATGTGTTATATGCAGTAAATCACCATTATTTAATTGGTGAAAGCGTTCAGGTTTATTTTATTGAAATATTATTATGTTTATCAATCTTAGATGTAATTGTAGTTTTAGAAATGCATGCTTTTGTAGTAGATTAGGTTCATGGTTATCATTTATAAATCAGTAATGTTATGTAGTCTAATACATTTCAAATTACTAGACTAAACTATTAAGGACTATGGATGGTTTCTCATGTATTATAGTACTTACTAAGGTTGGTAATCCACTAATGGCTTTTAGTCAAAAGCATTTCAAGTAATGCATGGAAAGCATAGCGATCTTTATAGTCAAGATGTACTTGTTAAGGCTGATAAACCACTAATGTTTCTACTCTTGAGCTTCTAAAGATTGTGCATATAAAGACTTGCGATCTTCCGACTAAAGATCTAATAGTTTTTTCTATCATATACACAATGGAAGATGACAAATCACTACATTTCTATGATGAAAGGCACTTTTAGTTAATGAATAAAACCCACAGCAATCTTATTAATTATCCATGTACGTCTTTGTTCTATGACTGCATAGTTTCGTAACATGTATGCATAATGGTTATGATTAAAATGCATTGTGTGTGTAACGTGTACGCCTAGTGGTTACGACTGTTAACCATAAATGCTTTTCACGTCCAAGCATTTTACTATAGACTAATACAACTACTTAATATATAGTGGTCGCATGCATGGTTTCGTAACATTGTTGAAAAGGTTCTAAACCACTACTACTTTTTGCTAAAAGCATTTGTAGTAAAATATTCTTTTCTTGTGTGGTATTTACATGAACCACTACTACTTTGATGAAAGCATTTCTATTTAAATGTTTTTTCCTTGTGGCTTACTAGGGATATTTACATGTTGATTAGTTTTTAACCATTGTAAGGCTATTTTTTGCGGTTATATAATTGTTGTTTTTTAGGCAATGTGTAACAAAGTACCATGATTATCAGTAATAACATCATATTCCTCCTCCTCAATGAAAAAAGAATTGAACTTCTCTCTCAATGAATAAAGAATTGAACTTCTCAATTTCTGTATTGAACTGGCAAGAAAAATTAGCCTGCTGAGCACTGAGGATAGAATAGAATAGAAGAATCCATCAAGTACATTTCAGCCTTTACCTTCCACACATATTTTTCCATCAGATAAGCCTGGTTCACTAAAGCATTCAGCTGCAACAAGTTTAATCCGCTTCTTCAGCTGCTTATAAGAGAGAAACTTATCCCTCCATTCTGGCAAAGTTTCTTCGATCTAGTGTTGAAGCTGCTTCCCAAATTTCATGATAGCAAGTCCAGAAATCCACAAAAGGGTAGATATTTAGAGGCAATTATAAGAATGTCTTGGCTATGAGGTAGATTTTCAGACGCAATTATAGGAATGTCTTGGCTATAACGATAGATTAAACTTCAAAAATGTGTGAAAGCAGCATTTGCTTGGGGACTTTCAACCACATTCCATTGAATAAATCTTATTGCCGTGGCTAAACAGACCATACTGCCAGTATCGAGAGAAAAAGCCCCTTTGATGATAAAAGAAAAACGCTAAAAAATACCCAAAGATGAATATGGGCACTGCAACAGAAAAACTAGTTTCCGATCAGACTGAGCTTTAAGCTTCCTACAAATGCAAGATTGGAAAAATTTAAAGAGGAGCTTGATTGAGAAGGATACACAGGAACCCATCACAATGAATAAGACCTCGAAGCTCCCACGGATCGTATTGGTAAAGATGAACAACCGGGATCTCGAAATCGACATCCTGCTGCACCTTTTTGTGCAGGTAGAATTCTAGCAGCTCCTGATCGGTTGGATAAAATCTGAATCCGGGCATTGAGAATCCGAGCTGGGATTTTGGAGCCATTCATCGTTCGGATATATCGAGATGAAGGCACGCACAGCTGGGAATATGAGTCACTCTTTATAAAATGTTCTCAAATTTTGACTGCTTAGCATATATGCGGAACATGGATTCGACCACTTTTCACACAAAGCCTTTAGCGGTGTTGTTGCTGTTATAGCCATAATGTACTCCATGCTTCTTCAACCACTGCAATTAGTATAAGCCTATTTCGGTTGCTTCCAACCCAATCCCAGCCCTAACTCCTATCCATTCCAATCCGAACCACTGAAATTGCTGGAGGAGTAAGAATAGGCAGTACATTGATTTGTAACTATTTCCGAGTTTTGAAAACAACAGGTCCTATTTTGACAGACACAGCTCCCCTGCGATTGGGAGATGCATATTGTCGAAGGAAACAAAGCACTTTTACTGGTACTGTTTTGACACAGATAAAGCAGAGACGATCGGCTGGCTTCCGAATCTCTGATTACCAGTATGCTCTGATTACCGGAGTAAGAATAGGCAGTGAGAATAGGAGATGAACTGGGAAAAAGGCGGCAACGCGAAGGTGGAGGCGGCAAATGCGAAGCAACACAAAACGGCTCGACCTGGCACAAATACACGCAAAACGTTTAAATTTAAGCCAATAGGATATCAAGACCCGGATCAAGATTTCCACCGTTCATCTCTGCCGTTGTATTCAAGCCTTAAATTTGAATGGGACCCCTAGTATTTTTTTAAGGGCAGTTTTTTAACTTGCCATTCAATTTGAAGGGCAATTTTTTGGCCTGCCATTCTTTTGCATGTCCAAGTTTTTGAAAGACATTCAAAGCTTAAATTATAAGAATAGAATAGAATATATTCTAGGAGATCAATTGCAGTGCCTATTGACCCAAACGAAGAAAAGGAAAAAACATCGAAATTATGGATAATACTAGTGTTGCTTCATTATATGCTGTGAGCAATCCCTTTGCTTTTGCAGGCTGTTGATATGTCCCATGACGTTGATCATTAACGATCTTTAGCTCGTTCCATGATCTTACATGGTGGAGGAACAAAATTTGCCGCAGGTAGATGCCTCACCGACGCTAGGCAGAAGCAAACGTATTCTACATACTAATCGTTGTCTTAAACTTTTCCTCACAATGTTTTTTGTAAATCCGTCCTAAGATTCGATTTCAGATACTGATGCCAGACTATATATTATCAATGTATATCCTATTGTTTAAATTTGGTTTTTCCGTCAAGTGAAAAACTTTTTAGATTTTTTTCTAGGTTGATTTTTCTAAGGTTGGGGAGCTTTTTCTCTGGGTAAAATTTCCGTTCTCCAAAAATCGGCATTTTGATTGCACTATGATTTCAAAATCAACATTTTGTGGGCTATAGTTATCCAAATCCCATTTTTCGTGGTTTCCTTTTTGGGATGGCTTATCCTCGGCTTGCCTAGCACCTGTTGCTCAAAATGATGCGGTTATGGATTGGGATTTTCGAGGTGTTCGGCCCCGTATTTGGTATCGACATGCACATGGAACTGTTGGTGGCATGTAGATGTAAAAGTATGAGCCTTTAATGCGAAGTAGATTGCTCTGGTTTTTGCCAAATTTGCAAGATGTTATGTTTTCCATATAGATTTCCTTGATTTCTGGCAGAGATAATATTGATAATTATAGAAGAAAGGGAGCTGATTTTGGCGACTCGGGCTCTCTAGATGCCCGTTTATGGTTGCTTGATTCTATTTTGAGGTATTTAGAATAATACAAATGGAGGAAGAAGTCGTGATCGAAGACGTGAAGACTCCCAGTTGATGCTTTGGCAGGTCGAATCTTACTTCTCTATTTCCAAGTTGCCAGAATTGGGTTTGTACATCTCTTAAGATATACCTGTTGATGCTTTTGAGAAAATTAGAATCTAATCTCTCACACCAATGGTTCTTATAGTGGGGATGTGCATTGGAAGTGGGCTTGGATTTTGCTACCGGTCAGTGCAACATTTGCTGGAATCTCCATCTTCAAGAATTTGCTTCATTCCGCAGAGAGATAAAGGATTCTGTCATGTATCTTGAATAGACAATGTAGAAGATAATGATATTACCCTGAAGAATTTGCAAGTGCATAGACATGGTCTCTCAATGCTTCCTTAGCTGCATACATTACTTCGACGGTAATGTTTGTAATGCCACTCTGTCTTGCGAACTTCTCAGTCTTTCTTTTAATCTTGCCCGATATTACTAACTGATTTTCAGCGGATCAACATTCTAGAAATTTTAGAATATGAGTGCTTTAGAAAAGGGTATGTTCCAGCAAAGTTCGAGGAGGAAGAAAATACAAGTCTAGATGATGTTGATGCTGTCTTCAGCAATTCAGGAGTAAGACTTTATTTGTAGTTCTTTGATCACTTTTTTACGAATAGAAATAAGTTTTTAAATTTATATTATAATGCTGGAGACCTGTGCACATGCAGGGGCATTTTGTGACAGAAGTGAAGAAACCATGCCCAATGAATGCATTTGAGTTAATATCCCTTTTTAAAGGACTCGATCTTTCGGGTCTTTTTGAAAAGCAAAAGGTAGTTGAAGAAAATGCAATTAGACACGCTGTCTTATTTATTGGGGAATTTGTTCACACAGGGCTGCCTAGGTAAGGGGTTGTGAAGAGTCTAGGTTTGTAAGAAGTTTCTTTAAATGCCATATTCCTATACATACGTATATAGATGCAGAATTTAATAGACGCATTTTTTGGATTATGAACAAGTGTAGCTTGTCCTTATATCCTCATGTGTGGAATAGTTTAGGTACATTTTGTGGGCTTCTTTCTCACCAAGCCCTAGATATGGCATGCAAGACTATGACTTTAGCTGATTTAGTTTCGAGGTTTTCTTGATATCTAGCATTGCTAAAACGGGCCCTAGCAGTATACTTTGAATACCCTGATTGTCTGCAGTATACTTTGAATACCCTGATTGTCGATGTAATCTATTGTGTAATTTGATCTTCATATTAGGCCCATTGCTTTAATATTATGCTGGCTATTTGTTAGGTATAGCTTGCAGTATCTCAGGAATGTTTATGGAGCTTTAACCTGAACATGGTCCTTTGATGTAATGGCCCATGGAAGGTTTCGGCACGCATAGAGGTCTTCGACGGTTGTTGGAGTGCTAGCACTTGGTAAGAGCTTTTTCTTTTTCTTTCCCTGGATCTGATGTGAACCTTTAGGGAAGAACATATGATTACAACCCAAATTTGAGCATATCATCCCTCTATAGAATGTCTGGAATGAAATTAACGTACCCTCCAGCCATACAGTCTGGCTTGCTACTCGAAGGTATTGCAAACTTGCTTTGCTCAGTTTTTATTTTCACTATAGGTTGGCGTCTTTCTTAATTAGCTACAAACACAGAAATATCCAACTATCTCGCTAATGGAAATTAGCCAATTCTTATTCTTCAATTACATAGTTAAAACTTGCCCGAGACCACCTCACATATTTCCAAAATTGTCTAGCTTGCTAAAATTTTGTTTAATGTGTTTTCAAAGACAGAGCAATGAATTTTCAGCATTAACAAATGTTATAGA
This sequence comes from Isoetes taiwanensis, assembly GCA_021234155.1. Classification (NCBI taxonomy): domain Eukaryota; kingdom Viridiplantae; phylum Streptophyta; class Lycopodiopsida; order Isoetales; family Isoetaceae; genus Isoetes; species Isoetes taiwanensis. Next base: position 26,575 of record JAJEKV010000305.1, on the reverse strand, counting down.
AATGAAAATAACTCAATGTGAATATCTGAATATGCAGAGTATCATCCATATCGCTCTTTTGCGAAGCAACAATTCTTGAGAAGTAATAATATGCTATTGCTGGGCCTTTGTAGATCATCGTGCCTACTATTGCTTTTTTGCAAAGCATTGATTGTTGAGAACTAATGGTATGCTAGATGTGCTAGGGATGTGTGCAATAGATCATCATGTTTGCTTGGAAGCACATTGTTCTAGACTACTTAAACTGAACTTTCCAGCTACACTTATATTGCAACACTTAGTATTGCATGAAAAATATGAGGGTCTCCAGCTTATCTTAGCTTAGCCTGCATGTGTTAGAATTTAAATATTAGATATATGTTTGAAAGAATTTGATAGATGAAATATGAGACTTGGATGTATCGTATGAAGTATACTCTTATCCTTTTTATTGCAGGAGGTTCTAAGCAAATATATTAAACTCTGCTGGTAAGGATGTGATGTCTGCACTCAGATTAGCATGATGATTCTGGATATTTGATGCTGGAAATTCATGTTTGATGGCAATCTGAAGAATAATATAAGTCTGCAATTCAAAGCTGTTATTGCATGCTAAAATAGTGAGTTTCTTACACATTCACATTGTTATTGTTTGATTGTTCTATTGTTTGATTGTTCTATTGCAGTGATACTTGCAGTTTCCCAAGAAAGGGAGCATTGATTCAATTTAAGGAATGCAACACAAGAGTCTATCAACAGTTGACAGAAGTTTGTGGATTGCCAGAGCAATTGCACCTTGCATCTTCATTTTTAGATCTCTCGGGAACAAACTCATGTATGCCTATATAGCCTCTCCATTCCTTCTACATCTGCTGCCTTTTTCTTCTACATCTGCTGCCTTTTTAAGTTTTTTAATGTCTTCTATATTTGAATAATATTCTTGCACTACAATGGAATGCCTTGGGTTTTTTGCTTGATGGACCATGGTTTCTCAAATGTTGTACGGTTTGAGGGTTTGGCATTGATAGAGTGAATCCATCCTAGATTGACGGATGACTTGCTGAAATTTATTAAATGTTTAATGCTGGAAGATTAAATGTCAAATGTTGTACTATCTGCCAACATTAATTGTTGTACTACATTAATTGTCATGACGTTTTGGTCGAAAAATATACTCATATATAGGCATAGTAATGGTGCCCAGCGTTGCTGGGCATAATTTGGAAGCCTTTAAAAGTTTCAGCCGCAATGAGAAAATCGTGCAGTATTAATTTAACATTTGTACGCTTTTCTCGTAATTTTTGTACAAAGGATAAAAAATGAACGAATGCCAAGAATATGCTGTTAGATTCGTACATTTAGGTGTTGGCAAAATATAGCTTGAAATGCCTTCTATTGTAGGAGGGTGATGTCTCATTCATTCGAATTCACATCGATTTTTTGTAGGTGCCTGTAAAGCAAAAGCATGATGCTAATTGATACATTTTTCCGGATGCCCTCAAAACAAAAAGCATGATGTTAATTGATATATTTTTTTTGAATGCAACCGAAAATATGTCTTATCCTAGGGTTGATAACGATGCCAAGATCTTTTGGGCACCTAAGTTGTGTTCATTATTGTCCTCTATCTTCGGCCCTAGGGTTGATAACTTCATTATTGTCCTCCATCTTCATCCTAGGGTTGATAACGATGCCAAGATCTTTCTGGTACCTAAGTTGTGTTCATTATTGTCCTCTATCTTTGTCGAGGGCGAATTTTTAAGAGGGAAGTTCTTTAAAAGGGCCTTTTATCCACGTCACATGTCATTTTACTATTCCCCTTTTCTTTTCAGATAACCCTTGTAATTGTAGTTGTTAAAAAAGGACATAACAATACAATTATTTAACTATAAAACTGTAGTTGTTGAAAAATGACATGGCACATAGTTGTAGAAAAGGACATGGCAATACAGTTATTAAAGTACAAAGTTGTAGTTATTGGAAACGAACATGGCATTAGAGTTATGTAAGTATATAAAGGAGCAAACACCAAAGTCTATTTATTTAAAATATAAAATCCTTCCTCAAAAAGTGCACAAATTAAACAAAGTCCGGGCATTTTACAAATCTAGCCAAAGCCTGCCAATATAACAAATGGAGAAACAGTCAATTTCCAAGGAAGGAAGGAAGGAAGGAAGGAAGGAAGGAAGTATATTTTAACGTCCGCGGAGGCCAAACTTGACCTATGAGACGGTACATGCAGTACACAAAGCAAATAAAACCACACCAAAAAGACAAATGCTACTATACAATGTGTCCCTACTACTGGGATGAAAAAACCCCCACATGGGAGGAAAGCTTTTAAATTCTCATTGCCATTGTGTAGCCTAGATTTGTTGAGAAAGGGCTCATGGCTTTTAGAAAATGATGCAAGCTTGAGCACCTGATGTGTAAAGAATGACAGAAACCATGCATATATGGGCCTTCATATTCTTATGTTGCCCCTTCAAAATGCACTTTTATGTTGTACAAATATCCATGGTTGGAATAAAACCTGTATTCTTCAAAGATCGCAGTATTTATTTGGGCTTTTCAGCCATCATTGCATGCCTTTAATAACGTATCTTCATGTCTCTCAATAAGATGTTGCAACTTCTGGGCAAATAGTTCTTGTTTTTATATCAAGAAAAGGACAACATTTTATATGATTAAAGGAGACTATAGAAATTGACGACATAGATAGCGCCAACAAATTTCATTTTACATGTATATCAAGAAGTTTGAACCAAGCCATGGCACCAGAACATGTAACCGCTTGCCTTTGGGAAGCAAAACTCCAAAGGCGGGATCCCCGCAAAGATTTTATGCAGTATGAGCAAATTCCTAAATAAAAGAAAACAGACATTGACCAAATGAGCAAGATCCCAATGCTAGAACCATGGGCATAATCTCCTGATCATACCTTTAAAGTTGAGTGTTATCAAATTTTCTTTTACCGTCGGAGAAGCAGACCCTTAATAATTTTTGTCTTAGCAGTCCTGGAAGGAGTAAATGGTGTGTTAGAGCTAAGGAACAAAACAACAAAGAAATTACAAAATATGATATCTTTCCTCATATAGAGCTTAATTTACAGGTAAATACTTACATGAAATTTTCCACGAAAAGGCATGGAAATTCAATGATCTTCGTGAGTAAACTTCAAGGTATTTTTGAAGATTGCAAAACGTTTCGAATCTTCAATAAACCTTCCATGTTTGCATGTTTCCATGTTTGATTGTTTCTGCTGCGGTCTTCGAAACCTAACGGCCCAAACTCCAAACGATAACTTATACTATATTCCAATCCGTAAAGAGCAGCATTAACCCTAGAAATAAAAAAGAGATGCCACACTTAGAAATGATTAGAACTGGGATTGACAGGATATAAACATGGCCTTTTAATTCTACAAAATCAAGCCACAATGAAACAAATACCTCTCGATTTAAGCCTTTTAGCTACGCCAACTAATACTCTGAAATGCATGTGACCCACCCGCAAGTGTCTTGATCACTGAAGAACCCCCAAAGGAATAATTCTGGTCATTGACAACTTCCACCCTTTATATATTCACAATTTCCTAAACACCTAGATGCATCAACAATAAGCAATAACACTTTATTACCTTTGATTTGGTACTCAAAAAGTAACACACTTCATGTAATTCTGCAATGCTAGGTATAGAAAGTAAACCCTGCCAATATCATTATTGCAGCAGCATAAATTATTGATCTATATGTCAAGCGATAGACAGGTTTATATTTACACATATATGGCATATACCTACCTTCAAATATTTGTCGAGTAGTTTGCATTGTTCTTGAACAAATGTATTATCCAAACCGCTCCCACGTGAATCTTTTAGGAGGTAAACTAAGATTGTAATGTGGCATATCCCTAAGCCTTGATTGTAGTTGCTCAAAGTCTGAAAACCTCGCATTAGACCCAACCTTCGGAAAAACCTTCAGAGGGGAAACAGGCTGTATTTTTTAAATAGGAATAAGCACCTTCATGGAACCATCTATATTTTATCTTCAAAGATCCGAAACTTCAAATGAGTATACAACAAAAGCTTTTGAACCATTTTTTTTCACAATGCGCTCCTTTAACCTACAAAAAGAGAGGTTAATCGAAAGCCTTAATAAGTTCCAAAGACATATCCATAATCCATAAATTTGATGAGCTTCAAAATACTTTTGGCCATTGCATCAATGCGAATTTTACCCCGACACTTCAAACTTCACGATATGTGGTTGCCTCGGGCGCACAATATTTACCCGCCTAGGACCGGATTGGAAGGAGCAAGAAGGTTATTCTGGGTATATTCTCGAGTTCCCACGGACGGACACTATCTTCTTCAGGTGAGACACGTTAGATCCTTCAACTGCATATGTTTTGTTCTCCACTTCTTTCCAATCATCCAAACCAGAACTGCTCCTCGTCCTCCTTGGCACTTGAAAAACCGATGAGGTTTATCATCGTGTCGAAAAAATCAATCGGCTAGATAAGAAGTTGGAGTTGAGCTGAACGGGTGCAACCCGCCGTGATCACCAAAACGGATCGAAGCCGGAAGAAGTCGGTTGAGTGAAGGGGGATGCAACTCCGTCATGGCCACCAAGAGCCGTCGGATGGCTAGACTTGCTAGGTTTCTTCCATCATACTGGCCGCTGCTAGTGCCAGAAGAATCCATCGAAATTTTGAAGGAACCCTAAAAAAGGGCATGAAATCTCAACCATAACGTCTAGGTTACTAAATCTCGACCATTGAAGTTAGGGCAAAACCTTATAATATAGGATAGGATGATCAAATCTCTTCCATTGATTTCATCAAATCTGGGCCGCCCAAATTAGGGCTGGGTCCAACACTTACACAATAACATTATAATATAAGATATTTTAATTTTTAAAAAATATAACTACAAAAAAAGATCCAAAATAACTCATAGTCTTAGTAGTATTAATATATTTCACATTGACATATTGCCATTGCTATTGCAAGAAATAAAGGGAAAAACAATTTTCCATTGAAAATGATTTTATTTTTTTGTGCAAAAGGACAGAGTTGTCCATTCAAAAATGAAAATAAATATGTTCAAGAGACGACATGCCTCGAAATTCCTCTATATTGAGTGGGCTCTGAAGCTGATTAGCCGAATTGGTCGGATTCAGATCAAACTGCATATCAAATTGCATGCAGATGAAGGGGCGGGAAAGAAAAGAAAATAAGGAAAGAGAATTCTTACCGTTCTATTGTTTTTTTCGCATTTACTTGTCTCGCCAATTAGCCAATTTTAATAAATGCATTTGTTGAGGAGGAGATTGTTAAAAAATTTGAATATCAAATGTTGTTTTGTTTGGGAGCGACATCTTCAGATTCAGACTTACTCATAGCCAATTGTGCTCTTGGTGATATGTAATCTCTGCTTTTCTGTGTTATGTATGTGGTGGGCAGTGTTGCTCTACTGGACATCTTCTCCACTGGGTTTTGAGTCCCCCATGTACTCCTTGTATTCTTTTGAGCAATAAAGGTCGATGTTCATAAAAAAAAAATGTTGTTTGTTTTGATCAAGAATAATAACAAATAAAGTGTAAAGTATAAACAGAAAAATATATAATATAAGCAATACTTTTTTTTTTCATAATCATGGCCATTCTATTGAAGGGCGACTTTTTCCTAAGCTTTTCTGTTGAATGGTAAAAATTTTCCCTTGCCGTTCTTAAGAATGTCTAAGAAAATTTAGCCGTTCTCTGCATGGCTAGGACCCCCAAGAATGGTACCGAACATTTCAAATTTAAGGCTTGGTTTATGTTCCAGAATCAAGCATAAAGCTCAAACTAAGTACAAGAAAGCTCAAGCTTATTAGGATAAGCAAAGCCCAGAGTCCAGGAATTACATTATCCCCTACAACAGTTTGCTCGAGTCAGACAGGTTGTATTGATGCACGTCTATCATGTTAAGAAAATCATATTGTAATTTTTGCATGCTAGGAACTTATACTTTTTATCATTTGGGGTGTCTATAAATTTTTGGCCATTGGATGCTGGCATATCTCACAGCATATGCCATGGGGCGGAAGTCCAGCCCTCAAATGCAAGTCAAGATGGGGTCAAAACCCCCATATTTGACTTACCCCTAACATTCCACTAAACCATTGAATAAATACAATATCTGAAAATCAGCAGCTTGACCAAATAAAAAATTATGAGCCTGGGGAGTCGAACCCCAGTTCCAATCCGATGCTCAGGGCTTAAACTTATTTGAAGCCTCACAATCCAGTTTAATTTCTGATGCTAATACAACTCAGACTTGCAACAGACCAGGGCTTGGGGAATCGAACCCCAACAAGAATCCTATGCCCTTGGCTTACCTGATGAACTAGCCTTTGAGGATCTTCAACAAGTTTTTCTTTTGTGGCTGTGGCAAGGATCTCCTGCAATAGTGCTCCAAGCCCTACAAAACACAGATTATGCAAAAACCTCAAGGCAAGAACACAGATTATGCAAGGCAAAAACATGGCGAAAAAACGAGGCGATTTTTCTTCATGCCCTTCTGGCTATGGCGCATTTTCGCTGAGCCCTGTTTAGCTCACGGCACGGAGCCCACAAACGAACAAGCAATCTTCTTCGACAACACAAAAAATCTGGAAGCTAAACCTCATCAAATTCTAACTCGCGAATAAACAAACCTGGCCATTAGTACAATCCCGACAAAGCCAATTTTCTTCTGCAGGCACTGAATCAACTCCAATGCAGGATAAGTGAAACACTTGTGCAAAGATCATCTCCAAACTCGTTACATACAGCACAAACGTATGCCTTCTGATGTGATCCTTAGCAAACCGGTCATCTTCGTTGCTAGCTTCAACAGTATATCTTAGCTCAAGCTTCTGTTGGGCGCACCTTCTTTGTGGGCGGTTTTTTTTGGCTCGCGCACTGCAGGACTGCTTAGCTTCAAGTCGCTTCCCATAAGCGTAGGAAGAGCTGGAGCCCAACAAAAGACCTGTGCGCCTTGCTCCTCCCCATCGCCGCCATCACCTCCTGCGCAGTCTTGAATAGGGAAACCATTTGCCCCAGCGACACACGGCAACACAAGAAAAAACCCTAGATGCTCATGTTTGGAATCCAGCATGCCACCGTCAGCATTTACTGTATTTGCATACGAATACCAAGAAAAACCTTTTAAAATCTTATGTAATAAATATGCGGTTTTAAATTTCGGCCACATTATAGTCACGTGTATTAATTTTTTATGGGATGTTTTCGTCTTCTTTTGTGGACCATTGATTTGTGAAATATTCTCAAATCAAGGGCCTCTAATTTTTTCCATGTGAACCCCATGAAAGTTTCAATGGTGCACCTGAAATTAACAAAAAACAGTGGTCACAAACTGGCTATGGCTACGCCGTGGAATTTTCTTGGAATGGCAGGGGTTCGTACACACCAGAAGGAAAAATAAAGATCCAACCAGAAATTAAAGAGATTAACACCATGTTTTTTTTATGCCTGCCTAGTGGCATATTTGAGCCATGTCTCATGTTTGAGTCTATGAGGCTTATGTTTGAGCCACGTGTCCACTTTGAGACACACATCATGTTTGAGCCCAGGGGAATGTTTGAGCCACATCTCATGTTTGAGCCAAGGTGACATGTTTGAACCACGTGTCATGTTTGAGCCAAGGTGGCATATTCTAGCCTAGGGGTAAAACATTTCAACCATAAAAAGACATTCATCCTTAAACAAAATAAAATAGCATTTTTATGACCTGGTGGTATGTTTAAGCCTAGGGGCATGTTTGAGCCAAGGTGTTTGAGCCTATGTGGTATGTTTGAGCCACGTGACATGTTTGAGCCAAGGTGGCCTGTTCAAGCCTAGGGGCATGCTTGAGCCTAGGGGCACAACATTTCAAAGCATACAAAATCATATTTCATCCTTTCAAAAAAATAAATCATTTGAAAGAGCATTTTTATGACCCTAGTGGCATGTTTGAGCCACATATCATGTTTGAGCCATGTGCCATGTTTTGAGCCTAATGGCATGTTTGATATTATGTTTGAGCCATGTGTCCAGTTTAAGCCACGTGCCATGTTTAAGCCTAGGGGCATGGTTGAGCCGCATGTGATGTTTGAGCCAAGTTGGCATGTTTGAGGCAAGTGAAACAAAATTGCCTTCTTATGCAAAACAATATTTCTTCTATGAATTAGAAGACAGTGCTTAGAGGTTGGAATTCCTTTGTATTATCGTGTCATGGCTTTTCCTGTTCTATGATTTTAAAAGGCCATATCAGACTTATTTAATCTGCTTCTAATTATATCTAGCTTTGAAATGGGATGGTTGTATCCTAGAGGATGAGACAAAAGCCACCACTTTAGCCTTTGCTTTTGTATATTTTCTCAAGTTCCTTCGTTATCAAAAGTACCTTGTCATGTTCATCCATTTTTTGATAAGTCATAATGGTAAGTCTTTCTTACTTCGTACTATATGTGTATGTTGCTTCCAGATTTGAAATTGCAATGGAGTCTATCTGGGAGTTTGTTCAACATATGGTACAATATATATGTGTTAATATACAACATGAGAATTGCAATGAAGTCTATGCGCGAGTTTGTTCAATTATGTTGGCATTCAATTATGAGAGACCTTGCTTCGAAGCATGATTAGTATAGCCTTGTATATTTCTATTTTATACTTTTCACTTGTGCACCATTTCGTCTGAATTGAAATGCGAGTACCTCATGGAAATGTAGACCTTTTCATCTGTATTGTTAGCCCTATCTCAATTTGCATAATTCTATCTTAATTAGCCATACCTTCATTTTCATTTAGTCTTCATTATGCCCCTATGTTTGCTAGCAAATATTTTAACGTGATTAACTAGATAGTTGCTTTTAGCCATGAGGTGGAGTTAGTTCCTCTGGTTTTGTGTTTAGAGAGATGCCCAGTTGTGGCTTCTCTCTTATCTGATTTATTGAATTTATTTTCATATAGTGATAAGAAGATAAACATGCAATACATCAAATAATAGTGCGCAAGCATAATGTGTGTATATCCATAACTACAAACTAAGGTTGACATCTTCACATCTACAGTTCTAAGTTGGTCCTTTATCTATCTCCATAATCTCGACATCACAACTATTCTATAGAGATGAACACATGTAACAATTCAAAATTAGTTTTACCTTCGGCGTCCGGATCCTAAAACTTCGAATCCATTAGAAATATTCACAAGTTAATGGACTACTTGAATTTTTAAGGTTTCTATGACCTCGACATCACAATCATGTGCACTTGAAGACCTTACACCACAATCTTCAGATCATTTCCACCCTAGAAATTGGGTGTGTAATTAATATCTCAAATTATGCTCGTTAAGCTCAGATAAAAACCACTATAAAATACCATCAACTACAAATAAAAACCATAAAGATTCAACCATATAGACTATGTTAGCTTCCACATTAAAAACATTGACCAGCAAAACCATGTTAAAAGCACTAATAATTTAAAGCCATAATAACTTAGGAAAGTAGATGTCAAACCACACACTAACCATGTGCTCCTTAACAAAAACCACTAGCATTATTTTTCAATAAGAAATTGCAAAATTCAATCAATAAACCATGTTAAAAAACCAATAACAATTGGACAATCATGTTAGCTTAGAAAATTACCATGGAAAACCTCACATGAAAAGTATTATGTCTAAGAAAATTAAAGTATTTCTAGTCAAGAACCACTAACATTTTGGCGTGTCGTGTTTTCTTACAGAATTAGGACGAAAACCACAAATAGAAATATGCTATTAAACTATATAGAGAAACCTTGAAGTATTGCTAGTTAAAACCGCTCCCAAAACCATCTACACATCTAAAAAAATAAGTAAACATCCATTTCTTACTCTCAATGCTGCGAAACTGCATAATTAACCACCATGACATGTCAAACTGGTACCAAAAACTTTCATCACTTTTAGTTAACCATATTAGAGTATAAACTAGCATATATAACCACATTTTCATTCTAAAAACCACTGTGATATGTGGATTTTATTGAGAAAAAATATTTTCGCATAGAAAACCACTATCATAGTGGTTTTATAGTGGTTATTTATAATGGTTAAATTTTTGGGTGCCTTGTGCATGGCCCCTACGAGGTGGACCTTGACAAAGCATTCTTCTGGCACATCTTTTGGAATGTTCAAGAAATGAGGTAGAGTCGTCTTTTTCTGATCCATTCCATCAATCACAACGGACATGTACTCAAGTGGATGCTCAAGAGCTTTTTTCCTATGCTTAGCAAGCTTCCTTCTCTCAGCTGCTTGTTGATCACGGTGTTTAGCAAGCTTCTGTTGCACAATGTCTGTTGAAGGAAGCAGGTCAAAACAATTACATGATGCAAGTACGAGAATGAAGAACTTGAACTTACTTTTTTCGAGCTCTGTCCTTGCAGTTTCTTTTTGACTCTTCAATTCTGCACTCGTTGAGCACATAGACATTCTATGTCTTCGAGGAATTTTTACAAGGCCAAATTCAGTTTTCCACAATCTAGTGAAATGTGAATAAGGGATATGCTGAGACTAACTGCATGTCTCTTTGTATTCTTTGAAGACATCTTTTTTTGTGATGTTATCTGTCAAATGATACATATTGCTGTTTGGCAATTTTTCACACGTTTCTCTGAAGTATTTCTCCATCCATGCCACAGTAGCTAGGGCATGCATTGTTACAACTCTTCCTGGCCCACAGTGGTCATCAATGCTAGGGTTTTTGTCTAATCTTTTATGTATTCGAGACATTCTGGAGGAACCCAGGCGGTGCACGACCATGAAGCATTTTTGACACACTTCTTGACGATTGATATAGTGGAAGAAGTTGTGCCTGTCTGGTCTTACATGATAAGCCAAGTAGGCATTCTGATCTGATATTGTCATAGAACTGTAATTGTCTCTAATTGCACGAAGTTTAGCCATGTTGAATTTGCTAATACATCCCAATGAACAGCATGTAGTCATGAGAATTTTTCTTATTTTCTGCTCGCCCATCAGATTTCTTCTTCTTACGGAAGAACATGCTCTCAAGCTGAAATCTACTTTGAATTTCTTTGAAGATTGGTTAGAGAATATGTAATCTCGTTGTTCCTTGTCAGGGTCTTCATCCTCTGATGAGAGTTCCACTCTAGGAGTGACCTCCTCTTCCCTTAGTGGTGTGTTCCTGGAGGAAAATAAACCACGTGACACAGTACCCGAAAAATTCGGAGGGACAGTGTTAAATGTAGGTGATGGGCCATAGGATGTTGTTGCTTGATTATGTTGACTAGGCGCCTTATTAAACATTTTTCTTATTGCTGTTTTAAATTCTGCAAACCCATGTGTCACAACATTTGTGGGAAGAGGTGGGGACTTTACAACATCGTCTTCATTTGTGTACAAGTCATGGTGAGAAAAGTGATAGAGAATTTCACATTCTTGTGGGCGTGTTGCAGACCTTGTACTTGTTCCTGTTAGAGGAGAAGCTACAAATAGTGGGGGCAGTCTTTTTCGAAACACCTGTTGTGGTGCAGCATCTGCAGCTTCTGGTGATGGTACAAAAGGAGGTGGTAGCCTACTGTGTACAGGTGGAGATGGAACGAAGGGAAGAGGCAACCTACTCTTGAAAGGGCTTGGCGACGGTTGGAAAGGTGGTGGCAGTCTACTGTGTGATGGACTTGGAGAATCGTCTAGGAGTAACAAGGATGTTGTAGAGGCAGGAGATGAGGAAGCCTGGGCACCAGGGAAAAGCACATGCTCATCGGGCGTTTCCATTGAAGTAGAGGAACTAGGTGCAACAAAAGGTGGTGGAAGTCTATTCTGGATGCGATTAACCATCTTTAATAACTGGAACTAGTAGAGATACGGAAGTAACTTGTGCAAGTTTGCTATTCGAGAATACGAAGTGTCAACCCAAGGAGCAGTCTGCTATTCCGGAATACATGTTAGCACACATTTTGAACCAAACGTATTCCAACATACATAGAAATGAACATGTGTCTGAAGGTGACCTTTAAAAAGAGATTTTTTGGCGCTCAGTCGTGTATTCCGCTTTCAAAGCTCCAGCCGCTCCGATCTAGCGCCTTTGGATACTTCTGCATTATTTTATTCTGTTTTACATAGCACGCAGCATGGAGAGGTGAGCGGCAAAAGTACAATGTACGGGCTTATTTCAAAAATGTTGTTTAGATAGAGACCAGAGTGTATTCCGGAATACACTTTGGCCTTCACCTGTAAGCCAAAGTGTATTCCGAAATACACTTCGGCCGGAATACACTTCGGCTTACAGCACACTTTGGCCTTCAGCGCTAGGCCAAAGTGTATTCCGGAATACACTTTGGCCTTCAGCTCGCAGAAATTTTGCTACAAAAACATTATATTTAATGCATATTTAGCCATTTTTTAGCGCTTTAGCAGTAGAATTTAGACATTGTTATTCCGGAATACGTTTTTTAGTTTACACTTCTACTAAAACAGTTAGTTATTGTGATGTTGCAGGCAGGAACAAGGTGTTCCAAAACCCAAAAGGAGCATCAAGCTCACGAGCAGGAAACCCTCGTCTGAAAAGGAACAGGAGACTTCTGGGCCACAGATTTACGAGAATTTTCAGACCCAGTGGTACGTCACAAGAGACAGCAATGTCACTTTCCTGTATGTCTGTCGCAGCCCAGGACAGAAACGGTATGATGACTATGAGTTTGTGTGCATGGGATCTATACAGCACGTGGAGTCAGTTGCTGGGCAGGCCAAGCAACAGCCAAGACTTTCCTTCAAGATGTCACAAGGCTACATTGTTCTCGATGAAGCTTACTTTAAGTTAGTCAACGTGCAGCCGCAACAGCTTTACGATTACATTGCCCATTATATAAATAAGCTGGCGTTGTCAACTATTCTTAAGACGGTCTCGAGCAGCAGAAGTGAAGCACTGGACCACAGTGCTTTTGAAGAAGAAGAAGCAGGGGCAGGTGAAAGCAGTAGCCAAACTGGAAGTAAGGATGACGAGGCAAATTCTGCTGAGTCCGAACCTGAAGCACCACCACCACCACCACCACCAAAGAAGCAAAGACAGACTGTGGCTGCCAAGGAGCCCAAGAAAAGAAAGACAGTGGTACTTGCAGGAGTTTCTCGCATGACTCCTTAAAGAAACCTTCCATCCAGGAAACACATTGAAGGGCATGAATTCCGGATATACTTCCTGAATGGCAGTAGTCATTAATGCCAGGATTCTTGTCAAGCCTTTTCTTGAGGCGGTGAAGTCGTCTGCTGCCTAAAACATGAATCAATTTAAAGTTCATTTGACAGACGGTGTGACCGCCAGCTGTGTAAGTAAACTTTTCACCATAATCTGGCCTAATGTTGAAGGCTAAGTAGCCCCTTTGGTCTAGCAGAGTCATTGAACTGTAATTATCACGAATCAACCTCAATTCCTTTAGTCCAATCTTAAGAAAACAACGTTGAAAACAACAGTGCTTTGTATGTGTTGCCCTCAAGTGAGCCTCGTCCATAAGTTTCTTTCTTCTTTGCGATGTACAAGCTTTCTTGTGTAAGTTTCGCTTAAGGTTTTCACTCGCAGGAGCTTTGAATTCGAACATAGAGTCTTGTGGCTTTGCTATGTCCTCGTCTGAGAGATCAACATGAGGTGTTTCTTCGTCTGACATGGGAGCAACAGATGGTGTACTAGTAGATGCTGAGAGGTTTGGTGTGGGCAGGTCTTGGAGGGAGCTGCTTTCCCTCTCTCTGGGAAAAAGTAGTCGAGGTTGGTGACGTAGTTGAGCAGCTCCTGAAGTGTCATAGAATACAGGAGTTGCATGGCACTGACTGCTCCCACTTAGTGTAGTATCAAGTAGCGAGATGAATGGAGTTGATTGTGATTTGCCTCCGGGGAGGCTGTCTACGCTGGATTGAGACGGACTAAAACGAACTGGAGGAGGGAGACTAAGCTCGTCCTTCCTTGCTGGAGTGAAATGAATGAGTGGAGGAAAGTTTCGTTGTTCTGTGGGCCGTGGTGGAGTAAAACGCATTGGTGGGGGCAAACGACGTTCAGGAGCAGGCTGTGGTGGAGTAAACTGAACTGGTGGTGAAAGCCGATGTGTACAAACGCCAGGGCTGGGGCTTTGAATATCAGAGTCAGAAGTTTCGTGGCTACTACCTGGGGACATTGGAGGAGGTGTGAAAATCATCGGAGGAGGGAGCCTGCGGGCAGGACATGGAGGCTCTGAAGCTCTTTTCTCTCCAGCCATAGTCAGTAAGTAGCGTCTGACGGTATAAATTTATACGACACAGAAGGAGGAATGATAGCGAAAGATATAAATTTATACAGAGATGGTATAAATTTATACAGAGAAGGTGTAAGTTTAAACAGAAACATTATAAATTTATACGAAAACTTACAGATATTCGTATAGGAGACCTTATGGAGAACCGCTATACGGAAAGGCACAGAACATAAGTGCTTAAGCCCAGCGACGGCCGGTCTATTTTCTATATACGCTGTTCGGATTCGAAGCCACTCGCGCTCCGCCTTATATACTCACCCCAATTTGCTCTCCCGAATAGCTATAAGCAAATGGCCACGTAAGTCTCTAATCCGTACCATTCTAGTTCCGCATCTCTTTTAATCTTCTTGTTTTTTTTGGTCTTGGGTCTATGGTATAAATTTATACCGAGTCTAAGTTCCCACGGTATAAATTTATACCGTTGGTGGACTCCTTCTGTATAAATTTATACCGAGAGGGTTCTGCAACGGTATAAATTCATACCGCTCGTGCTCAGACGGTATAAATTTATACTGTTGCAGAACTCTCTCGGTATAAATTTATACCACTCGTGCTCAGACGATATAAATTTATACCGTTGCAGAACTCTTTCGGTATAAATTTATACCGCGAGTGTTCTGCAACGGTATAAATTTATACTGTCTGAGCACAAGCAGTATAAATTTATACCTTTGTAGAACCCTCTCGGTATAAATTTATACAGAAGGAGACCACAGTCATTAAAATAAACAGTTGTCAAACACTTGCGGTATAAATTTATACCGTAAGAGCATAAAATCGAACGACTGTCTTCTCTGTAGGTATAAATTTATACTGGGAGACCACCTCCATCGTTTAAATTTAAACGGGGTGTGGAATGTCTAAAGAAAGGTCCGGAATCATACTTTTTGAATAATAGTGTTGTGTTTTTGGGTCAATTTCCACAGAAAAAGGGGTAAAATAGCATGAATTTGAGGTTCTTTAAGCCACTTTTCTTAGAACTAAAGTGTTTAAAATTGTGTTAAAAAACTATTTTCCTGATGTAAAAAGAGGTTTTTTGCGCCTTTTCAGCCCCAAGATTGTCATTAAAGGCAAGGGACAATCTTCGAAGATACAAACGTCGAAGATACAAACCTATGAACTGAAAGATGTGACATGGTACGTCCACAGGGAGCGAGAGAACGCTACCCCACTGGTGCGTACCTGTACTTATGTGGTAAGACAGGAAGGGGGAAGTTTAAGACGGAGGATTACTACCCCGCCGGGGAAATGACAAGCTTAACAGCTACAGAAACGAAGACGAGCTTCTCATGAACTGCGTGAATGATGACAAGGACGTTGAGTACATTCTGAACAGCAGAATGCTTCGTATCAGCATGTGCAAGCCTAAAGACGTTCATGATTACATTTCGGATAATTATAAGCGTGGCTATGTAAGTTGTTCTCTGTGGCTTTACCGTATAACTTTATACCGTCAGCTTCCTAATTTACCCTACACTACAGAACATCGTGGACATTTTGTCATCAGTGACACTCTGTGATGAGAAGGTCATGATCAAGGGTCTGTGGTAGCCCACGTGCTAAGGACGACGTGGAGAAAGAAAGCGAACCGGAAGAGGAACAAGAAGAGGAAGAGGAGGAAGTGGTGGTGACGAAAGGTAAGGGGGCAGATATTGTTTTGCGGCCCTAAGTCGAGTGCTATTTTGAAAAGGGTTAATGAGACCAAGCTGCTAAAGCAACCTATTTCGTTGACACTGAGCACGATCAAGAGGCCACCAAAAAATGAAGATAGGGTCAGAGTGCTTCAGGTGAGAAAGTTATACGCGGCACATGTGGCTATCCTAAAGCAAAGAATGAGAAGGAATCCACACGCACATGTGTCGCCACTTGTTGTCATGGTTGACAGAAGTCAGGTCACGGAACTAAAACATTATAGGAAGGCTGACTTCGAGAATTATACGTATTATGTTCTTGGTGGCACACATAGTTACAAAACAAGAAAAGAACTATCAAAAGAAGAAAGTCGAAACGAGGTCTGGAAGAGCGTGGAAGCGTACATTTATGTGGGGCTAACAGACGAAGAGGCGAAAGTCATTGCCGTGAGCCATAATCTCGACAATGATTTCAGATTAAAGATGAGCCTTATAGACAAAATCCGATTCATGCACCGAGAGTGTGTGGAGTTCAAACAAATGCATGGAGAGGACTTTAAAAAACAGAAGAACAAGCTCCAAGAACTTCGGGAAGCCTGTGTGACTGAGTGTTGCCTAAGTTATGATTCAGATAAGAAGCCCATCATGGCTGTGAAGCAGTAGGACAACTACTTCCAGCTTGCTTTCAGAGATGGCCAAGTAAGTACAAATTTTAAATTAGTCTTTGAATAGTCTGTTAAGCGTGGTTTAAACTGTGTAGCAGCCTTGAGCTGTATAAATTTATACCAACCATGGAAGGGTGCCACTGTTCAAATTACTACCGCATCCTCCAACGGTATAAATTTATACCGAACGGTATAAATTTATACCAAGCCCTGGATCGGTATAAATTTATACCGTTGGAGGACGCGGTATAAATTTATACCGCAGTTATGCACGGTATACATTCATATCGAGCCCGGGCATGGTATAAATTTATACCGTGGCTTAAGCTCTGTTACGATCTTTAACACTAAACTACTTGACTTTGACCTTTAACAGGTGTGGGATCTTCAAGAAAGAATTTTCTGCATGTTCGAGGATGGTGAACTTAAAGAACAAACTAGCTCCAGTGGAAAAAAACCAAAAAAAAGTAGTGAGATAAAGCAAAAGAACATGAGCATTGTGCCGTGGACGCAACTACAGGGTCTAAAGAGCAAGGAAATTATTGTGTGTCTTTTAGAGAAAGTTGTCGCCAAAGAATTCACTCTAGATGAAATGGCTAAGGAGGCTAAGACGTAAGCCGCATTTGCTTTGTCGTGCACGTCTTTTCTTCACTTTGAATTACAACCTTTTTCTTTTTCCAGTTAGAAGGACATTGTCACTTGCCAGTTCGAGTTAATGAAGCAACTAAACCTAGAAGACTGGGAGGAGTGCAAGCTTCTTTATCCAACTTGTACGACAGACTGCACAATCAGAGAGCACGCAGTTAACTTCAGTGGCTGGGTGAGTTTTGCAGAAAACATGTTTTGTCTTTGTGCTTTTGTCTCACTGTACAGAACAAGAAGAAAGGGCTACCAGCAGGCTTTTTGAACCTGGTTCGTAGGGCCAAAGAGGAAAGGCAGAGACTAAAGGCCATTGAACAGGGAAAAGTAGTCGGCTCTAGCAGTTTTGACAATAGCTACGAAAGATTTTACAATGTTTGGCCAGGACTGCTTGTATAGAGTTGTACAGGGTGATTGCACCAGGTTGGGGACAGTTGTGGACACTTATTTTTCATTCCGACCTGCAGACCATGCCCATGCTCAAACCTATAGGAGCGGTCTGCAACGCCGGCTTCGAGAACTATATTTGGTAAGCTTTACATTCGTTAATACTTTTGTTTTTACTATAATCCTACGGTATAAATTTATACCACGGTTGCCTTGCTGTACAAATTTATACGGCTGGAGCTGGTATAAATGTATACAACAAGGCAACCGTGGTATAAAATTATACCGCTACACAACTAGGCTTACTTATTTTCATGTTTTCTTCCTGCTAATTTACAATTACTGTACTATTTGGCAGGCTGAAGACGAACGTCAAAGGACATGGTGGTAGTCCACGCTTAGTCAGCTGCTTTGAGCATTTCCACATAGGTTATTACATCGCAGACACCAAAAAAACCATGGTGCATTTTAATACGCAGAATGAGAAGACGCCTCCATGCAATGCATTCCAGTTCCCTGCTGTCTTGCAAAAGTTGAGGGTGAAAGCATGTTGTAGTGGAACAAAAACGTGCATTTTAGCACCACATTTTTGGGTGCTAAGTGTGGTGGGAACTACCGAATTTGTAGTGGGAGAGGGAGTTATTTTTTCAAAAATACACATGATTACTTATTCAAAATTTTGTCCTTTCAGTCTTATTCAGGCTTATTCAGCAACGTACACGATCATTTTCCCTCAAAAACTCTGATCACGCTCCCTTAATCCGGCAAGACCATTTCTGATTCTGAATTTTCATTTTCCCTCAAAAACTTCGATCACGCTCCTTAATCCGCCAAGACCATTTCTGATTTACGGCAAGAAGATCGATCACGAAATGGCTCTCGATCATACCGGGACTTGAATGCCACGGGATACACCTACAAGGAAATGTAGGGCAAGAAAAGCATCTTACGCCACACAAGAAGAAATCGAGTCCGTTTGGGGACCGAAAGTATTAGGAAAATCCACTTACGGTGGGTTGCATTCTAGATTCTGGATGCCCATGATTCTCGTTGTTTAGAATATTGTTTTGTTTCATCATGCAAAGTTGAAGAATCTCGAGCAAGGAGAGGTATAATGAGCCTTTACAAAAAAAATCACAAGGCGTGAAGTGTGCCCGGGGAGGCATGATGGCCTCACGCAGACTATGGTCAAGTGCGTGTTACCTTCACACAAAAGGAAAAGAAATAAACCGGGTTGAGTTTAACGGGCAACAGTTAAGAGAAAAAGGGTCCAAGACTCTCCGTCCCAACGTAAGAGGAAGCATGCAAGCATTTCAAATAGTGTGGAAGCGAGCAACCTGCCACGAGATGATGCTTCCTCTCTTGAAATGACTAGGCCACAATTCAAGCCTCCTCAAGTCGTAAGAAGAATCTCGGGAAAATCAATCGAAAAAAATAGGTACTTTTCAACCCTCTTCTTCTCGAACCACCATATGATGCAATTTAATATTGGGCTGTTATTTTCCAAAGCAAGGTCTAGCAAGCTTGAACAATCAGGTACACCACTTACTTCTTCATTTGGGTGTGTTGTGAGTTATGTGTAGGAAATTTGTGCTGCTAGTTTCGAGTTGTGGTGGATAATTTCAGTTCCACGATGAGTATGTAGCTCCAAATGTGTTACGGGGCAGACAGATCATATGGTGCCAATTATATGTTAATAATGTAGTTTGTAGCATATGTAGTGTCACATATAGTACCAAACATGGTACCTTATCCTAATAGTGAATTGGCTTCCATATGTTTCTATACTTAGTGTCATATGTGATGTTAGATATGGTGATACTTGTGAATGGTGGATTGTGCGCCATATGTGGTGCCAATCGCTAAAGGCTTAAATATTGCACCACGCCATACCGCCACATATGGGGTGGTGGATGCCTGCCTGGATGTGGTGCCTTCTTTGCATTGTGGTGCCACATGTGGTGTCTAATGTGGCACCACTATGGATCCACATTTTGCACCACATGTGGTGTCTTTGGACGCCATTTGTGGTGCTGCGGTAATGGATTGCCATATGTGGTGCCTTGGGTGCATTGTGGTGTGTCATGTGGCACCAGTTTGGTGTTACATGCCACACCACATGTGGTGAATATGACGCCACCCCCAGTGCCACATGCCACACCACATGTGGTGAATATGACGCCATTTGTGGTGCAAAAGTTTGTCATGATGTAAAGTGGTGCCCAAGTGTGTCATGTGGTACTAACCTTGGATTACTTTCGGTTGAATTCAACAGACACCGAGAATGGATCAACTCTACAAGATCGTAAGCGATTCAGTAAGGCAAGATCGGTGATTCAAAGTGTAGTAAGTCTGCTCAAGCTACCGAGGCACTTACGGTGAGCACTTATAGGTAGCTTAGTTTACATGCTAAGGGCCCGATGTAAGGGCCCCATATAGATGCCAATTAGGATTAGTGGACTTCCTAATCTTTCACCCCGGCTTAGTCTCTTTTCGTTTGTCCTGCTTTGATGTGTCTAATTTGCCCCTAGGATGAGGTCGCCACTCATTTTAGGTGGCGAATTAGATACATCAAGCAGGAAACTCGAAAAGAGAGTAAGCCTGGCTTAGTCTCCTTCGTTTTCTGTTTGATGTATCTAATTTGCCCCCTAGGATGACATCGCTCACTCAGGTGGCGAATTAGATACATCATCTTGAAACTTCGAAAAAGGGAGTAAGCCCGACATAAAACAAGATCCTGGCTGGCTTAGTCTCTTTTGCTTCTCCTGTTTTGTGTATCTAAAGTGCCCCCTGGGATTGCTGAATGCGGATTGCTGAATGCAGTCACCAATACCATCTTCCATGTCCGCCTCTTCTTGAGGTACTTCATAACAAAATTCCCCCGGTGTTTAGTATAATTGTATTCTCATTGACAAATTTATGTTCACTTTGCGGGATTTGTAATCATTGAGAATTGTCTGTCATGAATTTTCTACAAAGATGGGTACAAGCCTTAGGTGTGAGTAGGGAGGATCAAAAGCAACTTCAAGCTAACAGGCACTTACAGTGAGCACTTATAGGTAGCTTAGTTTACATGCTAAGGGCCTGATGTAAGGGACAGATGCCACCAGGGATTAGTGGACTTCCTAATCTTTCACCTCGGCTTAGTCTCTTTCATTTGTCCCCGCTTTGATGTCTCTAATTTGCCCCTAGGATGAGGTCGCCACTCATTTTAGGTGGCGACTAGATACATCAAGCAGAAACTCGAAAAGAGAGTAAGCCCGCTTAGTCTCCCGTTTTGTTGATGTATCTAATTTGCCCCCCTAGGATGACATCGCCACTCGTGTGGCGAATTAGATACATCATGCAGAAACTTCGAAAAGGAGTAAGCCCGACATAAAACAAGATCCCGGCCGGCTTAGTCTCTTTTACTTCTCCCCGTTTTGTGTATCTAAAGTGCCCCCTCGATTGTTGAATCGGATTGTGAATGCAAATACCAATACCATCTTCCATGTCTGCTTTCAAATCTTGAGGTACTTCATAACAAAATTCCTGAAGTGCTTAGTATAATTGTATTCTCATTGACAAATTTATGCTCACTTTGCGGATTTTGTAATCATTGAGAATTGCCGTCATGAATTTTCTGACAAAGATGGGTACAAGCCTTAGGTGTGAGTAGGGAGGATCAAAAGCAACTTCAAGCTACTGAGGCACTTACAGGTGAGCACTTATAGGTAGCTTAGTTTACATGCTAAGGGCCTGATGTAAGGGACAGATGCCAATTAGGATTAGTGGACTTCCTAATCTTTCACCCTTAGTCTCTTTTCGTTTGTCCCGTTTGATGTGTCTAATTTGCCCCCTAGGATGAGGTCGCCACTCATTTTAGGTGGCGAATTAGATACATCAAGCAGGAAAACTCAAAAGAGAGTAAGCCCCGGCTTAGTCTCCTTCGTTTTTTACGCTTTGATTTATCTAATTTGCCCCCCTAGGATGACATCGCCACTCGGTGTGGCTTAATTAGATACATCAAGGAAACTCAAAAGGGAGTAAGCCCCATAAAAACAAGATCCCGGGCTGGCTTAGTCTCTTTTGCTTCTCCTCGCTTTGTGTATCTAAAGTGCCAAGTCAAGTCAAGCTCTTAGGGTGCTCCACACCAACTGCCAAATCAGCAGATGCATCGTTTATGATCCGAACAAATCGTTTGGTGAATGTAAGTCACAAGGTAACTTCCAACCTTTTGTGCCCGCTTTCTTTTTAATTTGACCCATATAGTGACCTAATCATAAATTTTGCAGCCGGAAGTGTCTCGGAGAAAAAGCAAGAGCAGAATTCCAAGCAAAGACACCTCCAAGACATTCCGAAGCATATATGTGTCTTGCTATATGTGTCTTTGTAAAGCATGTTGTGGCTGCAGAATAATGAGACTTGGACATACTATCCCAATGCAAGGTGAGTTCAGAATTTGAAGGTATTACTCATCCAATGTGAGGCCTGGATATGTTTGTTGCAGGGGTGTACCAATTTCTAGTTGCATGAAAATGTTGGACACCAGCTAATGATGATTGATGTTGTGAAGCACGTCGTCAGAGTAATGAAGTCGAGGTTGACAAATCAATAGATCTTTACTTGTAATCACATGTTTGTATTATTGTAACCAAAGAGGTTATTCTTGTAACCTATTCTTTCATTGACACTCTAATGTACATTGTTGTATACTATTGTATACAATAGACTTTTTCCTCGCTGACCGTAGAGCAACACTCGGTGGAGTTCAAATCTCCGAAGAAATTGATGTATTCAAAGATTCATGACAATGTGGTGTTACATGTCGTGATAGATGTGGTGATGCAAATGGTGCATGTGGTGAATCATGTGGTGCGCTTTGGTGAACCATGTGGTGAATCATAGGTGGCATGTCTTTGCTTACGCGGGCATGTTGGAGCCTAGGTGGCATGTTTGAGCCACCTTGGCGGTTTGAGCCTAGGTGGCATATTGGAGCCACCTTGGCATGCTTGAGCCTTTACATGACCTTTGTTACATGTTTGACTTTCATTGACCAACATGTTTGGTGATGCAAATGGTGCATGTGGTGAATCATGTGGTGCATTTGGTGAATCATGTGGTGAATCATAGGTGGCATGTTTGGAGCTTACGTGGCATGTTGGAGCCTAGGTGGCATGTTTGAGCGACCTTGGCATGTTGGAGCCTAGGTGGCATATTTGAGCCACCTTGGCATGTTTGAGCCTTTACATGACCTTTGTTACATGTTTGACTTCCATTGACCAACATGTTTGGTGATGCAAATGGTGCATGTGGTGAATCATGTGGTGCATTTGGTGAATCATGTGGTGAATCATAGGTGGCATGTTGGGGCTTACGTGGCATGTTGGAGCCTAGGTGGCATGTTTGAGCGACCTTGGCATGTTGGAGCCTAGGTGGCATATTTGAGCCACCTTGGCATGCTTGAGCCTTTACATGACCTTTGTTACATGTTTGACTTCCATTGACCAACATGTTTGGTGATGCAAATGGTGCATGTGGTGCATTTGGTGAATCATGTGGTGAATCATGTGGTGAATCATAGGTGGCATGTTGGGGCTTACGTGGCATGTTGGAGCCTAGTGGCATGTTTGAGCCACCTTGGCATGTTGGAGCCTAGGTGGCATGCTTTTCGGTCTATGTGGCATGCTTGACCCTTTACTGTGGGCATGTTGGAACCTAGGTGGCATGCATGCAAACGTCCCTTTCCTCTTCATTCCCAAAATCAGATGGATGCCTACGATTTGCATCCCTTTATTCCCAAAAATTCTGCCCCGCAGCTTCATTCCCCCCATCGCCTATTCCGCCATCTCCTTCCTCCTTCCCCATTCCGCCCATCTCCTTCCACTTCCGCCATGGCCAAGTTCAAGACTACACTCAGCAGGAACACTATCCGACCATTGTGCTCGCCTTTTCGCGCCGCCCCGACGATTCGAGAATCCCAGGCTTCTGTGGAGGATCCGTCTTCTTCTCCACCGAGAGGAGGCCGCCCGGGTGGGGTGGTGGCCAAGTTCACTCCACCGCAGGTGGAGAAGCTCATCATGGATCATCAAGCCGCCGCCCGTTATGGTGCTTTCGAGTGGGTGCATGCAAGGGTTATGATGACGAGGAGCGACTCCTCGAAATGAAGATGTATGCCTGCGATGGGCGACCTCCATATAAAGCTCAAGATGGCCCCCTACCGATTAGTTTAGATTTGTATTGTAATCCCCGGTTTCAATTTTTTTGGCAATAGTCCTTGTGACTATTCTTTGTAAAGGCTTTTCATTAATGACGTAACTTGTTTTGCAATAGTCCTTGTTTTGCAATAGAACTTGTTTTGCTTTAACTGTTCTCTCGAAGTTTCCATCGTTCTTTCGAGCTTAGCTGAACTTTTGTCATTAATTATAAAATGCAAACAAGGAATTTGAAGGTGCGTAATCTATGATCTCGCACACTAACAAAAATATGGTAACCAGCTTCAAAAATAGGAAAATATGAGATGGGTGGCTCGGGTTCAAAAGAAATAGAGTTCAAAAGAAACCCAAAAGAAAAACACGTAATTCCCCTCAAGCAAAAAGTTAGTGGTCTTGCAAGAATCTTTGCACAAAAGCAGAAGCTCAATGAATTTTGGCCTCATATCAATTCAGTGGGACCTAATTTGGGATCCATATATTCTTTGTCACCAAAATCAGGCCAAGATACTATCGTGAAATCCCGAGAGCCATTCCATTTTCCTCGACCGGTCAAAATGGTCAATGCCCCGGCTGATTATGGTGACATCCGTGGTGAAAGTCGTAGGTGAAAATGGTGAAAACTGGTGGGTGAAGCCGTGGTGCAAAAGTTGTTTTTATATTTCAAAGGGGAGAAAAATACATATGGATATCTACCACACCCTTAGAGAATAGTTCATACTTCTTATGAAATGAAGTATGCAGAAAAATCAGGGAAAACTATAACCTCGAGCTTCTAGTATTATCAAAATGCATTAGAGATATAATAATAGCCGCTTTTGAAGAGGTTAATGATGACATACATCGGGCCTCAATCGATCCCAGATTGTGAGATCCAGAACTCTTGTTCTTCCAAGTATGTCCAAGATTTCATCAAAGTTTTTCTCGGCCGAATAGTTGGTGAAATCCAGCAACACTAAAACATGAGCTTCGCTTTTACGCCCCACTTATGATACGATTCACAAAGTATTGTCTCAGTTGTTGTGTCTCCATGTACCGGCCCGCTGAGCACTTTTTAATGGTGAAGCATGGATCATTTCCTCGCTTTTAGTTCGATGAACATATCCTCTTCCTCAAGCATGAGGAGAAAGGCGAACTCATCCTCGGGAATCATACCACCCACCCTTAACCCCGCTTTAAATTTTTCTCATAGTCTCCCCGACCGCATCTCGTAAAACAACATCATTAGTAATAAGAAAGGCAACCGCCAATCAATGCTTTGGCTTCTAATTTTAAGCCCATCAGAATTAACCTATGTTTTAAGCCTAGAATACCTCGGAATTCATGGGTCCTCCGCCTCTAATATCCGCCTCGTTCTCGGGTTTATTTGCTCCAAAGATAGGTCTTACCAGATGATCGCATTTGAATCAAGGAATTGTTTGTGCCCGTGTTCTCCTTCTATTTTCTTCCGCCATAGCTGGATCGGGATAAGCCAATGTCCGCATGCAAAACTAGATTTAGGGTTTCCCTCCAATCTTTCCCCACATTGACTTTTTGAATGATTGAACTTGCATTTGATGTGACAGATTTCCGGTGGGTTTCATCATGTGTTTCTCTCGTCCCCATTCCGCTCATCCTTAATGTAATTTTTTCCAGGTGTCACTTTCACCCCTGCCAATTAAACAAGAAAGATTGAAGAGTGAAGATTTATATTAAACATATAAAATGATTACATAAGGTTACATTTCAGATTATATACACTTGTTTTCATTCCCCGTGGGTCTATCAAAAGAGATCCGGGGTCCAACTCCTCCTCGGCCATCTTCTATGATCACCAATCGGTGGCCCATAGTCAGCTTCCCCACCTATTTGCTCCCATTCGAGGGAAAGCAAAACCATAATGGTGGAGTTAGTTACCAAACGTAATAGCAATGTCCATGTCCATCCCGCAAGGCCTTGTGATGATAGTACATATCCCCTCGAAGTGAAGGAATTGGTCCTCCCAGAAACAACCTATCATAACAAAAAGAGGAACCTCGCTTAGCGTGAAGGCTTGGTAGCCATTAAGCGCAAAAGGTCTCAACCTTTGCATCCCGGTCAATAGTACGCGGTGAACGGGCCAAAGATGCCGTGTGTAAAAATTTCAAGAGGCAGAGTAAGTTGAGAGGTCCGAGCCGGGTGTACAATTCAACCTCCCCGTGAGAGTTTTCAGCATTTACGTGGTCATATTCTCATTCTCGGTGAATAGAGTAATTTCAGATCCTCCTGAGCATGTCCATCCATTCTCGCATGGTATGGAGGGCTCTTCTTCTCCGTCACATTGTCCCATCTCAAGACTCCATCGCTTTGCGATCCAAGAGGTGAAGTTGGCCATGTCCGGGCCGTAGTAGCCGCCGAAGTCAGAAATCGAATCGCTTCCCACCCAGCTGTAAACCAGAATTGTAAACCGCCTCAAGGACCCGGCTGCCAGAAAACTGCTCGCCCCGAATCATTGTGAATAAACCAGAACTCGGCGGAGCAAGAAGAATGGCATCTCGGCTTTGGGTTGCCTGAGGTCATTAATTTTCGCCATCCCATAATGATTTTTCGCACGGTCATCCCAAAGGATGATGAGAGGAATTGATGGGACCGAGAGAATTTAAGGAAAAGGAAAGTTTCAAGAGAAAAGTCTCGTATGATCTATCTCTGCGGTTCCGAGAAGAGACGTAGTGAAACACAAGGTGAAATATGGTGAACACATATGTGTCACCACATGTGGTGAAACATACGTGGTGAAACATGTGTGAAACA